>JAVLUX010000183.1:50000-80000 GCA_032164185.1 Moxostoma hubbsi | reverse complement strand
TTAAAAAGACGCGTCCTGAAAAGGACTTTCAACGCCGCAATGTATTGCTGTTTTAGAGGATAATACTCTTTACAAGAAAATCACTCTTTTAATAACTCTTGAGTTTCCTGCACTGTCGAAGTGCCCAGGGGCAAACTGTACTGCCATGCAGAGAAGGAGAGAGCCACTGAAGTGCACCATAGATCCAACAGCAGAGAAGCGTCAGAGGAACAGGTGTGTGACTCGCAGCGACACAATGTCGAAGTGAGCGACAGACGGGGAACAGGCAGTTCATTAGACTTACAGTAATGTTTTTCTCTGTCTTCTGTTTCAGGCTGAACGTCACTGCCTGAAATGCCGCATATCAGATGATGCCTCCGGTGTCACTGTCCGGTGGAGAACAGCTGCCACTAGCTCTGATGGCATGTCTTGCCACCATTCTTTTGAAAGCTGACATATGTGGGATTGTTGTTAAATCCATGAGCAGATTAGCCCCCACATATCTGCACATTTTTATTGTATTGTTCAGTTTAATAGTCCATTTTTGTGTGTACTTGGAAGCTTTTGTTATTGAACAAATAAATATGTATGAGTTCCTTGAATGTGCATATGTCAATAAACTTATTTCTGATTATGATTTAAAAGATCAAGGGATTGTTGAAATAATTAAATGCTCACAAGCTGGTATGTACATATTCCAGAAATTAATGCAAATGGATAATTCATCAAGTAACGGTAAATTAACTTATGTGTATGTGTAATATACATATACACACACACACATACTGCATATGAACTTTGCTTAAACAAGTTCTCATTTACTAGGAAAATAAGAGTTAATAATGTTGGCAAATTATGCAGATGTTTAATTTGTCAACATTATGAATAATGAGCATCAACAGATTTAAACTATGAAGGCAGAGAGACATTGTATCCTGTAACAATCTGCAGATGTCGCTAGTGGATACTTTTGCTTTAAAAACGGTTATTAATTTTTACTTTAGCTTATTAAATATTATGATTGTTATCATACTCAGACTCTACATGGGGATAACGACTAATGTGTGCTTAATAGGTACATAGTCTGAATAAATTACAACCTGTGGGCACCTTTGCCACATCCTTAAGTGAGTGCGCATGCAGCGATGCCCTCTGTCGGTAGGGATAGTAAGATGGCCGCTAGAGCACTTCCGGTAGCTTCACCTACTGCTGGCAGTTTAGATATGAGCAGTCCAGTTATATATATAGATCAGTGACTAAAACACATAATTGTTGTAATTGTCAGCTGCTGAAATGTTTTCACAGTGCGGTTCAGGGCTTCTGTAATATATACAGTGCGCTTGCATGAAATCTTTGCCCACAGAATGTCTTTTTTTCATATATTATGTATGTTGTTTTGCAAATATTTGTCATCCCAATAAAGCAGAAACTCAAAACTTGATTTTTATCATGATATTACAGCAGTGCAGGATTTGAGGATTGCCTTCAATTAACGAATTAAAGAAAAAGAGAGGAAAACATTTTCAAGGTGGAGAAAATAAAATACATTATTTATGTCAATGCATGGATCTCTAGGGGTTAAAAATTAAATAAAAAATTATTTATTAATATACAGTGGCAGAAGACGAGGACAGTGTGTGCAGTAGCTCACTTACGTCCTTGTGCAGCGTCGCTTGTGCTGGTTTTAAGGTCTCTGTTGGCATCTGTGTGCAAAACCCTGAACCAGTCTTTCAGTCGGGACGCTAAACTTCTCAAATCAGCATCACTGCAGCCTACACACGCACACACACACACACACACACACACACAGACAAACACACACACGCACACACACACACACACACACACAGACAAACACACACACACACACACACACACACACACACACACACACACACACACACACAGACAAACACACACACACACACACACACACACAGACAAACACACACACACACACACACACAAACACACACACATACAACGCACACACACACGCACACACAAACACACACATACAACACACACGCACGCACGCACGCACACACACACACAAACAAACACACACACACACACACATACAACACACACGCACGCACACACAGACACAGACAGACACACACAGACACACACACACACGCACACACACACACAGACAAACACACACATACACACGCACACACACACACACACACACACACACAGACACACAAACAGACACACACACACACACAGACACACACAAACACACACACACACACAAACAAGTTAGCAAATCTGTTTAGCGATGATATATTTTATTTATCTGTCTGGATTCACAATATTCAAGTGAGAATCATTGAACAGCAGAACTGAGAGATGCTGATTACATTCTGCGCTTCACACACTCCAAAATATTAATTTACTGCAGCTTCATTTATTATCATATTTACAAAAACTGTTTATTTACAATCCCAGTACAGACAGAGAGCCAGACAGGACATAGTTACCCAAGAAACAGAAAACAATAGAAAGAAATGACAGTTTTTAGGATCGGTGATGATCTGGGGGTGCTTCAGCAAGTCTGGAATCGGGCAGATTCGTCTTTGTGAAGGACACATGAATCAAGCCACGTACAAGGTAATCCTGGAACAAAACTGGCTTCCTTCTGCTCTGACAATGTTCCCTGACTCTGAGGATTGTCAATCAAAGTGTGGATGGAGGACCACCGGATCAAGACCCTGTTATGGCCAGCCCAATCTCCAGACCTGAGCCCCATCAAAAACCTCTGGAATGAAGTGCTGCCGGGTCGTGATGCACGAGTCTGTCTCGTCACATGCTAACTTTTTGTTTCACCTCCCATTCAGCTCATGAAAACATGCTGCGTGATCATGAGGAAAGATTTATCAAGATGTAGATTGAAATGCATGTGTAGAATTTATGTAAATAAAATGGTCTACTCCTCTCTCGCCGTTGCTGGTGTGCCACTGATTACCCTCCATGTGCCAATGCTGGCACACATGCCATAGTCAAGTCAAGTCAAGTGGTTTTTATTGTCGTTTCAACCATATACAGTTAGTGCAGTACACAGTGAAACAAGACAACGTTCCTCCAGGACCATGTGCTACATAAAACAACATAGGACAAACACAGAACCACATGAGACTACACAGACTAAATAACATACCTATATAAAGTGCACATGCAAACGTGTGCAAAAAGTACGGGACAGTACAATAAATTACTAACAATGAACAGTACAATAGGCACAGTGAGAGACAGTGCAGCGCCGACCAGTACAAAGATGACAGTTCCTAAAAATGCCAAATGTAAACATAACATAACATAAGATAGTGTTTGTAAAAAGGGTTCGCTACTCCGGAGGAAGGAGGACACGAAAACGGGGATGAACTCAAGGTAAGGCTTTTAATTCCAAATAATAATTGTGGGGGTGAACATAAACTTTTAACATGCAAATCAAATGCTTTTTTTAAGTTGCCAACACTGGACTGGCGTGGCTCTCTCTCTCGACTGGAGGCACTGGTGCTCCTTTTATGCCGCTCTCCCCATACTCACTGAAATTAGAGACAGGTGTTAGACATAATTTAGCTCAGGTGCAAGCGCCCTTACCACTTTCCCTCTCCGGACGGGCGCTTGACCACGCCCCCGCTGCCACAGTGTTCTATGCACATAGCAGTTATTGAGGTAGCAGACAGGTATAAAGTGACAATAATTAAAGTGCAACTCAGGACACGTGTGTGTGTGTGTGTATGTGTGTGTCAAACCAGTCTCTGAGTATTGAGGAGTCTGATGGGGGAAGAAGCTGTTACACAGTCTGGTCGTGAGGGCCCGAATGCTTTGGTACCTCTCGCCAGGAGGCAGGAGGGTGAAGAGTTTGTGTGAGGGGTGTGCGGGGTCGTCCACAATGCTGGTGGCTTTGCGGATACAGTGTTTTTAATAAATGTCTTTGATGGAGGGAAGAGAGACCCCGATGATCTTCTCAGCTGTCCTCACTATCCTCTGCAGGGCTTTGTGGTCCGAACCGGTGCAAGTCCCAAACCAGGCAGTGATGCAGCTGCTCAGGATGCTCTCAATAGTCCCTCTATAGAATGTAGTGAGGATGGGGGGTGGGAGATGTGCTTTCCTCAGCCTTCAAAGAAAGTAGAGACGCTGCTGGGCTTTCTTGGTAACAGAGCTGGTGTTGAGGGACCAGGTGAGGTTCTCCGCCAGGTGAACACCAAGGAATTTGGTGCTCTTGATGATCTCCACAGAGGAGCCGTCGATGTTCAGTGGAGAGCGTTCACCTTGTGCTCTCCTAAAGTCAACACCCATCTCTTTTGTTTTGTCCACATTCAGGGACAGGTTGTTGGCTCTACACCAGTCCGTTAGCCGCTGCACCTCCTCTCTGTATGCTGACTCGTCGTTCTTGCTGATGAGACCCACCACGGTCGTGTCATCGGCGAACTTGATGATGTGATTCGAGCTGTGCATTGCTGCACAGTCGTGAGTCAGCAGAGTGAACAACAGTGGACTGAGCACACACACACCCCTGGGGGGCCCCAGTGCTCAGTGTGGGTGTGGTGGAGATGCTGTTCCCGATCCGGACTGACTGAGGTCTCCCTGTCAGGAAGTCCAGGATCCAGTTGCAGAGGGAGGTGTCCAGGCCCAGCAGGTTCAGCTTTCCAATCAGGTGCTGGGGAATGATTGTGTTGAATGCTGAGCTGAAGTCTATGTACAGCATTCGAACGTATGAGTCCTTTTTATCCAGGTGGGTGAGGGCCAGATGGAGGGTTGTGGCGATGGCGTCGTCTGTTGAACGGTTGGGACGATACGCAAACTGCAGTGGGTCTAGTGAGGGGGACAACTGGGTCTTAATGTGCCTCATGAAAAGCCTCTCGAAGCACTTCATGATGATGGGTGTGAGTGCGACAGGACGGTAGTCATTGAGACAGGACACTGAAGACTTCTTTGGCATGGGAATGATGGTGGTGGCCTTGAAGCACGTTGGAACGATGGCGCTGCTCAGAGAGATGTTGAAGATGTCGGTAAGAACATCTGCCAGCTGGTCTGCACATCCTCTGAGCACTCTGCCAGGAATGTTGTCTGGTCCAGCAGCCTTCCGTGGGTTGACTCTACATAGAGTTTTCCTCACATCAGCCGTGGTAAGACAGAGCACCTGGTCGTTGGGAGGAGGGGTGGTCTTCCTCGCCGCCACGTCATTCTGTGCTTCAAACCTAGTGTAGAAGTCGTTCAGCACATCTGGAAGGGAGGCATCTTTGTCACAGGCAACTGATGTTGTCCTGTAGTTGGTGATGGCCTGGATGCCCTGCCACATGTGCCGTGTGTTGCCGCTGTCCTGGAAGTGACTGTGGATTCTCTGGGCGTGTGCGCGCTTTGCCTCTCTGATGGCCTGGGACAGTTTGGCCCTAGCTGTTCTTAGGGCCGCCTTATCGCCTGCTCTGAAGGCAGAGTCTTGGGTCCTCAGCAGCAGGTGACATCATCAGTGCACTTGCTGATGTAGCTGTTCACTGATGCTATGTATTACTCCAAGTTGGTAGAGTCACCACATGTTGCAGCCTCCCTGAACATGTGCCAGTCAGTACACTCAAAACAGTCCTGAAGAGCAGGGATGGCTCCTGCTGGCCAGGTTTTCACCTGCTTCTGGAGCGGTTTTGTGCATCTGATGAGCGGTCTGTATGCTGGAATTAGCATAACAGAGATGTGGTTGGAGTAGCCGAGGTGTGGGCGGGGCTCCGCCCGGTACGTGCCTGGGATGTTTGTGTAAACAAAATCAAGTGTGTTCGCCCCTCTCGTTGCAAAGTCCACATACTGATGGAATTTCGCATGGTTGAAATATCCGGTGACAATAAACAGTCCGTCGGGGTGAGTGTTCTGCAGTTCGCTCATAGCCCCATACAGTTCACAGAGCGCTTCCTTAGTGTTAGCGCTGGGGGGAATGTAAACTATAATAACTGTGGTGAATTCCCGTGGAAAATAAAAAGGTCTGCATCTACAGTCACAAGCTCCACCAGCGATGAGCAGTAACTACAGACTAGCATAGAGTTATTGCACCATTCTGTGTTGATGTAAACACACAAGCCACCATCGCGAGTCTTACCGCAGAGAGCTGCATTTCTGTCGGCACGAAACAAGGCGAGCCCGTCTAGCTGAATGGTGGCTTCCGGAACTCGGTCACTGAGCCACGTCTCCGTGAAAACAAAGACACAGCAGTCTCTAAACTCACGCTGCGTAGTCTGCTGGAGTCGGATGTAGTCAGTATACTGTCCAGGGAGCAAACATTTGAGAGCAGGATAGACGGGAGAGCCGGCCGACTAGGGTTTGTTTTTAGCCTAGCATGGACCTCCGCCCTCTTACCGTGCTTTCACTTCCTCGCACACCGCTTACGATGTCCCCTCCCCCAGGCACCGGCATCAAGCGAGGCCGAGGACTGGAGGCCTGGTCTCCACAGCAAGCCAACTCGCATAGCAAGTCTTGCAACTTGGTTGTTGCATGAATCTTATATTTTAACAGTGTCTGGCGATGGTAGACATGAACACCGGCTGCTCCGATGTCCATGTGCCGTAAAAGTCATGCTAAGTGACAAAAATAGCACCATTTTGGATCCGGAGTGGCCACTGCGTGCTACCACACTGCCATCTTGGATCATAGGTTGCGACACCTGGTCTAAGTGATACTTGGTATACAGTATATGATGTATGTATGTGTGTATGAAGGTTGCATAGAAAGGGTCAAGAGTTTCAGGTTTTCTTTTCTATATGTAGCACTGTGCAAAACTCAAACAGATGAGAGTGTGTTTGTTGAACGTGCATTAATTCAGGTGAAATGTATATTATTGTTTTCAGACAGGAACATATTACTTCTATTTCCTCTAACATCACCGCAAAGCTGCAACTCAAAATTGGAGATTGTCAGGAGGGAAATGACTTTTCTGAAAACACTCCTGACAGACACAAACTGATGACACACACACACACACACACACACACACACACACACACACAAACACTCTCACACACAAACACACAAACACACACACACACACACTCACTCACTCACACACACACACACAGACACACACACACACACACAGACACACACACATACACAAACACATACACACACGCACTCACTCACTCAC
Source organism: Moxostoma hubbsi (assembly GCA_032164185.1). NCBI lineage: Eukaryota > Metazoa > Chordata > Actinopteri > Cypriniformes > Catostomidae > Moxostoma > Moxostoma hubbsi. The sequence continues at coordinate 72,883 of JAVLUX010000183.1, read as the reverse complement.
TCACACACACATACACAAACTGATGACACACACACACACACTCACACACACTCACACACACACACACACACACTCACTCACGCACAGACACACACACACACATACACACACACACACTCACTCACTCACACACAGACACACACACACACACACACACACACACACACTCACTCACTCACTCACACACAGACACACACATACACACACACACACACACAATCACTCACTCACACACAGACACACTCACTCACTCACACACACATACACACACACAGACACACACACACTCACTCACACACTCACTCACACACATACACACACACACACACACACACACAAATCAAATACGTTCTCTCAATCTGTGTCATTCTAAAGGTGAGTAAATGATTCAAAATGTTTCCCTTTAACTAGTTCACACTTCAGAGAAGTGAAATCAAACTCTTCAGGACGAAAGCGCAGAAAGTTTACTAGAAACTACCTTGGGAGAAATCAAACCACGTTTGACATTTAAAGTTACACTGATTCGCAAATCTATGGCACAGTCCAAAAACACGATGTACTCTCTGAAACCTTTGGGACGTTTCATGTGATTGACAGGTGGGGTTTTGGGTGCTGACGAGTCGGGCTACTGCAGCAATTAAAGGAACGCTGCTCAGGTGCTGATTTGAACACTGTGAACGGTAAATGCTGACTCTAATCTTCAGGACGGACGTCCTCGGCGCTCGTCTTTTAAACATAATCGCTAACAGCAGCAGTCTACTGTACAAAGGAGCGGGGTACGAGTCCTGAAGGGCACGCGAGTCGACACGTTAGCCCAAAGTGTCACAGAGAAACTTTGAACGCACTTTTAGCGCCACCCAATGAACATTTCAAAAGGGATATATTCCAGGTCTTCTGAAACCATCCGACAGCTTCATCAGAGGAACAGATGTTTCACTGCAGAAAGAATGTCATGCAGGTTTGGAACAACATGAGGGTGATTAAACGATGACATAATATTCATTCTATTCAAGGTCTCTGGCTGTGTTTGTCTCTAAAGCAGCAAATTACATTTAATTCCAGGTTTCAGATGCTTAAATGTGGACATGATGAATACAGTGTGTGTGTGTGTTAGACTTCAGCGTTACATTATCAAGTAATAAAAGTGGGTTTAATTGCACACTGAGACTTCTCTCTAAAAGAAGATAAACGAACATGATTTAGTCTCGTTTAATTAGGATCAAAACAGGCCAACAGATCACAGACTACACATTAACATGAACTGTGATAAGTAGATACTTCAAAACGTATAATTAGAGAGCTGCAGCACTTTACACTGAAGCGTTCACTTGTTCTGTTGCCTTTATTAAACATCATTTCTGCCCCTCTTGTCCTCTGGGAGAGCGGGTGAAGAATAGCCTGTTAAAAATGAATATTCATCATTTACACAAGCTCATTTGACTTTCTTTCTTGCGTGGAACACAAAAGGAGTAATTCTGAAAAATGTTCACACTGCTCTTTTCCATACAGTGAAAGTAAATAGTGACCGGGGCTGTCATGCTCCAAAATTATAGATGAATTTGAACATTTGTAAAAAAGCTAAAATGTCATTAAAATTATGAAAATCAAATGATACAATATAATTAGTAAAATGTATATTTTTGCAGCATACCTAGAAAGAAGGTCACCTGTATAATTAACAGAATTATCTTGTAATGTACCATCATGAATCGTGATTAAATCGAATCAAGCTTGTAAATCTGAATTGAACTCCCCAATTTGGAATGCCCAATTCCCGATGCGCTCCAAGTCCTCGTGGTGGCGTAGTGACTCGCCTCAATCCGGGTGGGGAGGACGAATCTCAGTTGCCTCCACGTCTGAGACCGTCAATCCGCGCATCTTATCACGTGACTTGTTGAGCGAGTTACCTCGGAGACGTAGCACGTGTAGAGGCTTCCCGCTTTTCTCCGCGGCATCCACGCACAACTCACCACACGCCCCACCGAGAGTGAGAACCACATTATAGTGACCACGAGGAGGTTACCCCATGTGACTCTACCCTCCCTAGCAACCGGGCCAATTTGGTTGCTAAGGAGACCTGACTGAAGTCACATTATAGTGACCACGACAAGGTTACCCCATGTGACTCTACCCTCCCTAGCAACCAGGACAATTTGGTTGCTAAGGAGACCTGACTGGAGTCACATTATAGTGACCACGAGGAGGTTACCCCATGTGACTCTACCCTCCCTAGCAACCGGGACAATTTGGTTGCTAAGGAGACCTGGCTGGAGTCACTCAGCACGCCCTGGATTCAAACTCACGACTCCTGGTGTGATAGTCAGCGTCAATACTCGCTGGGATACCCAGACCCCTAACTTGGTTTATTTGATCAAAATTAATTTCCGTGTTTTTTGGCTTTGTTTGAAGAGTGGGAATCAATCGAAATCCAACTTTAATCAAAATTGGCATAAGGGCTGTGATTGAATTCAATAAACAATCTGCATGTGCTGTATCTTAATTATTTTTAACTAGGTTGTGACTCTGGTTTAGTTATTGCATTAAACATTCTGAAACTACTTGACAACGGCCCGTTTCGGTGAAAATATAGCTAAAATCCATCCGCAGGTCATCTCAGAGCCATTAAATACATATTAAGATATATATGTTTTTTTTGCAGCTATTACATTCCAGTAGCTGTTCATCAGATCTGGTCACCAGTTCCCCAGACTTCGTGAACAGGTTCTTGTGCATGCAGATGGCAAAGTTTATTTGCTCTTATCTGATGGCTTTGACACACTGCGGCTGAGATTGTATTCCTGATGGAGACTCGTCATGTTTGCGTTAGTGAGCCTGCAGCGCTGCTTAATTAAAATGAAATGGCAAGTCAAGCTAAAAGAATTAATCTCTTTTAATAAACAGTTTCGGTAAATGCAAATCAAGTGTGTGTGTGTGTGTGTGTGTGTGTGTGTGTGAAACAATTCAAACAGTAGTACTGTATGCCACACATGACCTCATCACCCACATATCATCTTGTAAATAAGCAGTATGCCGTCTTTGCACTATTAAATAAATATAATATAATTTTAGAAGACTCAGAGCTGTTATCTTGGCAAAGGGAGGATGCACAAAGTATTGTATAAAAGGGTGCCAATAATTGTGCCACACATGTGACTCCCTTTGCCAACATAACAGCTCTGAGTCTTCGCCTATAATGCCTGAGGTTGGATAACACCTGGCAAGGGATCTGAGATCATTCCTCCATACACAATCTGTACAGAACCTTCATATTCTGAGGACCACGCTGGTGGACTCTCCTCTTCAGTTCGCCCCACAAGCTTTCTATGGGGTTCCACTTTTTGTACTGAACCATTTTTGTGTTGATTTTGATGTTTGTTTTACATTTACATTTTTATTTATTCATTTGGCAGACGCTTTTATCCAAAGTGACTTACAGTGCAGTTATTACAGGGACAATCCCCCCGGAGCAACCTGGAGTTAAGTGCCTTACTCAAGGACACAATGGTGGTGACTGTGGGGATCAAACCAGCAACCTTCTGATTACCAGTTATGTCTTTAGCCCACTACACCACCACCACTCTGTTTTGGTTCATCGTCCTGCTGAAAGGTCCAACCAGACCCAATTGGAAGCTTTCTGACACAAGCAGTCAGGTTTAGATTTTTTATCTGTTGGTATACGATAGAGTCCATGATGCCATGTATCCGAACAAGATGTCCAGGACCTCTTGCAAAGAAACAGCCCCACAACATTAAAGATCCAGCACCACTTTTAACTGTGGGCATTGGGTACTACTACATCTCTGTGTGCCAAACCCATCTCTGGTGTTTGCTGTCAAAAAGCTCGTTTTAGTTTTATCTCACCACAGAACCCGGTCCAGGAGTGTCTGGCAAACTGAAGACGCTTGAGTTTGATGTTGGATGCGAGCAGAGGCTTTTTTTCTTGAAACCCTCCCAAAGAACTTGAGATGGTGTAGGTGATGTCTGATATTTGTTTTAGACTTTCTGACCCAACTAATTCCTGCAATTCTCCAGTTGGGATCCTTGGAGATTCTTTGGTCACTTGGACCATCCTCCTCACAGTGCGTGTAGACATTATAGACACACAACCTTTTCCAGGCTGATTCTTAAGATCTCCAGTTGATTGGAACTGCTTAATTATTGCCCTGATGGTGGAAATGGGCATTTTCTTGTAGCCACTTCTCATTTTGTGAAGCTCAACAACTTTTGGCCGCACATCAGAACTATATTCTTTAGTCTAACCCATTGTGATGGATGATTTAGTGAATTTGGCCTGTGTCTTACCTCATATATATACCCCTGTGAAACAGGAAGTCATGGCTGATCAATGTCATGTTCCTAATAACCCAGTGTACTAGTGTACTCAAAAAATGAATGGGAATATAATCAATAATTCCATATAACTTCAATATAACTTCAATAATTGTGGCCAAAGTGTTTTGGAGAAATCTTTTTAATATAATTATGAGATTTTTCAACAATTTGCATTATAGATACAGTATTCTGTGCATTGAACTATGTTGTATAATGCACCTTTTAGTAAATACGGTCATCCATATATTTCATGCATACAAAAAATGTGCATACTGTGCACAGTATACATACCATACACTGCAGAAATAGCAAGACTAGTATGTTAGTATTCTACTCTAAACATAGTGTATGTTTGTGTTTATCCTGGTACGAGCATATGTTGAGTGGGTGTTATCAATTCTGTCATACAAAAGCCTGCTGTCTCTCTCCGTAGGGTCTTTGTTAAGACCAAAGAACTCTACAACACAAGCATTAGACGCATTTGAACATCTACAGGGAGGTGTGTGTTTGTGTGGTTCACGGCTGGTGGGAGGCCAGTGGAAAACTTCCAGCAGATCTGGAGTGAACAGGAAGGTTTGGAGAGTGAAGATGAATGAGAGAAACAGACCTTCAGTCATTCGTCTCCTGTCAGAGTGAAGGATTATGGGTGTTTCATGACTGAACACAGATCAGTTCAAACAGAACTCTAACGTCAAGACTTCAAAACAAACAGCAGGGCACTGTTGCTTTCATCTAACCCTGCTGAAACACCAGCACTGGTCCACAACGCAGGATGCCTCAAAAAGGCTTTTGGACTAGCTTCATCAGCAAGACTTGCCAGAAAAAACATACAGGTCGAACAGCTTAACTCGTTTTGCTGATGAAAAACATGGCTATACTGGTCCACCAGCCTAGACCAGTACAGGACTTAAATGCTGGATAAAAACAGTATCACTGCAAAAAGAAAAGTTTTACATGAACAATGATATTGATGATGATACTTTCTGAGACGCACAGCCTAAGAAACTGCTGAGCCAAAAAAGTACTTTTTTTTTCATATTTTTCTGATTTTACATGATGTATCTAAGAATAGTTTTGTGTTGATACGATAAAGCAATCAAAAGTTACAACATTACAAATATAATTTATCATCCATCCATCCATCTTCAACTGCTTATCCGAAGTTGGGTCGCGGGGGCAGCAGCTCCAGCAGGGGGCCCCAAACTTCCCTATCCCGAGCCACATTAACCAGCTCTGACTGGGGGCCCCCGAGGCGTTCCCAGGCCAGTGTGGAGATGTAATCTCTCCACCTTGTCCTGGGTCTTCCCCGAGGCCTCCTCTCAGCTGGACGTGCCTGAAACACCTCCCTAGGGAGGCACCCAGGGAGCATCCTTACCAGATGCCCAAACCACCTCAACTGACTCCTTTCCACGCAAAGGAGCAGCGGCTCTACTCCGAACTCCTCACGGATGACTGAGCTCCTCACCCTATCTCTAAGGGAGAAGCCCGCCACCCTTCTGAGGAAGCCCATTTCGGCCACTTGTACTTGTGACCTAGTTCTTTCGTTTATGACCCAGCCTTCATGACCATAGGTGAGGGTAGGAACGAAAATTGACCGGTAGATCGAGAGCTTTGCCTTCTGCCTCAGCTTTCTTTTCGTGACAACGGTGTGATAGAGCGAGTGCAATACCGCCCCCGCTGCCCCGATTCTCCGGCCAACCTCCCGCTCCATTGTCCCCTCACTCGTGAACAAGACCCCGAGGTACACTCACACACACACACACTCACACGCACACACACACACGCACACACACACTATCTCACACACACACACACACACACACACACACACACACACACACACACACACACTCTCACACACACACACACACACACACACACTCACACACACACACACATTCACAAACACACACACTCACACACACACCCACACACACACACACACACTATCTCACACACACAGACACACACACACACACACACACACACTCACACACAAACACACACACACACACACACACACACACATCATGTGGAATACGGCGCAGTTTGATGACAATAAATTAAAAGGGGCTCAAAGTTCAACAGTGAAAAGAGACAAAAGGAAAGCACAGCTAATTAATGATCCTCGTTATCAGTGTTTCCCTCAGTTAGTCCTGCTCTTAACAACAGAAGAAGAACGATAAGTTAGAGCTGTTTCAATCACACACTTGAACTCTTTTTCTGTCTTTAACTGGAAAACAATGAATTAATCAAAGATAAAACTACTAATCAGACATGTGGCCTGCAGAGGCTCTTAGTGTGAGTGTGTGTGCGTGTGTCTGTGCGTGTGTGTGTGTGTGCGAGTGTGTGTGTGTGTGTGTGTGTGTTTGAGTGTGTGTGTGTGTGTGAGTGTGTGTGTGTAGTGTGTGTGTGTGTGTGCGTGTGTGTGTGTGTGATTTTAAGAACAGAATGAGTGGCCTAGCTATACTGATTATTCATAAATTCAAGCAACAAAGCAAATTCAGGTTTACACTGACACAAACTTTAAACACAAGGATTTGCATAAGCCGTGTGTGTGGTAGCATTGAATTACGGGTAATCAAAGTATTAAGAATGACATCCGGAAACTTCTGTAAGGTAGAAGAGTCACCTTCAACACATGAATTCACAAAGAATACAAATATCTATAGAGAGACCTTAAGTATCCATACACTAATTTAAGAGAAAATGATTGTGATGTATCAGGTCAAAGTTGATTTTTGACTACTTTGTGTTTTCTTCACAAGTCTTAGCTTGCAAATGATGTCAACGGTATCATGAAATTCAAACTATATTTGCTTTTAATGTCCGATCTCTTCAAACGGGAATAATTCAACAAGAGCAGTGTCTCTATTATTTAATATACACTTGAATAAATATTCAGATTCTGTCAAATAATGTCTGAAAACTGTTTGGAATCTTTAAAGTCAATATTCTCAATAACAAGGTTTTAAGTATGACTGTCATGATTATGTAATTTGGCTGACGAGTATTTGTCGCTTTCATGATAAATTGTCATATTTCTGAAGCTGCATGTATGCTTCATACACCTTAATAAGCCATTTTTGCATATTTAACTAGGAATATATAAATCAAATAATAAAACAGGGATATATGACTCCCTTTTAGGGGTTTACAAATGTATTTCATCACATATCAAATATAAAAATACTTCTAAATACTTAAAATATCCCTTTTTTGGGGTCTGGGTATCCCAATGAGTATTGACACTGAGTATAACACCTGGAGTCGTGAGTTTGAATCCAGGGCGTGCTGAGTGACTCCAGCCAGGTCTCCTTAGCAACCAAATTGGCCCGGTTGCTAGGGACGGTAGAGTCACATGGGGTAACCTCCTCGTGGTCGCTATAATGTGGTTCTCGCTATCTGTGGGGTGCGTGGCGAGTTGTGTGGATGCTGCGGAGAATAGCGGGAAGTCTCTACACGTGCTACGTCTCCACGGTAACACGCTCAACAAGTCATGTGATAAGATGCGTGGATTGATGGTCTCAGATGCGGAGGCAACTGAGATTCATCCTCCGCCACCCGGATTGAGGCGAGTCACTACGCCACCACGAGGACTTGGAGCGCATTAGGAATTGGGGGGAAAAAAGGGAGAAAATAATAATTAAAAAAAATAAATAAAAAATAAATAAATATGCCTCTATTTTGGGTTACATTTACACTGTTCAGTTTAGAACACATATTTTTATATTATATTTATATTTTTTATAAACGTTTAATCATTTTGATTATATTATATTATGCAATAGTAAAATGTTTATGTCCTAATTTCTTCTTCACAAGTTATTTTAGTAATCTTTGATTAAACCGATGAGCCCTTATTTCTCATGAAGCAAAAGCTTTGTTGAGTTCAACTGAATGACAAACAAACATTTCTATATTCAGTTGCCTCCGCTTCTGAGACCGTCAATCGGCGCATCTGATCATGTGACTCGTTGTGCATGACACCGCGGAGACTCACAGCATGTGGAGACTCATGCTACTCTCCACGATCCACACACAACTCACCACACGCCCCATTGAGAGAACCACTAATCACCACCACGAGGAGGTTACCCCATGTGACTCTACCCTCCCTAGCAACTGGGACAATTTGGTTACCCCATGTGACTCTACCCTCCCTAGCAACCGGGACAATTTGGTTACCCCATGTGACTCTACCCTCCCTAGCAACCGGGACAATTTGGTTACCCCATGTGACTCTACCCTCCCTAGCAACCGGGCATATTTGGTTACCCCATGTGACTCTACCCTCCCTAGCAACCAGGACAATTTTGTTGCTAAGGAAACCTGGCTGTAGTCACTCAGCACACCCTGGATTCAATCTCATGACTCCTGACAGCTTCAGTCACCATTCAATTCAATTCTAAAAAAGATGCAGTGAAGATTAATGGTAACTAGGGTTGGGACGATATATTGAATTTTGTAATATTGCGAACCAAAGAAAATTACAAGCCATATCGTGGCATAACTTGATATTTCAAGTTTTCTGTCCATGTGATCATAAATGAAACGACCCGTCAAGCATCATAATCTCTCAAATCTATCTGCGCTTTTATCTACGCTGTTTACAGGGTTCACACAAGATCCTTAAAGTGCTTTTAGAAATATAAGTACTGGAATACCTGGAACATCACCTTGTTTTGGTGAAAAGTGCTTGAGCTTAAAACAGGTCGTTGCCTCCGTGTAATGTGTGTCCATCAAAGATGAGACGACTCTGAATAATGTGTCTTAATATCCTTTCTGTTTTTCACAGTCACTATTGTTGAAAGCTTATTTGTTTGTGATCTTTTCTTACAGAGAAAAAACATATTTAAAATCTGAGCATTAATATTGTGTGTTAAATAACTTTATTTTGATAATCGTGAACATCATATCATATATCGAACCAAATCGCGAGATAACGAAATCATGTCCATCCGAGACTTACATTTTGCCTAACATCTCATTTTGTGTTCCACTGAAGAAAGAAAGTCATACAGGTTTGGAACAACATGAGGGTGAGTAATTGATGATAGGACTGGGTGATCCAATTATTCTACTGATGCACACTTTATGAACTTTAATGCCCAAATAAAAGCACATGTAAATCATTGTGATATTCACAATATTTTACATTGTCAACTAAATTATCTAGATTATATCGTTAATATTCGATCTATCGCCCAGCCCTAATTTTAGGGTCCCTTTAAGACATATTTGATGAGGATATAAAAATGTACTCCAAAGTGAGAATGACCCAGAAACATAGAAAACCATTAAAACACACACACAAAAGCTCACTGACACACAAATAGCCATGGATGTAATTTTCTTCTGAAAGGTTCATATTGCTTTTTCCCCCTCTAAGGCCCAATGAAGAAAGATGTGTGTGTGTGTGTGTGTGTGTGTGTGTGTGTGTGTGTGTGCGCGTGTGCATGTGCATGTGTGTGTGTGTGTTATACAAAGTGTGAAAACGATTCTTCAAAACATAATGATCATACATCCTCTCATCTTCCGACACTGTTTTCTCTCAGGTGATCCCTCTATTTTTCACTGTTTCCTCCTGCTGTGAGTGAAAAATCTCTCTCTGTTTTCTCTTCAGATCATATTTCTCTTCCCCCACTCTTCCCCCATCGCCTGCCATCCATCCTTTCATCCTAACAAAGCGGGCACTCATCTACATCCCTCTTTCACATCTACTAAATGACTGCTAATTCAGAATTCACAATCATCTCAATGGCAGTCGCTCAGCTGGCGCATGCAGACATCAGATGATGTGACCTGCATGAAAAGTTGAAATTGTTTGTCTATTGGGAGACCTCTGCACCTCTCTGTCTAAACTATGATGTGACTACACGTTCAGTTTAATAGAGACATATGCAGTTAAAACAAGTGACCACTGACATTAAATGGGGACTTGGGTAGCTCAGGGGTAAAAGACGCTGGATATCACCCCTGGAGTTCGCTGGTTCGAATCCAGGGCATGCTGAGTGACTCTAGTAGGGTCTCCATGGCAACCAAATTGGCCCGGTTGCTAGGGAGGGTAGAGTCACATGGGGTAACCTCCTTGTGGTCACTAAAGTGTGGTTCGCTCTCGGTGGGGCGGGTGGTGAGTTGGGCGCGGTTGGGTGGCGAGCCACATGACAAGACGTCCGAGTAGATGGTCTCTGACGTGAAGGCAGCTGGTATCCGTCCTCTGCCACCCGGACTGAGGAAAATCACTGCGCCATCACGAGGACTTCGTGTGTACATTGGGAATTGGACATTCCATAAAAATACAAATTGGGAGAAAAGGTGAAAAGTCTCTTTCTCTCTTTTTCTCTGTGATAATTGCTTTCTGATGTATGCAACACTTTTCCAACTAAAGATCGTGCCAGAAATCTGAAGTCATTAAAATAAAGACATCATAACATTCTACTGGAGTGAACCTTCATCTTTATTGAGAGAGAGAGAGAGAGAGAGAGAGAGAGAGAGACAGAGAGAGAGTGAGAGAGAGAGACAGTCTCTGATCTAACGGGGAAGCCTTTGGGAAATAAAAACAAACACATTCGAGGTCATGAATCTAAATCACACACACACAATACAAACTCTTAAAATATCCTGATGTGTCATTCACACCCACAGGAAGATATTATAACTCTGAGGTATCTTATTCACATCTCAGTAGACTTAATGGCGTTTCCAGAGTGTTTCAGATCCTAAAATTGTTTACAAGAACTAAAAATAGACACAAGTGAGTCAATTGTTGACATCCAGTAAGAGCATAGAGCTACCGTATAAAACGAATGCATAGACAGCATCAGCTGTCATTTGATTTTGGAAGATTTTGATGAGAAATGATTGAGTTTATATTGAGATCTCTTTGGTATTTGGGCAAATCTGGGTGCAATTTGAGACATTAGTCCCATTCACACATTCAACCAGGTAAATTACTGTTATATCGTTGGGTTGCTTTTACTGGTAAATGTAGCAAATGTGCTGTTCACAAATGCCATCAATAAGGAAATGACACAAAAATTGCCAGAGCAAAATTCACCAGTATTTTCAAAAGGGTCGTGTTCAATCATGAGCTCTAAACTGGAAATTGTAGGTAATTTTCTGGAAAAGGTGGTATGTGTGAATGTGACTATTGTTGAGATCTCTTCTGAAACACTAGAGAAGACACATGTGAGATTACTAGAGTCTTGTTCTCAGGAGAAACATCTAAAGCCCAAAGTATGCTTCACTCAGACTCATGACGCGTGATGCATATCTCTTTGGGCGCTAAACGCATACAGCCCGATATTTCTAACGGCGTATCTTTGAACTGTGCATGCACCTGGAGCTATTTGCATGAGTTAGTGGTTCCACAAGGTGGCAACACACACATTTGAGCCATTGCGGTCACAAAGAAAGCCTAGAAGATGATGTAATCGCCGCTAAACATCAGGAGTCGAAGAGTGGATGTGCAAGTTGAGAGATGCGTGTGTGAGGAGGTCTGGAGATACTTGCATTTGTATAACTTGAGTCTGAAGAGAAGAGTAATCAGTACTGTAGAGCGTGGACTGTAATAGGAACAGGAATGCCAACGTTGCCAAGTCAGTTTGTGAAATGTCTTCCCTCCTAGATATTCCAAGATCAACTGTAAGTGGTATTATTGCAAAGTGGAAGCGTTTAGGAACCACAGAAACTCAGCCACAAAGGGGCAGACCACATAAAGTTACAGAGCGGGGTCGCCGAGTGCTGAGGCACATAGTGCGGAAAAGTCGCCAACGCTCTGCTGACTCAATAACTCCAGAGTTCCTGTTATGATCAGGCTCGCTGGCCATAACATAAAATGACCGCAAAGTCAATTAGACTCGTTTACCCAAGGGGTTTATTAAACAAATGAGTTATTTACAAACAAAAACAGCTAAGGAGATTAACTACAACAGAATAAAACATTGCAGGAAGATCAATAACAGGCATGGTGGCCGAAACACAAGTCTCCCCCTTCCTCCTTCTCTGCACGGAGTGCCTCAGCTTTTAAAGGGTGTCTCTCCGCCCACTCGTTACCCGATCACACCTGCACACAATAACCAATGAAAACATACTGCCTGAGCAGCCAAACATTAGTAAAGGAAACAGAGCCACCACAGGTAGTGGAGGGACATAACACACCCCCACACCAAAATGGTGACTCCAGTCTCCAAAATCATAATATAAACAGCAAGACACATATTGCCGTACACGAACGCCCCACCAATAGAGATGCGTGTGACAATTTCAAAACTCAACATTTTTTTTTTTAAATACTGTAATTTAAATTACAAAACACACAAAGAAAATTGAGTTATAACAATACAGTTATCAAGTAACTGTAAACATAGAAATACTAGACTAAGGTACTCTAGATAAGGCGTCTGCTAAGACGTTTTCAGTACCACGGATATGCTTAACCTCGATGTTAAAAGGTTGTAAAATCAAACTCCACCGCATCAGACGCTGATTAGCGTTTCTCATGCGGCTTAGAAACTTTAGAGGGTCATGATCACTATAAACGATCGTTCTATCTGAAACACCCAGATATACTTCAAAGTGTTGGACAGCAAGAACAAGGGCCAGCGTCTCCTTTTCGATGGTGGAGTACCACCGTTGATGTTGATTAAACTTCTTAGAGAAGTAGCAAACGGGGTGATGGACATTCTCAAGTCCATCTTGGAGGAGGACAGCGCCAGCTCCTTGATCACTTGCGTCAACCATTAAAAAAAAAGGTGTCGCAAAGTCAGGTGCAGCCAACACCGGAGCTGAAATAAGTAATGCCTTCGCGTTCTCAAAAGCGCTCTGACACTGGTCAGACCACTGATATACCACCTTTGGACTGAGTAAATTAGTCAGTGGAGCTACTACAGATGAAAAATTTCTACAAAAACCACGGTAGTAGCCCACCATACCAAGAAATCTGCGTAACTCACGACGATCAGTAGGGGGAGGAAAACTACAGATAGCAGACACTTTGGCATCCAAAGGACGCACCTGGCCACCTCCTACTACTCTACCCAAATAGGTGACTGTTGCTTTGCCAATCTCGCATTTAGCCAAATTGATGGTCAAATTGGCTGCGGACAGTCGACAAAATAACTCTCGGATCTGCTGAACATGTTCTGGCCACGACGCACTGTAAAGGACCACATCGTCCAAATAGGCCTCACAGCCAGACATGCCAGACAACACTGTATTTATCAACCGCTGGAACGTTGCGGGAGCATTACGCATTCCAAAAGCCATAACGTGGTAATTCAAGAAGTCATCTGGGGTAACAAATGCAGATATTTCTCTTGCACGACTTGTGAGGGGAATCTGCCAATAGCCTTTCAGCAAGTCAAACTTACTAACAAAACCTGCAGAACCCACCTGATCAATACAATCATCCAACCTGGGCAACGGATAACAGTCAGGTCTAGTAACTGCGTTAACACGCCGATAATCAGTGCAAAACCGAAATGTACCATCAGGTTTTGCCACCAAGAGACATGGAGAACTCCATGCACTCATGCTAGGTTCCGCAATGTTATTTAAAAGCATGTACTGTACTTCCTTCTTTAACACAGCACGTTTCAAAGGATTTACCCTGTATGGATGTTGTTTTATCGGTTTTGTTGTTCCAACGTCAATGTCATGCTCAATGACATGAGTTTGTTTTGGGACATCACTAAACAACTCTGGAAATTGTTGGACAACATCCAAAATGTCAACCTTCTCAGAGTCTGTGAGGTGTGGGAGGTGATCAGCTAAAACTGAGAGCATTTCAGTATTGTTAAGACGACCCTCAATTAAAGCACGAGATGGGTTGTTTTCAGTTTCATCACTCTCTTCCACCACAACAGACAACAGCGTAGATTTGTCACTCATCGACCTCGACAAATCCGACTCCAGCTCAGTTGGAAACCAATCTAGGCAAACAGAAGGAGAAGCACGCTCAAAATAAGGCTTCAACATATTAATGTGACAAAGACGCTTCTGTTGCCGCCGGTCTGGAGTGGCGATTACATAATCGCGGTCAGAAACTTTATGCACTACCACATATGGGCCACTAAAACGGGCTTGTAGAGCAGATCCAGGGATGGGAAGTAACATAAGTACATTATCGCCCACTTCAAAGTGTCGATCTGTGGTTTTACAGTCATACCAATTTTTCATCTTGTCTTGTGCCCTCTCAAGATTTTCATGAGCTAACTCACGGGCTCTATGTAAACGAGAACGAAAATTTGACACATAACTCAAGATGTCTTTTGCAGGGAATTCACTTAAAAACTGATCTTTCAATACAGCCAATGGACCTCGTGGAGTGTGTGCAAAAACAAGATCGGCAGGACTAAAACCAAGTGATTCCTGTCTCACCTCTCTACAGGCGAACAGCAGCCAGGGAACTGCATCTGCCCAATCCTTACCAGTCTCAAGGCAATATGCACGCAACATGCCCTTCAGCGTTTGATGATAACGTTCCAGTGCTCCTTGGCTTTCAGGATGATAGGCACTGGAAACATTATGTTGTATGCTAAGTTGTTTCAAAACACGGATGAACACACGAGACATAAAATTCGATCCCCGATCAGTCTGGATGATTTTTGGCAGACCAAACACAGAGAAAAATTTTAGCAGCTCCCTTAACACCACTTTGGCAGAAATTCCTCGCAAAGGGACAGCCTCCGGAAAACGAGTAGCTGCACACATTATTGTTAAAAGATATTGATATCCACTCGTAGAGCGTACAAGTGGACCAACAATATCAACAATGACATGATCAAACGGCGGGGCCACCACAGGAATGGGATACAGAGGAGCAGGAGGGATTTTCTGGTTGGGTTTACCAACCAGCTGACAGACCTTACAGGTTTTACAGAAACTAACTACATCCCGCTTCAACCCTGGCCAGTAGAAGTGTTGACTAACACGATTTAGTGTTTTGGCTACCCCCATATGACCAGCTACACAGTCATGAGCTACACTCAGAATGTGATCTCTGTAACCAACAGGCATCACAATCTGATAAACAGAGTTACCATGGTCTGGAACATTGTAAGGCCTCCACTTCCTCATTAGAACACCGTCCTGAAAGAAAAAACATTGTGGTTCTTCATCAATGTTAATATCAGATGAAACAGAGCGGAATAGAGGGACTAATGACACATCTGCTTTTTGAGCAGCAATCAATTTTGTGCGAGATAAGCATGCAGACTCCGACATACTTTTATTAATTTTCTTATCAGGCCCAAATAGATCACTAACGGATAATCTCTCGATTGACTCGGGAGATTTTCCAGATTCAAGATTCACAAAAAAAGAATCAGACAGTTCACACTCAACAGGAGAAAAGGAAAGCCCTCCTTTCCTCGACATAGCACGAGTAATCGCGCATGCAGGAAAAACATCTGGATTTTTCTCTACACACTCATGGACGGCTGCCTTGCCAGGCACAGCAACAACTTGAGGGAGGACTTCCGAACTTACTCGGTTCCACACATTACTACCTGCTAAATCATTGCCCAAAATAAAGGACACACCAGGGATGGGCAGAGACTCACGAACACCAACCGCAACACGGCCGGTGACTACACAAGATTTTAAAATGATTTGGTGAAGTGGAACAACAGTAAAGCCCATCTCAAAGCCACGAACTAATACACTGGTGCCGTTTTCCGTTATTTCCGACAAAGGCAAAATCCCTTTCAAAATGAATGATTGTGCAGCACCGGTATCACGCAAAATGCGTACAGGGGTGAGATTGTCATCACCAGACAATGACACAAAACCATCACTAAGGAAAGGTTCATAGCCGGTCTTCACATCACTTGAAAATTCAGGACAGGGCGAAACAAAATATGGGGACGCTTTAATCAACCCAAAGCCTTTCGCAGCTTGTTTTTTTCTCAGCACTGGACAGTCTGCCACCAAGTGCCCAGGCTTCTTACAATAAAAACAAGCCTGCTCTGGACTACTGGAAGAATGCACCGCAGCATAACTGGATTTAGGAGATAAACCTACAGGCTTATATCTCTCTTTGAAGATACGGTGGGTCAAAACAAATTCATCTGCCAAGACAGCAGCTTCATGCAGAGAATTAACTTTATGTTCATTAAGGTAAGTAGCCACAACATCGGGCAAGCAGTTTTTAAATTCCTCCACAAGAATCAAAGCTCGCAACTTTGCCTGGCTGTCTACCTCACTTGACGAACACCATCGGTCAAACAAAGCCTCTTTATCACGAGCAAACTCGATATAAGTCTGATGTTCGGTTTTCTCACATCGGCGAAAACGCTGCCGGTAAGCTTCCGGCACTAGTTGGTAACAACTAAGAATAGCTGCCTTAACCACACCGTAGTCTTTACTTTGCTCAAGTGAAAGTGAAGAATACACTTCTTGTGCCCTACCAGTTAAAACTGACTGAATTAACAAAGTCCATACTTCTTTCGGCCAATTTAAAGTTGACGCAACTTTCTCAAAATGTGGAAAATACTTTTCCACATCTTTCTCAATGAAAAGTGGTACAAGCCTAATGTTTTTGCACACATCAAAAGACCCGGTATGAATAAGATCAATATTTTCCTGTCTAGCTTTTAAATCTAAGCGTTTCATTTCCAACTCATTCTCAAAGACTCGTAAACGTAACTCTTCTCTCTCATTGTCTAATTCTCTCTCCCGAATAGAAAGCTCTTTCAACCGGATAGAATCTCTCATATCAACGGGAGGCAAAACCCTCTTCTCTACCAAAACTGGTAGTAGAGCCGTTTTAATGCTGTTTTTGAGGCGTTTATCGGAGGCGGACAACTCAACTTCATAATAAATAGCCAATTCCAAAAGTTGCTCTTTTTTAAGATTAATAAACGCCTCTACAGAAGGGTTTTCGATAAACTCCTGAGCTATAGACATGATTAATATAGCGATCCAAAATAAACAAAACAAAATACTACAGGCTGCTACACAAAAAAAAAAAAAAAAAAAAACAGTGATCAAAAATGACTACAAGCCTTTAACATAACACCACCACGCCACAATACTGACAAGTTGAGGAAAAGTTAGACACATGAATGGGATAAAAATTAAACACTACTTTATGCAGTGCACTATTAAATCACTAAAGCGACCAACAATATAAGCGAGTACCAAAAGACTGGGAGATTCACTGCTACACCCCAACCCCTACTTACCTATCCAACAACACTAAACTTAGCCTTACTAGTCTTCAGTGGATCCCCCTACCCGGTGTACATTAAACGTTAAACTCGTGAGGACATGGCAGACCGATTACACAGTCTACCACAATCCCCCGAAACGTACCGACTAAGGATACCACCAAAAATAATGAAACTAAAATAATAAAGTGGCAGACTCAATGTCTGCCCGATGACTTACTTATTGAGGTGCACGCTCCTCTACCCAGACAAAAAAAAAAAAAAAAAAATTTTTTGGTACTCACCAACAAGTCGCTCACAAAACATTACTTCCTACCCGATTCTATCCCGGACGAGCGCCCAAATGTTATGATCAGGCTCACTGGCCATAACATAAAATGACCGCAAAGTCAATTAGACTCGTTTACCCAAAGGGTTTATTAAACAAATGAGTTATTTACAAACAAAAACAGCTAAGGAGATTAACTACAACAGAATAAAACATTGCAGGAAGATCAATAACAGGCATGGTGGCCGAAACACAAGTCTCCCCCTTCCTCCTTCTCTGCACGGAGTGCCTCAGCTTTTAAAGGGTGTCTCTCCGCCCACTCGTTACCCGATCACACCTGCACACAATAACCAATGAAAACATACTGCCTGAGCAGCCAAACATTAGTAAAGGAAACAGAGCCACCACAGGTAGTGGAGGGACATAACACAGACCTCCTCTGGCATTAACATCAGCACAAAAACTGTGCGCCGGGAGCTTCATGGCATGGGTTTCCATGGTTGAGCAGCTGAATGCAAGCCTTGCATCACCAAGTGCAATGCCAAGGGTCAGATGGAGTGGTGTAAAGCACACCACCACTGGACTCTGGAGCAGTCGAAACGTGTTCTGTGGAGTGACGAATCACGCTTATCTATCTGGCAGTCTGATGGACGAGTCTGGGTTTGGCGAATGCCAGGAGAACGTTTCTTGCCTCACTGGATTGTGCCAACCGTAATGTTTGGTGGAGGAGGGATAATGCTATGGGGTTTTGGGGTTCCTAGGCGTCTTAGTCCCACTGAAGGGAAATGTTAATGCCTCAGCTTACCAAGACATTTTGGAAAGTTCTATGGTTCCAACTTTATGGAAATGGGAATGGGAATGGGGAAGGCCCTTGTCTGTTCCAGCATGACTGTGCCCCGGTGCACAAAGCAAGGTGCATAAAGGCATGGTTGGATGAGTTTGGTGTGGAAGTACTTGACTGGCCCGCACAGAGCCCTGACCTCAACCCTGTCGAACACGTTTGGGATAAACTAGAACAGAGATTGGAGCCAGGCCCTCTCGACCAAAATCAGTGTCTGACCTCACAAATGCTCTTCTGGAAGAATGGGCAAAAAATACAAAAGACACACTCCAAAATCTTGTAGAAAGCATTCCCAGAAGAGTGGAAGCTGTTGTAGCTGCAAAGGGGGACCAACTCGATATTAATGCCTATGGATTTTGAATGGGATGACATAAAAGCTCCTGTAGGTGTAATATGTAGGTGTCCCAATACTCATGTCCATTTTATGGTATTTAGACCTTATTTAGCTCTAAATTACTAAATCACACCACTATTTTTTATCATGCATTGCGGTCTCTGGTGACATCACATGAAATTACAAGTATGTCCAGTAGATGGCTCCAGTGCTCCATGCATTGGCTGATCTCTATAAGCTCACATTCTAACAAACTTAATTTATAGATATTATCACAAGTTATGCATTGGATATCTATTTAGACATTATAAAAAACCCTATTATTTGTAAAATTGTAGCATTTTTCTAAAAGTGTCAGATTTTGCAATGATGCTCTAATATGCGGTCAAGCCTGACCATGGTGTTACAATCCAATCTGATTGTGTTACAAAGAAAAGACAGTTATTATTTTGCTACCTGGCATTTATTTCAAACATCAAAATTCTAGCATAAACTTTGTCACACAGGGGTCAGACTCAGACTTGACCTGTGTGGTATGTTTGCTATATATAGAGACAGGTGTGTCTACACCTGTGAGGACCAAATGTCCTCATCAGTAAAAACAAACAAACCAAAAAAAAAGCTCTTAAATTGGTCAGATGATGTTGATCTTCAAATCTAGTGGTAAGGTTAGGGTTAGGTTTAGGGGTAGAGTTTGGAAATAGAAAATATCATTAGCCTGATATGAAATCAATGGAAGTCAATGAGAGATCACTAATATAATCAAAGTATGTGTATATCACTAGTATGTGTGTGTGTGGGTTTGTTTTCTACATTGTGGATGTTTTATAGTCTCACCCTTTTATTTATGTGTGGTTTTGTTCTGCATTGAAAAATTGCAACAAAAAAACATGTTTTTTTAGTATTTCCTATTCATTTCCCATGGCGGGTCAAAATGACCTGGAACATCACCAGTGTTGCTTTTTTAACTACCTTTTAGACTTATCCAGTCCAGATTTTTTTTTTTGCATGTTCAGATAGCCAGTGGAGGAAAAGTCACCAAGTTTTGTACCATTTAAGTGAAGGATAGCATTTTGATAGACAGCACAGTATTCTATTAAACACAATACAGAATTTGAGATATACTGGAAATGACAAAAAAATAGCATAAATCTCCTGTGATGCTACATACAAGAAATACAAAGTGCAAAAAGTGCCCGAAGTTACAGAAACACCCCTATTTAAATGCATAAAATACTGTAATGTCTCCGCCGCTTATTTTAATCGATTCACCTCAGTTCAGTATTGCAACAGGATGTCATGAAAGACACTGACCTTTAAAATCAAAGCGCAAAGAGTCTAAAATAAATCGCATTTATGTGAAGTGTGAGCAAAGCTGTAGTTTTCATTCTGAATGTGATCTCTCCAGATTTAATCCACGTTCAGTTGAGACAGTGACAGGTCCTTTAAAGGTCCTAACAAACAGGAAATGACTCACCGTGTGTCTGTCTGTGTGGTTTGATGACTTCCTGTGCAGGCAGGCAAGGACAGGGACCCTCACACTTCACTGAGATCCTCTTACCAGAGATGCACGCCTGGAAATCAAGTTTACACTGTGGAGAAAACAGAGAGGATTTCATTATTTGTCCGGTAAAGACGGCAGTTCAGTGACTGAAACAAATAGAATAATATATACAAAGCATCTGTTAAAATGCACATTATCAGGGTCCGGGTATCTCAGCGAGCATTGACGCTGACTGTCACACCTGGAGTCGCTAGTTAGAATCCAGGGCGTGCTGAGCGACTCCAGCCAGGTCTCCTAAGCAACCAAAATTGGGCCAGTTGCTAGGGAGGGTAGAGTCACATGGGGTAACCAAAATGTCCCGGTTGCTAGGGAGGGTAGAGTCACATGGGGTAACCAAAATGTCCCGGTTGCTAGGGAGGGTAGAGTCACATGGGGTAACCAAAATGTCCCGGTTGCTAGGGAGGGTAGAGTCACATGGGGTAACCAAAATGTCCCGGTTGCTAGGGAGGGTAGAGTCACATGGGGTAACCAAATTGGCCCGGTTGCTAGGGAGGGTTGAGTCACATGGGGTAACCTCCTTGTGGTGGTGATTAGTGGTTCTCTCAATGGGGTGTGTGGTGAGTTGTGTGTGGATCGTGGAGAGTAGCATGAGTCTCCACATGCTGTGAGTCTCCGCGGTGTCATGCACAACGAGTCACGTGATCAGATGCGCGGATTGACGGTCTCAGAAGCGGAGGCAACTGAGACTTGTCCTCCACCACCCGGATTGAGGCGAGTAACCGCGCCACCACGAGAACCTACTAAGTAGTGGGAATTGGGAATTCCAAATAAATATATATATATACACAGTATTGGCAATATCTGAATAACATCTTTACACAAACACAATTTACAGATGCATTTATACCACATTGTAAAATGTAGAAGGGAGGAGAAAAAGAGATGCACAAAGAGAAAGAGAGTAATGTATGGTGTCGGTGAGAGATCAAGAAGTGAAACAAGAAGAGAAAGAAAAAAGAATAAACAGAGAAACACACACACAGATAAAACACTAATGAGAATTTAAGACCCTTCCAACACACTTTAATAGCACCATTAGATCAGAGGGAGAGAGGTACAGTGCACCTTGGTGTCATTAATCAATATACAATATTTCTGTATCAGCGTTTTAACTTTTTATGCAGGAGTTTTGTTAGCAGCGACTACACAAGAAGTAAAAGTCCTCTGTGCTGTCTATATAAATAATTGTAGAGATTACTGTATCACTTTTATAATGCATGACCACAAGGATTGTACCTGTGCTCACACTGTTTTCAAATGTATTTCCAACCCGATCTCATGAAAAGTCGTACATAATTTACGAGTTGGCTATTTCGGATGGTCTCGCACGATGTTGTTCACATTAACTCGTAGGACTTCATCACGTGCAAATTCCCGGATGTCTAATGCAGAAGTAAACGTGAGTTTCACGCAAAAAGCTAAAAAAAAAAGCTTAAAGGAAGCTTGCATTTATTTTTTCATAAATATATTTTTTAATTTCCATCCATCCATCAATCCATCCATCTTTAACTGCTTATCTGAAGTCGGGTCGCGGGGGCAGCAGCTCCAGCAGGGGGCCCCAAACTTCCCTATCCCGAGCCACATTAACCAGCTCTGACTGGGGAACCCCGAGGCATTCCCAGGCCAGTGTGGAGATGTAATCTCTCCACCTAGTCCTGGGTCTTCCCCGAGGCCTCCTCCCAGCTGGACGTGCCTTAAACACCTCCCTAGGGAGGCACCCTGGGGGCATCCTTACCAGATGCCCAAACCACCTCAACTGACTCTTTTCCATGCAAAGGAGCAGCGGCTCTACTCCGAGCTCCTCACTGATGACTGAGCTCCTCACCCTATCTCTAAGGGAGAAGCCCGCCACCCTTCTGAGGAAGCCCATTTCGGCCGCTTGTACTCGCGACCTAGTTCTTTTGGTCATGACCGAAATATATAACATATAATTTAATTATATCTAATTTTCCCATTAGTATTTCATGGAAAAAATTAATGCCCTCTAACGTGACTCTATAGACATCGGTAAATTAGGTTTAGATAATAACGTGTGGTTAATGCTAATGATGTTAAACCCATAAATAAACACATCGCGATCAAGTGCGTATGCAAAACAATGGGGAAAAATTTTGAAAGCTTGTACACTGTCATATAGCTTACAAATCTGTAAAAAATGACAGTGTTTCGGTCAAAGATCTTCTTCAGGAATTCTATCAATTTCTCTGAAGATTCTTCCAGTTGCAAGTATATCACTGAGATTTAAATGATGCTGGCGATGCACTGCGAATTGAACCAGAGAAGGTTTTACACCTCCTGCAACCACCCTCCTCCCCTCTCCTGCTCCTCAACCTGCACTTAAGATCTGTGAAGAGGATGTGTGCAGGGTC
>JAVLUX010000183.1:40000-45000 GCA_032164185.1 Moxostoma hubbsi | reverse complement strand
ACACACACGCGCGCGCACACACACACAGCATTGACTTTGAGGAATTGCTCATTGTAAACATTTCCTGCCAAACAGAAGAAGATGAGAAACTCTATCTCTTGCTCTGCTGTCTTTTCAGGAAGTAGGAGGATGGGGAGAAATTATGTGTATGAAGATCATTAAAAAAACTGATGAGACATTAATCTCTGTCAGGTAGCATTAAGAACTTACACAAACACATGTTTACTTGAATCTAAATGAGGCTAGAAGGCATCAAAATACTGGGACATGCAGTTGGCGTAGTGGTATTAAAAATCTACAATTATGGATGAACAATTTTAATAAAAGCATCAAATTATTTAAAACAAAAACAGATTTTTTTTTCCCCCTCAATTATTAGACCAAATTTAGCAATTTCCCAATAAATAACAGGTATAACAGATATTTTGTTTTGTTTTGTCCAATGGTACGCATCGTTCCAAAAGGTATGCACCAAATTGCAGTGAAAATCCTGATGTTCAACCAGTTTTTATATCAGTATTACACAATTGGCATACTGTAGGTTACAAGTCAATTCAATGTATTTATAGCAACTATATACAACGATCAGCCACAACATTAAAACCACCTGCCTAATCTTGTGTAGGTGCCCCTCGTGCTGCCAAAACAGCGCCAACCTGCATCTCATAGCAGCATTCAGAGATGATATTCTTCTCAGCGCAATTATACAGAGCGGTTATCCGAGTTACCGTAGGTCAATTCAAACCAGTCTGACCATTCTCTGTTGACCTCTCTCATCAGCAAGGTGTTTCCATCCACAGAACTGCCCCTCACTGGATGCTTTTTGTTTTTTGCACCATTCGGAGTAAATTCTAGGGACTGTTGTGTGTGAAAATCCCAGAAATACTCAAACCAGCCCGTCTGGCACCAACAATCATGCCGCGGTCGAAATCACCGAGATCAAATGGGGGATTTTTCGCCATTCTGATGGTTGATATGAGCATTAACTGAAGCTCCTGACCCGTATCTGCATGATTCTATGCACTGCACTGCTGCCACACGATTGGCTGATTAGATAATTGCATGGATGATTGTTTTATTGGATGATTGTTGAGGGAGTTTTCCTTGTTTATTCTGGTGAGAGTTTATATTCCTCCACACGTGTGTGTGTGTGTGTGTGTGTGTGTGTGTATGTGTGTGTATGTTTGTGTGTGTGAGTGCAGCACTGCAACAGTTGGCTGATCACATCACAGACATGGAGCAACAACACCCTGCTCACTTATTATTATTCGTGGATATTTTAATAAGGCAAATCTCACATGCGAACTGCCCAAATGCAGACAGCACATCACATACCCCACCAGAGACAGAAATACACTGGATGACTGCTACACAACAATAAAGGATGCATATCCCTCCTGTCCCTAAAGCAGCTTTCACTGTCTGGTTATTCTTCTTCCGATCTACAGGCAGAAACTTAAATCAGCTAAACCTGTAGTAAGGACTGTAAAGACATTGATCAATGAAGCAGAGCTGGAACTACAAGCCTGCTTTGACTGCACTGATTCGAGAGTTTTTGAGGCTGCAGATACCAATCTGGATAAGCTCACAGATACTGTGACATTATATTAGTTTCTGTGAGGATATGTTTAGCCCTCTAGGACTTATTTAACATAAAATAACGACAAACCATGGTTTACAGCAAAACTCAGGCAGCTTCATCAGGCCAAAGAGGATGCTTACAGAAGTGGGGATAACATATTGTACAACCAGGCCAAAAACACACTGACAGAGAGTGGATAAAAAAAGCTATTCTGAAATGATGAATAACCAGTTTTCAGCTAACGACCCTGCATCAGTGTGGAGAGGCCTGAAAGTATTTACCAACTATAAGACACCATCCCCCAACACTGTAGGGAATCAACAACTGGCTGACGACTTGAATATGTTTTACTGTAGATTTGAAAAGCCCAGCCACACACCTACACCTGCTCTGACCTTCACTACACACAAACATTTACACCTCCTGCAATCACAATCCTCCCCTCTCCTGCTACTCAACCTACACTTAAGATCTGTGAAGAGGATGTGTGCAGGGTCTTCCAGAAACAGAAGACAAGAAAAGCACAGGGCCCAGATGGTGTTTCACCCATGTGTCTAAAATCATGTGCTGACCAGCTGGTCCCCATCTTCACACAGATCTTCAACAGATCACTGGAGCAGTGTGAAGTTCACTACTGCTTCAAATGCTCCACTATCATCCCTGTCCCAAAGAAACCCAAGATCACAGGACTCAATGACTATAGACCCCTCACCCTGACATCTGGGGACACAAAGTCATTTGAGAGACTGGAGTTGGCCCATCTGTAGGACATCACTGAACCCTTACATAATCTCCTGCAGTTTGCAATCGAGCAAACAGGTCTGTGGATGATGCAGTCAGTATGGGACTGCATTACATACTTCAACATCTAGGAAGACCAGGGATTTATGCAAGGATACTATTTGTTGACTTCAATTTGGCTTTTAACACTCCGTCATTTTTGCGTATACAGATAAGTGTAAGACATCATAAGAGACTATAAAGGGTCTACTTTTATTTGTGTACACTCATAATAACAACAAAACCTTGTGCTTTTGTAAAATAAAGAAAATAAAAAGGGTGAGCTGTCAGCAGTCTCTGTGTTCACGAGCATATTTCAGAAACACATCACAAAAATGAACTGAAACTCCGCGAATACTTATCACACAAACATGAAACATATGTCTAAAGAAAGCTTAAAATGTCTACTTTTTAATAAAACAATTCAAATTTAAAACAAATATTCTCCTGCAATGCAATCTGTTTGAAACAAAGCGATGTTCAGTTTTTACTGGTCTATCTAATTATCTGTAATGTGATCCCACCCACCAGCAGAGGGCGCTATTCATACGCTAATGTGCTGAGACGATCAACGCAAATGTACACGCCCCAGACTGTTAGGTCGTAAACACATTGAATTGAAAGATGTAAACACATTGAATTAATTTTTCTGTGCATTTGCAACGATACACAAGTGAGAAAGCTCCAGGATTGTAAGGAAGAGTTAACATTTTCCTCAGAAGAAGAGCGGGACTCGCTGAATGTTTGTATTATGAAGAGAGATTTGATCCAGCCGAGGATACAATTTCAGATGAGTAAGTCATTTAGTTTTAATTAGTTGACATGTTATTTTATATAAACGTACATATTTTACTAGTGGGAGTGTTTCCAGACTTGCCAGCCAGGATTCAGAGTATTGAAATTTGAAATATGTCCTAATAAGCAAGTTTTAGTTACATGTAAATGATGTTTCGGCTAAAGCAGGTTTTTAAATTGTATGCTGTATAATATAAATATGATATAAAAATAATATAAATGTTTAGATTATATTTTATCTAGTGTTTATAATGCCTCATTATCATCAATACTTGTGCTTGCAAATATGTGTTCAGGTTAAATGAGTAAAATACACATTTAAATATGCCCATATTAGAAAATCAGCATATTATTATTATTTCTGAAGGATCATGTGACACTGAAGACTGCAGTAATGATGCAGAAAATTCAGCTTTGATCACAAATTGCATTTTACAATATATTTAAATAGAAAACTGTTCTTTTAAATTGTAAAAAGAGTTCAGAATATCACTGTTTTTACTGTATTTTGGATCAAATAAATCCAGTCTTGGTGAGCAGAAGAGACTTCTTTTAACGGTAGTGTAGGTCTAAAATTAAAAAAAGTCTTTATGTAAATAAAATGTATCTTCTTTTAACTTAAAACTTGATTTTGATCATTAAGTCTCCTCACATTCATTCTCTTTCTGTCACATTCCTCATTGATAGGCCCAGGGGAGGGTCTTTTGTCTCCTCGGGGGTGAATTACAATCAATATTCATGATCATTCATGCCTCATCACATATGACCTTTCTAACACTAAAAGTGGCGTACAAAAGTTAAATTACTATAATGTTTTGTAAGAATGAGTGATCAGGATGGTTTTCACATCATTTTGTAGCAAAAACTCTAGACTACAAGATCCAGTTCTCAAAAGTCTTGTGGACAAATGTTTAGTATGTGTTATATGACCTTATTTCAATGACTTAAATTTTTTGTTTTTTCAAAAACCACACATAAACTTTATTTTCTCAATAATACAAACCTGTACACACATGTTGGTCACATATTATTGTAGCCCAGTTTGTGCTGAATACAGTGTTATCAGACTTTAGCCATTAATATGTTTTTAAGCAACTGGAAAAAGCACAAATGCAAGGCATGTCAAAACTTCTCCAGGGCCCAAAATACCCTCAGACCCCAGAGGGTTAACACCATCAACCCTCCTCTCCTATGGACTAAATTAACCCAGCTCTCTGTTCCAACCTCTATCTGTCAGTGGATCAGCAGCTTTCTGACAGACAGCAGCTAGTGAGAATGGGGAAATTCACCTCAAGCACATTATTGCGCTATTGAATATTTCTCTATTTTTAGCTGTTTTAATAGCTTTATCTTGCAGTGTTATTTTTTCTCGTCATATTTTCATGTTTGATTATTGTCATGATGCGTCTTTTTCATCTCGTCTTCGTTATCGTTTATGAAAATAAATGAAAAACCTTTGTGTCACACATTTTTGTTACAATTTAGTTAATGAGATGATCCTTGATGAGATGCACATACCTCTATCCTAAAAATGCTAATTAAAAGAGTTAAAACTTTAGAGCTTCATAACTACAGCACTTTCAGACATATAGAACTTAAACAAACATATATACAGCAGCTGGTGCGCATGTGCACTGTTCTTAAATAAAATAGTAGAGAGCTGATGCACACAAGTGGGTTTAAGCGAGGTCAAATACTCCAACTCACTCTCTTTCTGACCTTCACATTGCTGTGTGTGTAAGTCAGGAAATTTTGATGCCAACCTTCTGTCCGTCTGGAGCCCAGCCATGCCAACTGGCCTTCAATACAGCACAAACACTCACACACACACACACACACACAC
>JAVLUX010000183.1:32500-37500 GCA_032164185.1 Moxostoma hubbsi | reverse complement strand
ACGCAACCCCTAAACCCGACGCAAAACCTAAACCCAACACAACCCCTAAACCCAACACAACCCTAAACCCAACACAACCCCTAAACCCAACACAACCCCTAAACCCAACACATCCCCAAACCCAACACAACCCCTAAACCCAACACATCCCTAAACCCAACACATCCCCTAAACCCAACACATCCCCTAAACCCAACACAACCCCTAAACCCAACACAACCCCTAAACCCAACACAACCCCTAAACCCAACACATCCCCTAAACCCAACACATCCCCTAAACCCAACACAACCCCTAAACCCAACACATCCCCTAAACCCAACACAACCCCTAAACCCAACACAACCCCTAAACCCAACACAACCCCTAAACCCAACACATCCCTAAACCCAACACAACCCCTAAACCCAACACAACCCTAAACCCAACACAACCCCTAAACCCAACACAACCCCTAAACCCAACACAACCCCTAAACCCAACACAACCCCTAAACCCAACACACCCCTTAAACCCAACACGACCCCCTAAACCCAACACATCCCCTAAACCCAACACGACCCCTAAACCCAACACAACCCCTAAACCCAACACAACCCTTAAACCCAACACAACCCTTAAACCCAACACATCCCCTAAACCCAACACAACCCTTAAACCCAACACAACCCTTAAACCCAACACGACCCCTAAACCCAACACAACCCCTAAACCCAACACAACCCCTAAACCCAACACAACCCCTAAACCCAACACAACCCCTAAACCCAACACGACCCCTAAACCCAACACGACCCCTAAACCCAACACATCCCCTAAACCTTCAGAAACCTTTTTGCATTTTTACATTTTAAATAAAACATGGTTTAGTATATTTTTAAGCAATTTCAATTATGAGGAAATAAACCACATTTATAGCATAATACTCTTGTAATTTCCAGTTCCAGTAACATAAAAAATGTCTTCATCAAACACCCAAATTGAGTGCAAATGAGATTAGGCAGAATATTAGCCTCAGTCACCATTTGCTTTCATTGTGCCAAAAAAATCAAATAAAAATACAACGCCTTTATTGTTCCTTGGAAGAAAGAAAGTCATACAAGTTTGGAACAATGATGGTGAGTAATTGATGACATCATTTTCATTTTTGTTGAACTATCCCTTTAAAACACTCGAGGCTGTGCGTTGGGGTGAATTATGGGCTGGACTTGTACTTAGTAAGCATAGCGAGATTCCAAGAAAAAGGTAAAGTTGTACCAACAGCACAGGCGCACAAGAATACATCAAATAGAATAAATGTAATACAACAGTAGAAAGGAATAGAGTATTGATCAGGTGAGCAGATGTATATGGTGAGTTCATTTACAGGTACATATGTACAGCATGGTGATGCATCTTCTTTACTAGTGTACTGTGCCTTCTTTCATTTTGTTCTGTTGTTTTTTTTCTTATACAGAAGAAAACAGGTGATTTATATTCACAGACGAACCCCAAACACTTTCACTGCAGGGTACAAACACATGTGTCGAGAAGGAATGGAAATAGGAAAGTGTGATAGATCCCAGCAGATAAATGTGAGATGACAGAGAGAGAGAGAGAGAGAGAGAGAGAGAGGGAGGATGGGGGATATTTACCTCTTCACACTTTTCAATTCCAGACCTGAATGAAAAATTTCAGCTCCTGTTTAACCAAGCAGTCGATTCTAAACAGACATTTACTCTCACAAACACTGCTAATGTTCAGAACAGGATCCCAGCAAACTGCTTCCTGCGCAGTATAGGCTGTACATAATGCAAATGAGCTTTGTTTAAAATAGAATGTGAATGTTACATCGCTGTCACATGACCTCATTCCATTGCATGTATAATTCAGTGAGTAGCATCCAGTTATCATTTTGTATCAACATTTGGAATGGAGTGCTAGTGCACTGCTTACTGCATATTGTGCACTGAATATCATTCACTATTTTGTAAAAACAATATATGAAACAGTAAGAGTTTGCAACAATAAATGTGTCAATCATTGCTGTCACATGACCTCGTTAGATTGCATGTGGCCTGATGTTGCTTTTAAATACTGTAAACAGTTCATATTATGATAAACATTTAAAACACTAGTATGCTTCATACTCTAGCAGTATGCTTGTATGCTTCAAGTAGTAGTATGCAACCTGTTTAATTTTGCTAGTGGCATCCAGTTATCATTTCACAAATATAAAACTTTTTTGAATTTTTTTACCCAATTTTGTTTTATTTTTGTATAATCTCATTTAAAAGTATGATTCCTTGCCACAGACTTTATATTTCACAACTGCACTTTTCATAATTGTGAGAAATCAACTCTCAATTATAATAAAATTTGCAATTACGAGAAATAAACTAAATAAAAATGTTTTGCAATTATAAAAAATAGTCACAATTATGAGAGAGACAATTTTATGTACAAAAAAAGTCACAATTACGAGAAATAAAATCAATTATGGGAAATAAATTTGATTATGAGAAAAAAATCAATAAACTCATACAAGAAATAAAGTTACAAGAAATAAAGTATGAGAAATAAACTCAATTATGAGAAATAAAGTCACAATTACAAGAATTAAACTAAATTACGAAAGAATTTGAAATTACGAGACACTTTTATTTACAATTAAAAGTCACAATTACAAGCAATAAACTAAATTACAAAAAATAAACTAAATTACAAAAAAAAAATTGGAATTACGAGACACTTTTATTTACAATTAAAAGTCACAATTACAAGCAATAAACTAAATTACGATAGACACAATTCCGAAAAATTTGAGAAATAAAACAAATTATAAATAATTTGCAATTACGAGAAATAAACTCTCAATTGCGAGAAATAAAATCAATTTCGATAGTCATTATTATGAGAAATAATCTTTTAATTATGAGAAATAAATTAAATTACGATAGTCACAATTACGAGAAACAATCTTTTAATTACGAGAAATAAATTAAATTGCAATAAAGTCACAATTAAGAGAAATAATCTTTTAATTACGAGAAATAAACTCAATTAAGTGAATAAAAGTTGCAATTAAGAAAAATAAACTCATCTATGAAAAATAGTCGCAATTATGAGAAAAAACTCAATGATAAGAAATAAACTCAATTATGATAGTCACAATTATGAGAAAAAATCTTTTAATTACAAGAAATAAAATCAATTACGATATAGCCTCAATTACGAGAAATAGTCTTTTAATTATGATAAATAAACTCAATTACTATAAAGTCACAATTACGAGGAGTAATCTTTAAATTGCAAGAAATTAAATCAATTACGCGAATAAAAGTTGCAATTATGAGAAATAAACTCTCAATTAAGAAAAATAAACTCATCTATGAAAAATAGTCACAATTATTAGAAATAAAATCAATTATGAGAAATAAAATCAATTATGGGAAATAAATTAAATTACAAGAAATATTTTTTTTAAATAAATTCACAATTACAAGAAATAAACTCTCAATTATGAGAAATAAAATCTATTTCGTTAAAATCACAATTACGATAAAATAAATTAATAACGAGAAGTAATCGCAATTATGATAAAGTCACAATTACGAGAAATAAACTTTAAATGTCGAGAAATAAAATCAACGGGAAAAAAGTCACAATTATGAGAAATAAAATCAATTAGGTTTTATTTCATAATTCCGAGAATTAAATAAATTTCAATAAAATCACAATTACGAGAAAATCGCAATTGCAAGAAATAATATTTTAGTTACAAGAAATAAAATCAGCTACGGGAACAAAAATTGCAAAATATTACTAAAGTCTCAATTACGAGAAATAAACTCTTACAAAATATAATGTCACGATTACGATATTTATACTCAATTAAACTCAATTATGAGAAAAACATTTATTACGAAAAATAAACTCTCACAAGAAATAAAGTCAAAATAAGAAATAAACTCAGTAAAAAAAAAAAAACTATCACGAAATATTAAGTCACAAAAATGCAAGATATAAACTCAACTATAAAAATTTTTTAACGCAATTGCAAAACTTATTTTTTTTTTTTTTTTATTCCATGCTGGGGATCAAGACACCATAAAATAATGAGTCAAGAAGGAGATGTTAAAAATGATGTCTGATGTTCCTTCCAGTCCATTCAACACACTCAAAATGAAATTTAATGCTGAGTGCATTGTGGGTGTATTATGTATATTATGCCGTGCACCCTGTTGTATACTGCACACTTTGGTAAATGTAGTATGTATTAGATATATTAGTACTTACTGCACTTAATGTACAATCTGTTGTGCGCTAGCATCTTTACTACTCCAGCCACTGTGAGAACTTTGCAGTCCTGTACGGCAGATGTTAAACTGTGTATGACTAATTGTTTGCTATGTGTCTCATTTGTAAGTCACTTTGGATAAAAGCGTCTGCTAAATGACTAAATGTAAATGTACTATGCGGCGTTCCATGCCAAACATTCCCAAGTTTCTCTTGTTCTTCTTTAAACACACATTTCACTCGATATATTTCTTCTGTTCTGTGATATTCTGTGTCTGCTGGTCGTTACTGCAGGAGTGAGTGAATGATGAGGAATTCATTTCTGTGAGAAATAAAACACAGCCGCACTTTGAGAGGTGATTCCTCCCCATCATACGTCTCTCGTGGCATCGTTATGGAAACCTGCTGCCCCTCAGGGCCGCAGCGGAACGCAAGTTTTATCATTTTTATAGGTTGAATTAAAAGCGAGAGAGAGAGGGAGAGAGAGAGAGATGGTCATGAACAGGCGTGATTTGATAGTCAGTAAATTAATCCTATAAAAGTGCAACATGGCTTCATATGTATTCCCTTATAGCTGTGTGTGTGTGTGTGTGTGTGTGTGTGTGTGTGTGTGTGTGTGTGTGTGTGAGTGTGTATGTGTGTGTGTGTGTGTGTGTGAGTGAGTGTGTGTGAGTGTGTATATGTGTGTGTGAGTGTGTGTGTGTGTGTGAGTGAGTGTGTGT
>JAVLUX010000183.1:25000-30000 GCA_032164185.1 Moxostoma hubbsi | reverse complement strand
TCTTTAACACACAGGCTGTGTTCACAATGGAAGACTTGCTTACTAATTACTTAAAACTGTACAGTGTGCACTGTACACTGTATACTATTATATATATATATATATATATATATATATATATATATATATATATATATATATAATATATAATATATATATATATATATATATATATAGAGAGAGAGAGAGAGAGAGAGAGAATATATAGATACGACAGACAAGAGTAGTTTGGTAATACTTACAAGTCAGAAACATGCTAATGTAAATAGCTAAAAATATCCCAGAATGTGCAAATCTGTTAACCCTCTGGGGTCTGAGGGTGTTTTTGGGCCATGGAGATGTTTTGACATGCCTTGACATTTGTGCTTTTTTTCAGTTGCTTAAAAACACATTCATGGCTAAAGTCGTTTATGTGTGGTTTTTGAAAAAACTAATTTTAAGTCATTGAAATAAGTTCATATAACACATACTAAACATTTGTTCACAAGCCTTTTGAGAACTGGATCTTGTAGCCTAGAGTTTTTGCTACAAAATGATGTGAAAACCATCCTGATCACTCTTTCATACAAAACAATATAGTAATTTAAATGTGAATGATCATGAATATTGATTGTAATTCACACCTGAGGAGACAAAAGACGCCTCCCCTGGGACTATCAATGAGGAATGTGACAGAAACAGAATGAATGTGAGGAGACTTAATGATCAAAATCAAGTTTTAAGTTAAAAGAAGTAATCTGACTATATATTTTCTTTACATAAAGACTTTACTTAATTTTAGACCTACACTACCATTAAAAGAAGTCTCTTCTGCTCACCAAGACTGGATTTATTTGATCCAAAATACAGTAAAAACAGTGATATTCTGAACTCTTTTTACAATTTAAAAGAACAGTTTTCTATTTAAATATATTGTAAAATGCAATTTGTGATCAAAGCTGAATTTTCTGCATCATTACTGCAGTCTTCAGTGTCACATGATCCTTCAGAAATAATAATAATATGCTGATTTTCTAATATGGGCATATTTAAAGTGCATTTTACTCATTTAACCTGATCACATATTTGCAAGTACAAGCTTTGTTGATGATAATGAGGCATTATAAACACTAGATAAAATATAATCTAAACATTTATATTATTTTTATATCATATTTATATTATACAGCATATAATTTAAATACCTGCTTTAGCCGAAACAGCATTTAAATGTAACTAAAACTTGCTTATTAGGACATATTTCAAATTTCAATACTCTGAATCCTGTCTGGCAAGTCTGGAAACACTCCCACTAGTAAAATATGTACGTTTATATAAAATAACATGTCAACTAATTAAAACTAAATGACTTACTCATCTGAAATTGTATCCTCGGCTGGATCAAATCTCTCTTCATAATACAAACGTTCAGCGAGTCCCGCTCTTCTTCTGAGGAAAATGTGAACTCTTCCTTACAATCCTGGAGCTTTCTCACTTGTGTATCGTGTTGTCTTTCAAATGCGCAGAAAAGTGAATGAACTTTGATTTTATGGCACAGTCGGGGGCGTTCACCATTTGCATTGCGCGCCTCAGCACATTAGCATATGAATGGCGCGCTCTGCTGGTGGGTGGGATCACATTACAGATAATGAGATGAACCGGTAAAAACTGAACATCGCTTTGTTTCATACAGATTGCATTGCAGGAGAATATTTGTTTTAAATTTGAATAGTTTTATTTAAAAGTAGACATTTTAAGCTTTCTTTAGACATATGTTTCATGTTTGTGTGATTTGCAGAGTTTCAGAAATATGCTCGTGAACACAGAGACTGCTGACAGCTCACCCTTTCTATTTTCTTTATTTTACAAAAGCACAAGGTTTTGTTGTTATTATGAGTGTACACAAATAAAAGTAGACCCTTTATAGTCTCTAATGATGTCTTACACCTATCTGTATACCCAAAATGACAGAGGATTTTATGTGGTTTCCGCTGTAATGACGCAAAAATCCAGCAGGGGGCGCCGGCGCATCCGTCGACCCCAGAGGGTTAATTAGGTTCTACACAATGAATCTGAAATGCGATATGTCCTTGTGCGACTATTAAAAACCACAAAGGGCTGCGATTTAATTAAATAAATAAATACATAGTCTGCATGCGCTGCTCGCTTCAAAGTTTATGTGCGCTGTTAATGTTTGTGCATTATTACTGTGTTTTCAGAGCATTTCTGAGCTCCATAAATCCATCTCGTGCTCAGAGTAACACAGATTAATGCTCCGAGTTCGGTTCTGTTAACTTTTTGTCCTTTTGGTCCGGACCAAAAGCTCCTATGATGAGAACCCGGTATGCTTGAGGTCAGTATTAGGCAAATTATCAGAGTTCGTTTGGAAGCGGACCAAGACCCACTTTTCATGTGGTCTCGGTCCGCTTGTTTGGTGCGCACCAAACTAACAGAGTGTGAACTAACAGAGCAATCACACCAGCGCTCTTTCTAATCGAACCAAACCTGCCATGTGTGAACACACCCTAATACAGCAGTAAAATAGAGATCAATGCATCCTTGAAGCCCTATAGTGAATATAGCCACAGACACCTTCCTCATTAACTTGCACCCCTCCCCTCTGTGTGAATGTGATTCATTGAGTTTCACTTTTGATTTTAAATGTGACACATCTGTGATTCGGGTAAATACTGCATTCCTGTAATTAAATCACCTCACATCACTGGGGGCGCTTTAAAACACTTGCTCTTCCTGACTTTATTTTAAATACTGTAATTAGTGAAACAGACTGAATGAGACGAAATAAGACAATCTGGATTCAGCATTAACACCTGTTATTACCCAGTCATGGAGAGCCTGTGCAACCTAATGGCCAATCAGCTTGCACCGGAATATAAAATGTCACCTGATAAACAAATTAGCATTTCGACGAATGAGATCTACAATTTTCCACACATGGTCATGAGCCGCCTTATAAACATGATGTGATGTCGTTTGCACAGACAGAATGGAAAAGTATGACCTTGAAAGAGCTGCACACACACACACACACACACCACACACGCCGTCAGTACACACTCTATTAGGGCACCTGCCTATTGAAAGCCATCTGTGCCATCTGCAGACCTTGGCATCACCATAGCAATAATGTGTCAATCAGCTCATTTAAACACACACCAGGGAGAGAGAGATAGAGAGAGAAGGAGAGAGAGAGAGAGAGAGTGAGTGAGTGAAGGGATAGATAGATAGATAGATAGATAGATAGATAGATAGATAGATAGATAGATCAAGAGAGAGATAGATAGATAGATAGATAGATAGATAGATAGATCAAGAGAGAGATAGATAGATAGATAGATAGATAGAGAGAGAGAGAGAGAGAGAGAGAGAGAGAGAGGGGATAGATAGATGGATGGATGGATGGATGGATGGATGGGAGATAGATAGGTAGATAGAGAGAGAGAGAGAGAGAGAGAGAGAGAGAGAGAGAGGGATGGATGGATGGGGAGAGCGAGAGAGAGAGAGAGAGATAGACAGATAGATAGATGGATGGAGGGATGGATGGATGACAGAGAGAGAGCGAGAGAGAGAGAGAGGATCTGGAGCGGAGTGAATGAAAGATAGTTTGGGCTCATATCTAAAATGAACAGGCGGCCTCATATTAATATGACATATATTAATGTTATTACTGGTGCTAGTTGTCACACGGCTTATTCTGTATCTTGGTGTTGTGAGGATTTATGTTGCTGTTAAACTCATGGTTCAAAAGTGTCTTTTTATGTAATTTTTCATCAAAATCGACTTTCCTTTTTGGCTGACAACAACAAAGTCGCATGGATGAGGAAAACAATGTTCACCGAAAGCTTATTAATGTATTTACTCATTGTTTGAGGCTACTATTGAAAGTTACGCAGACTTTCTAAAATCATGCCAGAAGTTAACGCAGTAATTTAAAGGAATATTTTGGGTTCAATACAAGTTAAGCTCAATCGACAGCATTTGTATTATTATATTAATGTTGATTACATACAAAAAATATTTTGTTAACACTTTCTATGAAGCCCATATTTATAATGCATTAGTAATGTTTCATAATAAACCTTATAATATGCTTTAACTTCTATGCAATTTATTATTTTTACAATCTATGCAATGTAAGTTTCTCATGTTTATGGCACCATCTAGTGGTTATCTGTGGAAAAAAGTGGCTTCAATGTTTATATCGATGTATTTAAAATGAAAAGTGACTCTTATGTTGGGATAAATAACAGCTTATTTTAATAAAGTTAAAGAGACAGTAATGATTATAGCGATAATGATATTTTAAAATGAGTATTTGTTGAATATGAGCAACTCGTGCTTGTTAACATGTTGTATATTATTTTATTGAAATAAAACCCCTTTGAAATCCATCAAATATGATTCAACATTATTTTGAGGTTCATCTCTCAATCATTACATTTACATTCATGCACAGCACAAAACTAATCACAGAGCTTTAACAACACTGGCACATTTTATAAGATATATTTAAAGTGTGCACTAAGATTTCTGTGTATTTTCATATATGCAGTTTATTATTATTAATATTATAAGGATGGGCAAGGAGGCGGGAATCAGCTTAACAATCAACATAAACATTTAATGCATATATTAACATAAAACAACATAGCACATAAGGACACAGACACACATGCAACACGGCCGCGTGAGTCTCTCTCTACCGCGCTCCTTCACGGCCCGGCCACGCCCACCTCCTCGTCACACTCTTCCCCCGCCCAGGTTGGGGCACCACCTGTCTGACTAACTCCCCGCCCCTCTCCGAGGGGGGTGCTGCCCTACCGGCCGTTCTGTCAGCCGGTGTGCTACTGAAAGTGTTTTTAAGTTGTGGATCTAATTAGACTCAAATTGCTTGAGAATATGCAATAAATATGTGCAGCTCAATTTGTGTTTGACAGCCAGTTGCGTCTCATGACATGTCAGTGTGGAAATAACATATCCTGTTCTATATTTGTTGCATC
>JAVLUX010000183.1:17500-20000 GCA_032164185.1 Moxostoma hubbsi | reverse complement strand
TTACAATGCATGTCACTATATACCCTTACAATGCACGTCACTATATACCCTCACAATGCACGTCACTATATACCCTCACAATGCATGTCACTATATACCCTTACAATGCATGTCACTATATACCCTTACAATGCATGTCACTATATACCCTCACAATGCATGTCACTATATACCCTCACAATGCATGTCACTATATACCCTCACAATGCATGTCACTATATACCCTCACAATGCATGTCACTATATACCCTTACAATGCATGTCACTATATACCCTTACAATGCATGTCACTATATACCCTTACAATGCATGTTACTATATACCCTCACAATGCATGTCACTATATGCCCTTACAATGCATGTCACTATATACCCTTACAATGCATGTCACTATATACCCTCACAATGCATGTCACTATATACCCTCACAATGCATGTCACTATATACCCTTACAATGCATGTCACTATATACCCTTACAATGCATGTCACTATATACCCTTACAATGCATGTTACTATATACCCTTACAATGCATGTCACTATATACCCTTACAATGCATGTCACTATATACCCTTACAATGCATGTCACTATATACCCTCACAATGCATGTCACTATATACCCTTACAATGCATGTCACTATATACCCTTACAATGCATGTCACTATATACCCTTACAATGCATGTTACTATATACCCTTACAATGCATGTCACTATATACCCTCACAATGCATGTCACTATATACCCTCACAATGCATGTCACTATATACCCTCACAATGCATGTCACTATATACCCTTACAATGCATGTTACTATATACCCTCACAATGCATGTCACTATATACCCTCACAATGCATGTCACTATATACCCTTACAATGCATGTCACTATATACCCTTATAATGCATGTCACTATATACCCTTATAATGCATGTCACTATATACCCTTATAATGCATGTCACTATATACCCTTACAATGCATGTCACTATATACCCTTACAATGCATGTCACTATATACCCTTATAATGCATGTCACTATATACCCTTATAATGCATGTCACTATATACCCTCACAATGCATGTCACTATATACCCTTACAATGCATGTCACTATATACCCTTACAATGCATGTCACTATATACCCTTATAATGCATGTCACTATATACCCTTATAATGCATGTCACTATATACCCTTACAATGCATGTCACTATATACCCTTACAATGCATGTCACTATATACCCTTACAATGCATGTCACTATATACCCTTACAATGCATGTCACTATATACCCTTACAATGCAAGTCAATGTGGTCTAAAAGACATGAGTGGATTAATCCATGTATTCTGATGTGGGATGAATGCATTTGGACCCCATTGACTTGCATTGTATGGATAAAAATACCTAAATATCTTTGTGTTCTGCAGGAGAAAGTCAGTCGTATGAGTTTGGGATGAGTGTGAGTAAATGTTGAGAGAATATTCATACTTTGATGTATGTATAATTGAATAATGTTTACCTGAGGAGCAAAATAACACATGTTAAACTGGTGAGAACATACTATAGCCCTTTTGAATTGGTTTATCTTTCACTCTAAAGCGAGAAACCCCAGAAGAAACTTTCTCCATATAAAGATTATTCACCGCTAACAGCTGTGGAAACCTCGTGCAGGAAACACAAGTATAAATCCACATTTAATTAAAGTATTAAAATTATATTTGCCCGGGAAGTTCAGGTGCCGGAGGGGGTTGGCGGGATGGGATTTTAACAAACGCGCTCAGCGTTAACTGAAAACGCCCTTCAGGAGACGAGCAACGGGTGGAATGTGTCCCTCTCGCCTTAGTGCCCTGTGGGACTGAGCCGTCTCCCAATACTGCTGAATATTCATGAGCTGCACAATGATTATTGGCCTGCCTCAGAATAGCACTGTTTATTTAAAGGGTTTGCTCTAAGTTAAGGGTTTCTACTTTTTAAATAATGTTTGGAGAAGCAGAAGAGATTTGAAATGGCCCAAGGAAAGAGCTTCAAAGAGAGAGAGAGAAGCAATAATTGATACTTTCTAAAAACTGTGAAATACAAGCATGCAAAAAGAAACAAAACAATGCAAAACAAAAGCAGAGCGATTCATATAATGCTCAAGCAGTTACAAAATATAAAACATATACTTTCTATTTTAAAGGTCACTTGTCTTAAGAAGTTCTTCCCAACAGTGGATATATGTGATTGTATATATGAGGTCCAGATTTAGACAATTGAGGCACTAATACACGACTGTTACAAAAGGTGCAAAAAAATTCCATGAAGCCGATCCTACCCATATGATGTCATAATGCATGTGTAATTATGAAAAACCTCACAAAAATTCAAAATGCAAAGCAACTGTTGAAGGACGGGGCAGTTAAAAACACTTCGACCCAATTGCAAAACAGTAAGTAAACATTCCCAATCGGAATACCAACACCAATCAGAACAGTGGATGTTTATGAGGTGCT
>JAVLUX010000183.1:0-12500 GCA_032164185.1 Moxostoma hubbsi | reverse complement strand
TGCATATGTTTTCTGATTTGACTTTATATATCTCTGGGTGTGAATAAGGCGGCTCCAAAAAACTGCTTTTGATTTGTTCTCAATCATGTCAACTGTATCTGAGAAACATTTTGCAATCAAAAGTTATACCATTACAAATATAATGTATCATAGTGTCCAAAAACTTCTCCAAACAAATAAAAGATAATAATTGTACATAAGAACTAATTGCACATGCAAACACAACAATGACTAAAGGTTTGCATAGCATGCAGACATGATTTTAGTCATGAGATTTCACAGAATGAGTTTCATTCTGTGTCATTTGAGTCATCATTGAGTCTGTGTCATGTATTTGGCGCCATCTCCTGGTGGTCATATGTAACATTGTGCTTCATGTGGATTATCTAATGATCTATACATCTGATTATCTTGTGTGTGGACTCGTTTGAAACATAATCATCTCATTCAGTTTCATTCTGTGTCATTTGAGTCATCATTGAGTCTGTGTCATGTATTTGGTGCCATCTCCTGGTGGTCATATGTAATTACAGTGATTGATCACATGATTCTCTGACCAAATTTGGAGGACTATCACCACCGGTGGAAGCAATCTGAACCCAATCCGATTGGTTTAGCATTCCATGATGCTAAAGTGTTTCTAATGACGTCATCTGATCAAGGAAAATTAAAGTGTTTGTAGTCAGATGCACATTGTTACTCGCTATATTTTCGTCTGTGAGTAAAACAAATAGGCTGGTTGTATTTTACTTTTTAAGAGCTTTCCAACAACATACGACACATGAATATTTGATGAGTTTGATGTTTTTACTGATTGCAATAATATTCAGTGCAAACGTTTTTATAAATGATCAAAACGGAAAACGGTCATGATGTATACATGCATTGGAAAGTAGAGCTTGTGCTCATAATTGTTTTACTTTTAAAAGACAATAATAGGCTTTTTAATTAAAAGGGAGGTGTAAATTTAGTTTAAGAAGTTGTGATGGTGTGGACATGTTCCCCTGTCACCCCCGATGTGAGACCTACAGCACGCCACACGTTTATAGCATCAATATACACTCACCTAAAGGATTATTAGGAACACCATACTAATACTGTGTTTGACCCCCTTTCGCCTTCAGAACTGCCTTAATTCTACGTGGCATTGATTCAACAAGGTGCTGAAAGCATTCTTTAGAAATGTTGGCCCATATTGATAGGATAGCATCTTGCAGTTGATGGAGATTTGTGGGATGCACATCCAGGGCACGAAGCTCCCGTTCCACCACATCCCAAAGATGCTCTATTGGGTTGAGATCTGGTGACTGTGGGGGCCATTTTAGTACAGTGAACTCATTGTCATGTTCAAGAAACCAATTTGAAATGATTCGAGCTTTGTGACATGGTGCATTATCCTGCTGGAAGTAGCCATCAGAGGATGGGTACATGGTGGCCATAAAGGGATGGACATGGTCAGAAACAATGCTCAGGTAGGCCGGGGCATTTAAACGATGCCCAGTTGGCACTAAGGGGCCTAAAGTGTGCCAAGAAAACATCCCCCACACCATTACACCACCACCACCAGCCTGCACAGTGGTAACAAGGCATGATGGATCCATGTTCTCATTCTGTTTACGCCAAATTCTGACTCTACCATCTGAATGTCTCAACAGAAATCGAGACTCATCAGACCAGGCAACATTTTTCCAGTCTTCAACTGTCCAATTTTGGTGAGCTCTTGCAAATTGTAGCCTCTTTTTCCTATTTGTAGTGGAGATGAGTGGTACCCGGTGGGGTCTTCTGCTGTTGTAGCCCATCCGCCTCAAGGTTGTGCGTGTTGTGGCTTCACAAATGCTTTGCTGCATACCTCGGTTGTAACGAGTGGTTATTTCAGTCAAAGTTGCTCTTCTATCAGCTTGAATCAGTCGGCCCATTCTCCTCT
Source organism: Moxostoma hubbsi (assembly GCA_032164185.1). Taxonomy (NCBI): domain Eukaryota; kingdom Metazoa; phylum Chordata; class Actinopteri; order Cypriniformes; family Catostomidae; genus Moxostoma; species Moxostoma hubbsi. The sequence goes on along the minus strand of JAVLUX010000183.1, from coordinate 10,576 downwards.
GACCTCTAGCATCAACAAGGCATTTTCGCCCACAGGACTGCCGCATACTGGATGTTTTTCCCTTTTCACACCATTCTTTGTAAACCCTAGAAATGGTTGTGCGTGAAAATCCCAGTAACTGAGCAGATTGTGAAATACTCAGACCGGCCCGTCTGGCACCAACAACCATGCCACGCTCAAAATTGCTTAAATCACCTTTCTTTCCCATTCTGACATTCAGTTTGGAGTTCAGGAGATTGTCTTGACCAGGACCACACCCCTAAATGCATTGAAGCAACTGCCATGTGATTGTTGATTAGATAATTGCATTAATGAGAAATTGAACAGGTGTTCCTAATAATCCTTTAGGTGAGTGTATATAGTGTATTGTGACAATATGCCCCAGCTATTGAGGAAAGTTGTCACAAAGGGTGTGTTCAACAAACTGTATCTTCCTTCCTGGGCAAAAACAGTGAAAATGTTGAGGCGCTTCTGTAGCCAAGATTGCATGTGTGTGTTTGTGCGTGTGTGTGTCTTTGTGTTTGTGTGTGTGTGTGTGTGTGTGTCTTTGTGTTTGTGTGTTGTGTGTCTTTGTGTTTGTGGGTGTCTTTGTGTGTTTGTGTGTGTATGTGTGTTTGTGTAAGTGTGTTTGTGTGTGTATGTGTGTTTGAGTGTGTTTGTGTTTGTGTGTGTGTTTGTGTGTGTGTGTGTGTGTGTTTGTGTGTGTGTGTGTATGTGTGTGTTTATGTGTGTGTGTGTGTGTGTGTGTGTGTGAGTGTGTGTGAGTGGTGTGAGTGTGTGTGTGTGTGTGTGTGTGTGTGCTGAGGGTACTAAAACCTCAGACAGGGTGAGCAAGAGAGATAAAATCGGTAGTAGAAAAGAGAAGAGGTTAGAGGAGGACAGTGTGTGTGTGTGTGTGTGTGTGTGTGTGTGTGTGCGTGTGTGTGTGTGCGTGTGTGTGTGTGCATGTGTGTGATGCTCAAAGAGACTCTAAACAGCACAGAAGAATCCAGAATGCCCTCATCCGATGAACTGTTCCTGATAATCAGCCTTGTCACACACTTCCTGTCATCCCCCCATCTCTGAGTCAAAGGACGCACACAAACACAACAGCGCCTGCATTATAACCGTACACATGCAGGGATAAAACAATACTGATTTGAGGACATGCTGTATTACATCGGGTGCATATTAAAAAAACAACAACATCTAATTGAATTAGCCACATTCAATCAATATTGCTGTAAAATAGACAATATTTTATGTACACGCTCCTGCACTGCCTGGTAAATGGTAAACAAGATGCAATGTTTATATTTATATAATCTATGTACTTGTTCATACTTTTGCAAAACACCTAATCCTGAAGGCCGAAACACACTTCACACAAGTACGTGAACGCAGATGCGTCTAGCTATGCATGACTGCAATTCATAAACACAACCAAAGTACGTGTTGCATTCTCCACATTTCCAGAGATTTGGTTTAACTGCTTCTACCGTGACCTCGACTGTTGTCATGGCAGCAACAGTTCCAAGGACAATACTGCAGAGCAGTGGGTGAAACCCGCTTCTACATGCCCCCCAAGTTGTTGAACGGGGGGTGGGGGGGGGGGGGGGGGGGGGGGGGGTGGTGATGTCAGGTGATGTGATTCTTAATGACGCCACCCCCAAAGTTGTGGACCGGGAGGGGGGGACCAGTGTGTGACACTGCCTCATGCCGCCCCGTGAAACCCGCTTCAATGTGCCCCCAAAGTTGTTGAGCGGAGGAGGGGGACAAGTGTGTGCCAACACCTCATGCTGCCCCGTGAAACCCGCTTCAACGTGGCCCAAAAGTTGTTGACCGGGAGGGGTGGGGACCAGTGGGTGCCACGCCCTCATGCCGTCCTGTGAAAACCCGCTTCAACGTGCCCCAAAGTTGTTGAGTGGAGGGGAGGGGACAAGTGTGTGCCAACCACCTCATGCCGCCCCGTGAAACCCACTTCAACGTGCCCCCCCAAAGTTTGGTTGACCGAGGGGGGTGGGGATGTCAGGGTAATGTGATTCTAAATGACGCACCCACAAAGTTGTTGACTGGGAGGGGGGGACAAGTGGGTGCCACCGCTCATACCGCCCCGTGAAACCTGCTTCAACGTGCCCCCAAAGTTTGTTAAGCGGAGGGAGGGACCAGTGGGTGCCACCGCGCCTCATTCCGCCCCGTGAAAACCCGCTTCAACGTGCCCCCAAAGTTGTTAAGCGGAGGGAGGGGACCAGTGGGTGCCACCGGCCTCATTCCGCCCGTGAAAACCCGATTCAACGTGCCCCCAAAGATGTTGTCCGGGGGGGGGGGGGGGGGGGGGGGGGGGGGGGGGGGGGGGGGGGGGGGGGGGGGGGGGGGGGGGGGGGGGGGGGGGGGGGGGGGGGGGGGTGGGGGGTGTCCCAGGTATGTGTTTCTAAATGACGCCACCCCTAAGTTGTGGACCCGGGAGTGGGGACCAGTGTGTGCCAACCGCCTCATGCCACCCATGCCACAAGATTGCCAGCACTGAGCAATTGCCCATGTCCACACATTGCCTAAATCCGCCCCTGGTGCCGCCCCTTAATTACTGCCACAGTAACGTAAAAAATACATTAAGCATGTCAACCGGACTGCCACTTTGGCAATGCATAGGCCAAGTGGTCGGCATTAGCATATGCATACTTGTTTTTACGTTTGATAAGCATAAATCATTACAAATTAGTTGGATGTCTCTGAATACATTTATATTTTAAGTCAATTCTGCTCTCATAGTAAATGTATCTTGTTTTAAGAATTTAGACATTGATAATTAGATATTAAATGAATATATTTGCAGTGCACGCGCATGGTGAAGTGATATAAAACTGTAATGCAGTCATCAACTTAGAAGTACTTGCCACGCAATTATAGCAAATTAATTAACACGTTGGAACGCCTGTCAACCAAATCCGAACCAAGAACTCACATTTCCCTGGGAATATGTAATATTATATAATAATATAGACATGCATTAATCATACTTCTCTTGCTGCTTTTAATGTACTTGCTTCCCAGTTGTTGGAGAAAGTTATCTTCTATTATTACACGGTCTCTGGACTACCCGGATTTGATTGGTCAATGGTGCCATCTAGTGCTCAGATATGTCTGAGAAACACCGCACATCCGGGATTAAGACATATCACGACCAGTCATCCGGGTATTGCCGAGTCATACTTACCTACTTCTCGGATCACCTCTGTGATCTCTATAAGTAATCTAATTAATAAATATCAACCTACAATCAATGTTTCATTATTTATTATTTGGTTTGTAGCCATCATATAAAAATATTTTTTATGTGCATATTGGTGGGCATGTAACATCACTTTCTGGTTTTGTTTTGTTACAATTTGACTGTGTCATTACAGATGTTTTGTTGTTTGGAGTCTCTCGACTGTCACAGGGCGTTTTTCGCACAGTGACGGGCTTCAGTTAATAACGACAATATTTGGGCCACTGCAGCTCGATCCGAGCGTCTGCTTTCACTCCCGCTCTCGTTCCTCACAAGAGGAGGGACGGGGATCTTGTCTTTGTGATGAATTGCGGTGGGAATTACTTTGCGTAAAAACACTCGTCACATTCATATGTTCATCTGACCTCTCGCACGTCAGCTCTAATTGAGGGTGATGAACAGAACGCGGCGGCCGTACCCTTTAGCCCAGTTTCCATTCCCAGTGTTTCACTGATAAAGGGCAATATCTGCAACCCGCCAGCCATTCTGGCTGAAAATGCACCGTACGTCCCCAAAGACTTTCTTGTCCTGCAGCCATGTTGCTCTATCACTCGAAGCCATTTTGGCTCAGAGATGACAATGTATTCCTGACTATGCTGAAAACAGCGCGCTGCTCACGTGGCTCATCTGGCACTGTTTGTATGCAGAGGAGCGCAGATGAAGCATGTAGGTCAAGGCATTACGACTTAAAGCATTTCTGCTCTGAAAAACAAACAACAGAGTTTGCAGAGCACGGGTTGACCCATATCCTCTTCTCAGATCCAAATCAGTACTGTTGGAATGATGTCACTTTTTCACAAGGTGAAAGGGATTGTTTCAGCCAAAACTGAAGATTCCGCCTCATGACCCTCACAGCACGATTCATCGGTGCGAGTTATTGCAAAGTAAACAATCTTTGTCTCATAATCTATTATCAACTTTTATAACTTGTGAAATGATGCATCAAGTCCTATTTGGGGTCATCACACCGGATGCATCTTGTGTCAAAACAAAGTTAAACCGCTTATATTTTTTCACACATACTGTGGTCAAATTGCACAAAATTTTTTTTTTTACATTTTTCCAGAGAACCCCCCAAATAAAATAAAAGTCTGCAATTATCTTAAATAATATTGTTGTGTTATAATCTTGATAAACAAAATTTTTTTTTTTTTTTCTGTTTTTTTTTGTCCTAACTTTGTAAGCATGTCATTCAGATTCTGTTCACCTACAATCTCACTTTGAAAAAAGTCTCATTTTATTCCACTAGGTGGCAGAAAGCACTAAAAAAAATAAATTTTCTCTAACACATTCCATCACAATATACAGATGTGAACTGAGGGGGCGCTCTAACACGTCCATCACAATAAGAAGGGGGGGGGGGGTGGGGGCAATACACAGTGTGAACTGTAGGTGGCGCTCTATACACATTCAATCACAATACACAGATGTGAAACTGTAGGTGGCGCTCTACACATTCATCACAATACACAGATGTGAACTGTAGGTGGCGCTCTAAACACTTTCCATCACAATCCACCAGATGTGAACTGTAGGTGGAGCTCTAACACATTCCATCACAAACCGAATGTGAAACTGTACGTGTCGCTCTAACACATTCCATCACAATACACAGATGTGACCTGTAGGTGGCGCTCTAACGCATTTGACCCCTCACAGATGGGTGCCTCGCCATAGACATTCAGTCTAATTTCAGTTCAAGCAACACCCTCATTATTTCATTGAATATCTCAGGCCTCTGAGTGGACTACAAGCTCAATCTAGGGGGTCATTAGAAAGCTGAGAATGTCCCCTTCGAGATATTATATACATTGCATCATCAATTTCGAAACATATTTTCCTGATGATTTTGATCTGCATGCTTTCCCTCAGGATTGCAATATTTTGTTCAGGGACATCGACAGATATAACATTGGATTAATCAGCCAAGCAAACTCACAGACAAGTCAACAATGGCAAATTTTTTAGAAACCTCCAAAGGTAAAAGCAGATATAAAGGTTTTAGGTTATTTGGGGCTGGACAGCAGCAGTTATCGAGCACACAAGAGACGTTTGTATTTGACAGCAAACAGAAATCATATTTCATCCCGTATAAAACGATTCTTTTGAAAATATTTCAAACTGTGATTATTACGGGAAAAAATAAACTATACAGTCATATTCCCCCCCCCCCCATTTTCCCCCCCCCCCCCCCCCCCCCCCCCCGTACCCCCCCCCCCCCCCCCCCCCCCCCCCCCCCCCCCCCCCCCCCCCCCCCCCCCCCCCCCCCCCCCCCCCTGATGAGAGCTTGAGAATGAGAATGAGAAAACTGAAAGAAAGGTCAAGATTCAGATTCTATACTGACTTATGTATCCGGGTCTTTTCTCACAATATAGCACCCACCCCCCCCCCAATTTTGAGACCCGCTGGTGGATCTATAGAGTTATAGGGGTTAACTAGGTTAAGTTAGGTGTAGAGCTCTGTTAACATAGACCAACATTTAAAAAATACCACAGTGGATGCAAGAATGTTCCATGTGTGATCAGTCCAGGGTCAGAGAATAACCAGAGCTTGGGCACAAATTTCCCCCGGAATCTTTGAGGGCAAAAAGTGCCCAGTATTGAGTTCCTCTGTTTGTTTAGTTGTAACATCTGATTTAGGCTCTAATCAACTTCTATCCTGGAGTTATGCATATGAGTTTCTGCTGATTTAATTTGAATAAGGAACCGCCTAATTATCAAACTTAACTATTTATTTTTCACAGATTAAATGTAAATTAATTAGAACTCAATATTTGCATGAAAGGATCACAATGAGTGATTTTGTATAGTTAGAAAAATATATGACTTCATAAAGTCAAATAATCCTTAAAACAAATCCAAGGGTGCCCAAATATTTCCCTTTATGGAGCGCTAGTCCAACATTCTATTTTTCTCCTTAAACATCTGGTTTCACAAATGTAAAATGGCTTGGGAATCCATTTTATAATGACTTAAGAAAGCATCAGTCATGACTCCAGTCAGGTCTCCTTAGCAACCAAAATGGCCCGGTTGCTAGGGAGGGTAGATGTCACTTGGGGTACCTCGGTGGTACTTCCACTCTCGGTGGGGCGTTTGGCGAGTTAGTGCGGGGATGCTGCAGAGAATAGCGTGAAGCCTCCACATGCGCTACGTCTCCATGGTAACGTGCTCATCAAGTCACGTGATAAAGTGCGTGGATTGATGGTCTCTGACGTGGAGCAACTGAGGGATTCGTCCCAGCCACCCGGATTGAGGCGAGTCACTACGCCACCACGAGGACTTGGTAGAAGTGGGAATTGGGCCGTTCCATATTGGGAGAAAATGCATCACCAGTCCACACTCACACACACACTGTGGAAGCCTCTTCAGTATATGAGTGAGATGGCGTTCGAGCTGTCCTGATGGGCAGAAGGCTTAGAGTTCATTGGTCCTTCTGATATTCAGCCGTTTGCTCCTGCCCGGCAGCTTATTAGATGAAAACTACAGTGTGGCCGCAGGCCATTCCAGCTCGCCAGTGCAGATCCAGACACTGCGGCTCAAATGCTGCATGACACACTCACCAGCTGTCGGACGGTACAGCTGCCAACATGAGAGCGTCAACTGATTCATACAGCTCGGTATACTTCCAGATTTAAGGCTGCTGATATATTCAATGTTTGTGTTGAATTTTACAATGATTATCCTGGTGATATAATATTAAGTAATGCAATGCTTTTATGAGATTTTTGTTTTGGTCATTGAGTTTCTAAAGAGCTTCCCCGCTTGCGGGCGTAACAGTATCAAGGCAGACTTTTAAATAGTGTCCTTGTTTTGTTCTATTGGTACATATAACAATATCTTTCTTCTTGTGTTTATATCTGAAAAAACAAAAAATATGTGACTCTACCCTCCCTAGCCCCAAAACGGGCCAATTTGGTTGCAAAGGAGACCTGTCTGGAGTCCACTCAGCACGCCCTGGATACAAACTCACGACATCCAGTGTGATAGGTCACCATCCAAATACTCGCTGAGATACCCAAGACCCCAATAAATAATTTTTTTCCCCTTATTCACACCAATTTATAATGCCAATTCCCGAATGCGCTTTAAGTCCCTCATGGTGGTATAGTGACTCGCCTCAATCCGGGTGGCGGAGGACGAATCCCAGGCTGCCACCACGTCTGAGACGGTCATGTCCACGCATCTTATCATGTGGCTTGTTGAGCGTGTTACAACGTCGACGTAGCACCTGTGGAGGCTTCACGCTATTCTCCACGGCATCCACGCACAACTCGCCCACACGCCCCATTGAGAGCGAGAACCACATTATAGTGACCACAGAGGAGGTTACCCCCATGTGACTCTACCCTCCCTAGGCAAACTGGCCCAATTTGGTGCTAAGGAGACCTGATCGGAGTCACTCAGGCACGCCCTGAATCAAACAAGCAACTCTTTGTAGCAAGCGTCTTTTTTTGCCCCCTGAAGCACATTTTTAAGTTACCTCACAAGTTTTGTTTTTTACCAGTGTAAATAAATACGAGATATATAGTGAATATCACCCGGCCCTGTTCAGATCCCACTCATCTCTCCTCTCTTCTCTCTCTCGTCTCGAACGTAGAGGTCAAGTGTATAATCACCTTCAGCGCTGCTGAGGCACTTTCAGGTGGGACTGTGACCTCTCACCCCACGGTTAAATTTCACCTCCCTCACCTCTCCAGCAGATTGGCCCTATTATTGTCAGAGTCAGACTCACTGTTGCTGTGGCAACCAGGACAGATACTGCAAGAGCTGGAGAAAAATGCAAGCCGAGTGTGACGTGAAAGATAGAGAGACAGTGAGGACACAAGGACACGGGGTCAGAGGCAAAGATGACATGTTTGGGCACATCTGGAGATGTGAGAACTTGTTACTGTGTCAGTGTGTGGTTATGATGGTAGTTCATTGTGTTTGTGTATGTGTGGGATTTATCTCTGTTTAGAAGCATTAGCATTTACTAGGTCTGGGGAACAACAGCAATTTAAAGATACACACGCACAAACATCTGAACATCGATTGTGCCCTAGGTATTACTTCTACTTACTGTTTTACTTGAACACCCCAAGAACATATCATAATTCCCATATGTTAACTCATTATAATACTACCACCTTTATAATCCGTTTTATTTCTGTATGAATCATTGTCATGTATTTCAATATGTATTATAGGCATTATGAAATCCATTACAAAGGTATACATTTCATGTATTGGTTTGGTGAACATCATTTCTTTACTTATTTCTATTGAACCAGGAAGTTTGGGGGGGATAAAATATCCAAACAGGCTTCATTTTACATCAAATTATGTCCAAATATGACTTGTTGACATGTCTTGACACAACCCATAATATGTATCATTTGAAAGTTATGAAGCTACTTACATTATAATGCATGTAGACATTCTGACCAAAACGGAACAAGTAAAAAACATGAAATATCATGTTCTATTCGTTGGGAAAGCTCTAAGAGTAAAATACAACCAGCCTATTTGTTTTACTCACCAGACCCAAAATATAGCGAGTAACAAGCTAAATATATGTCTGTGACAATTATGTGGTGTTGATCATATGCTGAGTTTTGCTTATAACTTGAGGAAAAATAAAGCAAAACATAAAATATCACATATCATTATTTAGAGTCTGTGATATCTTTCAATCGAGTCCACACCAAGAAATCAGATGTATAGATCATTAGATAATCCACAATGAGACTCAATGATGACTCAAATGACACAGAATGAAACTGATGAGATGATTATCTTTCAAACGAGTGCACACACAATGATAATCAGAGGTGATTGATCATTAGATAATCCACATGAAGCACAATGTTACAAATGACCACCAGGAGATGTCGCCAAATACATGACACTGACTCAATGATGACTCAAAAGACACAGAATGAAACTGAATGAGGATGATTATCTTTCAACGAGTCCACACACAAGATAATCAGATTGTATAGATCATTAGATAATCCACATGAAGCACAATGTACATATGGCCACCAGAGATGCGCTCAAATACTTGACAGAGACTCAATGATGACTCAAATACACAGATATGAAACTCATTCTGTGAAATTTCATGGACTAAAATCATGTCTGCATGCTATGCAACCTTTAGTCATTGTTGTGTTTGCATGTGTAATTAGTTTCTTAGGTACAATTTATTATCTTTTATTTGTATTGGAGATGTTTTTGGACACATTATCAATTATATTTGTAATGTTGGAACTTTGATCGCTTTGTGCCTGTATCAACACAAAAATGATCTCAAGAGAAGTTGACATGATTGAGAATAAAACAAAGTTTTTTGGAGATACAATATTTACACCCAAGGATATATCATGTAAAATCAGAAAAAAATAAGGGAAAGCAGTTTCTTAGGCTGAGTCTCAGATGCATCATAATCTTTATCATTACATCATTTGAAAAGTTTCTTTAATAATGATACCAAAGACTTGACCAAGCTTGATTTATACATACATATATATATATTTGTCGAGTTAAAAAGCCTTTTTTTTGAGTATGCCACTGAAACAAGAAATCTTTAAAAACACCCTCAGACTGTAAGTGTTAAATGTGCTAAACTGAAATAAAAATCATGGAAAAAGATTTCTATGGGGTCTTTATGGCATCCCTTTATCATGCATTATAGACACAGCTACTACAGTGTTCCAATAATTATTCTTCAGCTATGGCATGACGTTCACTCACCATCAGTGTTACTGCTCTTAGGCCATCATGTCCAGTCTGCCCGGCCTGCCCGCCGGGCTCGGCGTGCATCTCCGTCTCTGTGAGAACAAATATCATCAGTACAGTCATCACAATCAATATGCTGTCTTTCTACCCCATCATGGTACTGTAAAACTCACTCATGCTTAAAACATCTTACGGTGCAATTCAGGCTAATTAACGTATTACGGTTTATTATTATTATTAAAACAATATCTTGTTACTGAGCTAGTAGTCAATTTTTATTAGAGCAATATGCATCTTGTGTTACAGCGAATTGACCACATTTAGGGGGCTTGTAAGATCTCTGCTTTCTTTTACAAGAGGTAAAACACGTTACGTCAGCCTCTCATGACGTATTGGCTTTAATATCTCTTACTGCCTCTGAAAAGTTAAGATGGTGCTATATTTCATTACACAGTGTTGTGACATTATAAATACATGATTCAGTTTTATTATAACACAGTGTGTGCTTATGGCTGACTGACACTGTCAAACTCACATGTCCTCTGTCTGAACCGTTTACACCTTGATTAAAGGGTATATCTGGGTTCAGTACAAGTTACATCTTATGCAT
>JAVLUX010000181.1:50000-53617 GCA_032164185.1 Moxostoma hubbsi | reverse complement strand
GGTGAGTTTAGCTGTGTGTGTGTGTGTGTGGTGAGTTTAGCTGTGTGTGGTGAGTTTAGCTGTGTGTGTGTGTGTTTGTGTGGTGAGTTTAGCTGTGTGTGTGTGTGTGTGTGTGGTGAGTTTAGCTGTGTGTGTGTGTGTGTGTGTGTTTGTGTGTGTTGAGTTTAGCTGTGTGTGTGTGTGTGTGTGTGTGTGTGTGTGTGTGTGTGTTGAGTTAGCTGTGTGTGTGTGTGTGTGGTGAGTTTAGCTGTGTGTGTGTGTGTTTGTGGTGAGTTTAGCTGTGTGTATGTGGTGAGATTAGCTGTGTGTGTGTGGTGAGTTTAGCTGTATGTGTGTGTTTGAGTGTGTGTGGTGAGTTTAGCTGTGTGTGTGTGGTGAGTTTAGCTGTGTGTGTGTGTGTTGTGAGTTTAGTTGTGTGTGGTGTGTGTGTGTGGTGAGTTTAGCTGTGTGTGTGTGTGTGGTGAGTCAAGCTGTGTGTGTGCGAATTTAGCTGTGTGTGTGTTTGTGTGTGTGTGTGTGGTGAGTTTAGCTGTGTGTGTGTGTGTGTGTGGTGAGTCAAGCTGAGTGTGTGTGTGTGTGTGTGATGTGTGTGTGTGTGTGGTGAGTTTAGCTGTGTGTTTGTGGTGAGTTTAAGCTGTATGTGTGTGTGTGTGTGTGGTGAGTTTAGCTCTGTGTGTGTGGTGTGTGTGTGGTGAATTTAGCTGTGTGTGGTGAGTTTAGCTGTGTGTGTGTGTGTGTGTGTGTGGTGAGTTTAGCTGTGTGTGTGTGTGTGTGTGTGTTGAGTTTAGCTGTGTGTGTGTGTGTGTGGTGAGTTTAGCTGTGTGTGTTGTGTGTGTGTGTGTGTTGAGTTTAGCTGTGTGTGTGTGTGTGTGTGTGTGTGTGTGTGGTGAGTTTAGCTGTATGTGTTGTGTGTGTGTGTGGTGAGTTTAGCAATGTGTGTTGTGTGTGTGTGTGTGTGTGTGTGGTGAGTTTAGCAATGTGTGTGTGTGTGTGTGTGTGTGTGTGGTGAGTTTAGCTGTGTGTTTGTGGTGAGTTTTAGCTGTATGTGTGTGTGTGTGTGTGGTGAGTTTAGCCTCTGTGTGTGTGTGTGTGTGTGTGTGTGGTGAATTTAGCTGTGTGTGGTGAGTTTAGCTGTGTGTGTGTGTGTGTGTGTGTGTGTGGTGAGTTTAGCTGTGTGTGTGTGTGTGTGTGTGTGTGTGTGTGTGTGTGGTGAGTTTAGCTGTGTGTGTGTGTGTGTGTTTGTGTTGAGTTTAGCTGTGTGTGTGTGTGTGTGTGTGTGGTGAGTTTGCTGTGTGTGTGTGTGTGTGTGTTGAGTTTAGCTGTGTGTGTGTGTTTGTGTGTGTGTGTTGAGTTTAGCTGTGTGTGTGTGTGTGTGTGTGTGTGTTTGGTGAGTTTAGCTTTGTGTGTGTGAGTGTGTGTGTGGTGAGTTTAGCTGTGTGTGTGTGTGAGTGTGTGTGTTTGGTGAGTTTAGCTGTGTGTGTGTGTGTGTGTGTGTGTGTGGTGAGTTTAGCTGTGTGTGTGTGTCTGTGTGTTGAGTTTAGCTGTGTTTGTGTGTGTGTGTGTGTGTTTGTGTGTGTGGTGAGTTTAGCTGTGTGTGTGTGTGTGTGTGTGTGTGTGTGTTGAGTTTAGCTGTGTGTGTGTGTGTGTGTGTGTGTGGTGAGTTTAGCTGTATGTGTGTGTGTGTGTGTGTGGTGAGTTTAGCTGTGTGTGGTGAGTTAGCTGTGTGTGTGTGTGTGTGTGTGTGGTGAGTTTAGCTCGTGTGTGTGTGTGTGTGTGTGTGTGTGGTGAGTTTAGCTGTGTGTTGTGTGTGTGTGTGTGTGTGTTGAGTTTAGCTGTGTGTGTGTGTGTGTGTGTGTGTGTGGTGTGTGTTGAGTTTAGCTGTGTGTGTGTGTGTGTGTGCTGTGTGTGTGGTGAGTTTAGCTGCGTGTGTGTGTGTGTGTGTGTGTGTTGAGTTTAGCTGTGTGTGTGTGTGTGTGTGTGTGTGTGTGTGTGTTGAGTTTAGCTGTGTGTGTGTGTGGTGTGTGTGTGTGGTGAGTTTAGCTGTGGTGTGCTGTGTGTGTGTGTGTGTGTGTGTGAGTGTGTGTGGTGAGTTTAGCTGTGTGTGTGTGTGTGTGTGTGTGTGTGTGAGTGTGTGTGGTGAGTTTAGCTGTGTGTGTGTGTGAGTGTGTGTGTGTGTGGTGAGTTTAGCTGTGTGTGTGTGTGTGTGTGTGTGTTGAGTTTAGCTGTGTGTGTGTGTGCTGTGTGTGTGTGTGTGTGTGTGTGTGTGTGAGTGTGGTGAGTTTAGCTGTATGTGTGTGTGTGTGTGTGTGTGGTGAGTTTAGCTGTGGTGTGGTGGAGTTTAGCTGTGTGTGTGTGTGTGTGTGTGTGTGTGTGGTGAGTTTAGCTGTGTGTGTGTGTGTGTGTGTGTGTGTTGAGTTTAGCTGTGTGTGTGTGGTGTGTGGGTGTTGAGTTTAGCTGTGTGTGTGTGTGTGTGTGTGTGTGTGTGTGGTGAGTTTAGCATTGTGTGTGTGTGTGTGTGTGTGTGGTGAGTTTAGCTGTGTGTGTGTGTGAGTGTGTGTGTGTGGTGAGTTTAGCTGTGTGTGTGTGTGTGTGTGTGTGTGTGTTTGTGGTGAGTTTAGCTGTGTGTATGTGGTGAGTTTAGCTGTGTGTGTGTGGTGAGTTTAGCTGTATGTGTGTGTGTGTGTGTGTGTGTGTGTGTGTGGTGAGTTTAGCTGTATGTGTGTGTTTGAGTGTGTGTGGTGAGTTTAGCTGTGTGTGTGTGTGGTGAGTTTAGCTGTGTGTGTGGTGAGTTTAGCTGTGTGTGTGTGTGTTGTGGTGAGTTTAGCTGTGTGTATGTGGTGAGTTTAGCTGTATGTGTGTGTGTGTGTGTGTGTGGTGAGTTTAGCTGTGTGTGTGTGTGTGTGTGTGTGTGTGTGTGTGTGTGGTGAGTTTAGCTGTATGTGTGTGTTTGAGTGTGTGTGGTGAGTTTAGCTGTGTGTGTGTGGTGAGTTTAGCTGTGTGTGTGTGTGTGTGTGTGTGTGTGTGTGTGTGTGTGTGTGGTGAGTTTACCTGTATGTGTGTGTTTTGAGTGTGTGTGGTGAGTTTAGCTGTGTGTGTGTGGTGAGTTTAGCTGTATGTGTGTGTGGTGAGTTTAGCTGTGTGTGTGTGTGTGTGTTTGTGTTTGTGGTGAGTTTTGCTGTGTGTGTGTGTGTGTTTGGTGTGTGGTGAGTTTAGCTGTGTGTGGTGAGTTTAGCTGTGTGTGTTGTGTGTGTGTGTGTGTGTGTGGTGAGTTTAGCTGTGTTGTGTGTTGTGTGTGTGTGTTGAGTTTAGCTGTGTGTGTGTGTGTGTGTTGAGTTTAGCTGTGTGTGTGTGTGTGTGTGTGTGGTGAGTTTAGCTGTGTGTGTGTGTGTGTGTGTGTGTGTGGTGAGTTTAGCTTTGTGTGTGTGTGTGTGTGTGTGGTGAGTTTAGCTGTGTGTGTGTGTGAGTGTGTGTGTGTGGTGAGTTTAGCTGTGTGTGTGTGTGAGTGTGTGTGTGTGGTGAGTTTAGCTGTGTGTGTGTGTGTGTGTGTGTGTGTGTGTGTGTGTGTGTGTGTGTGTGGTGAGTTTAGCTGTGTGTGGTGTTGTGTGTGTGTGTGTGTG
>JAVLUX010000181.1:32500-40000 GCA_032164185.1 Moxostoma hubbsi | reverse complement strand
AGAGTTTAGCTGTGTGTGTGGTGAGTTTAGTTGTGTGTGTGTGTGTGTGTGTGTGTGAGTTTAGCTGTGTGTGTGTGTGTGTGGTGAGTCAAGACTGTGTGTGTGTGTGTGTGTGTGTGTGTGTGTGTGTGTTGAGGTTAGCTGTGTGTGTGTGTGTGTGTGTGGGTGAGTTTAGCTGTATGTGTGTGTGTGTGTGTGTGGTGAGTTTAGCTGTGTGTGGTGAGTTTAGCTGTGTGTGTGTGTGTGTGTGTGTGTGTGTGGTGAGTTTAGCTGTGTGTGTGTGTGTGTGTTGAGTTTAGCTGTGTGTGTGTGTGTGTGTGTGTGTGTGTGTGTGTGTTGAGTTTAGCTGTGTGTGTGTGTGTGTTGAGTTTAGCTGTGTGTGTGTGTGTGTGTGTGTGTGTGTGTTGAGTTTAGCTGTGTGTGTGTGTGTGTGTGTGTGTGTGGTGAGTTTAGCTGCGTGTGTGTGTGTGTGTGTGCTGTGTGTGTGTTGAGTTTAGCTGTGTGTGTGTGTGTGTGTGTGTGTGTGTGTGTGTGTGTGGTGAGTTTAGCTGTGTGTGTGTGTGTGTGTGTGGTGAGTTTAGCTGTGTGTGTGTGTGTGTGTGTGTGTGTGTGTGTGTGTGTGTGTGTGTGTGTGTGTGTGTGAGTGTGTGTGGTGAGTTTAGCTGTGTGTGTGTGTGAGTGTGTGTGTGTGGTGAGTTTAGCTGTGTGTGTGTGTGTGTGTGTGTGTTGAGTTTAGCTGTGTGTGTGTGAGTGTGTGTGTGGTGAGTTAGCTGTGTGTGTGTGTGTGTGTGTGTGTGTGTGGTGAGTTTAGCTGTGTGTGTGTGTGTGTGTGTGTGTGTTGAGTTTAGCTGTGTGTGTGTGAGTGTGTGTGTGGTGAGTTTAGCTGTGTGTGTGTGTGTGTGTGTGTGTGTGTGGTGAGTTTAGCTGTGTGTGTGTGTGAGTGTGTGTGTGTGGTGAGTTTAGCTGTGTGTGTGTGTGTGTGTGTGTGTGTGGTGAGTTTAGCTTTGTGTGTGTGTGTGTGTGTGTGTGTTGAGTTAGCTGTGTGTGTGTGTGTGTGTGTGTGGTGAGTTTAGCTGTGGTGTGTGTGTGTGTGTGTGTGTGTGTGGTGAGTTTAGCTGTGTGTGTGTGTGAGTGTGTGTGTGTGGTGAGTTTAGCTGTGTGTGTGTGTGTGTGTGTGTGTTTTGTGGTGAGTTTAGCTGTGTGTATGTGGTGAGTTTTAGCTGTGTGTGTGTGGTGAGTTTAGCTGTATGTGTGTGTGTGTGTGTGTGGTGAGTTTAGCTGTGTGTGTGTGTGTGTGTGTGTGTGTGTGTGTGTGTGTGTGGTGAGTTAGCTGTATGTGTGTGTTTGAGTGTGTGTGGTGAGTTTAGCTGTGTGTTTGTGGTGAGTTTAGCTGTGTGTGTGGTGAGTTTAGCTGTGTGTGTGTGTGTGTGTTGAGTTTAGCTGTGTGGTTGTGTGGTGTGTGTGTGTGTGTGTGTGTGGTGAGTTTAGCTTTGTGTGTGTGTGTGTGTGTGTGGTGAGTTTAGCTGTGTGTGTGTGTGAGTGTGTGTGTGTGGTGAGTTTAGCTGTGTGTGTGTGGTGAGTTTAGCTGTGTGTGTGTGTGTGTGTGTGGTGAGTTTAGCTGTGTGGTGTGTGTGTGTGTGTGTGTGTGTGTGTGTGGTGAGTTTAGCTGTATGTGTGTGTTTGAGTGTGTGTGGTGAGTTTAGCTGTGTGTGTGTGGAGAGTTTAGCTGTGTGTGTGGTGAGTTAGCTGTGTGTGTGTGTGTGTGTTGTGAGTTTAGTTGTGTGTGTGTGTGTGTGTGTGGTGAGTTTAGCTGTGTGTGTGTGTGTGTGGTGAGTCAAGCTGTGTGTGTGTGTGTGTGTGTGTGTGTTTGTGTGTGTGTGTGTGTGTGTGGTGAGTTTAGCTGTGTGTTGTGTGTGAGTTTAGCTGTATGTGTGTGTGTGTGTGTGTGTGTGTGTGTGTGTGTGGTGTGAGTGTGGTGAGTTTAGCTGTATGTGTGTGTGTGTGTGTGTGTGGTGAGTTTAGCTGTGTGTGTGTGTGTGTGTGTGGTGAGTTTAGCTGTGTGTGGAGAGGTTTTAGCTGTGTGTGTGTGTGTGTGTGTGTGTGTGTGTTGTGTGTGGTGAGTTTAGCTGTGTGTGTGTGTGTGTGTGTGTGTGTGTTGAGTTTAGCTGTGTGTGTGTGTGTGTGTGTGTGTTGAGTTTAGCTGTGTGTGTGTGTGTGTGTGTGTGTGTGTGTGTGTGTGTGTGTGTGTGTGGTGAGTTTAGCATTGTGTTTGGTGTGTGTGTGTGTGTGTGGTGAGTTTAGCTGTGTGTGTGTGTGAGTGTGTGTGTGTGGTGAGTTTAGCTGTGTGTGTGTGTGTGTGTGTGTGTGTGTGTGTTTGTGGTGAGTTTAGCTGTGTGTATGTGGTGAGTTTAGCTGTGTGTGTGTGTGGTGAGTTTAGCTGTATGTGTGTGTGTGTGTGTGTGTGTGTGTGTGTGGTGAGTTTAGCTGTATGTGTGTGTTTGAGTGTGTGTGGTGAGTTTAGCTGTGTGTGTGTGGTGAGTTTAGCTGTGTGTGTGGTGAGTTTAGCTGTGTGTTGTGTGTTGTTTGTGGTGAGTTTAGCTGTGTGTATGTGGTGAGTTTAGCTGTGTGTGTGTGGTGAGTTTAGCTGTATGTGTGTGTGTGTGTGTGTGTGTGGTGAGTTTAGCTGTGTGTGTGTGTGTGTGTGTGTGTGTGTGTGTGGTGAGTTTAGCTGTGTGTGTGTGGTGAGTTTAGCTGTGTGTGTGTGTGTGTGTGTGTGTGTGGTGTGTGTGTGTGTGTGTGTGGTGAGTTTACCTGTATGTGTGTGTTTGAAGTGTGTGTGGTGAGTTTAGCTGTGTGTGTGTGGTGAGTTTAGCTGTATGTGTGTGTGGTGAGTTTAGCTGTGTGTGTTTGTGTGTTTGTGTTTGTGGTGAGTTTAGCTGTGTGAGTGTGTGTGTTTGTGTGTGGTGAGTTTAGCTGTGTGTGGTGAGTTTAGCTGTGTGTGTGTGTGTGTGTGTGTGTGGTGAGTTTAGCTGTGTGTGTGTGTGTGTGTGTGTTGAGTTTAGCTGTGTGTGTGTGTGTGTGTGTTGAGTTTAGCTGTGTGTGTGTGTGTGTGTGTGTGTGTGTGTGTGGTGAGTTTAGCTGTGTGTGTGTGTGTGTGTGTGTGTGTGGTGAGTTTAGCTTTGTGTGTGTGTGTGTGTGTGTGGTGAGTTTAGCTGTGTGTGTGTGTGTGTGTGTGTGTGTGTGTGTGTGTGTGTGTGTGTGGTGAGTTTAGCTGTGTGTGTGTGTGTGTGTGTGTGTGTGTGTGTGTGTGTGTGTGTGGTGAGTTTAGCTTTGTGTGTGTGTGTGTGTGTGTGGTGAGTCTAGCTGTGTGTGTGTGTGAGTGTGTGTGTGTGGTGAGTTTAGCTGTGTGTATGTGGTGAGTTTAGCTGTGTGTGTGTGGTGAGTTTAGCTGTGTGTGTGTGTGTGTGTGTGGTGAGTTTAGCTGTGTGTGTGTGTGTGTGTGT
Source organism: Moxostoma hubbsi (assembly GCA_032164185.1). Lineage (NCBI taxonomy): Eukaryota > Metazoa > Chordata > Actinopteri > Cypriniformes > Catostomidae > Moxostoma > Moxostoma hubbsi. The sequence goes on along the minus strand of JAVLUX010000181.1, from coordinate 36,497 downwards.
GTGTGTGTGGTGAGTTTAGCTGTATGTGTGTGTTTGAGTGTGTGTGGTGAGTTTAGCTGTGTGTGTGTGGAGAGTTTAGCTGTGTGTGTGGTGAGTTTAGCTGTGTGTGTGTGTGTGTTGTGAGTTTAGTTGTGTGTGTGTGTGTGTGTGTGGTGAGTTTAGCTGTGTGTGTGTGTGTGTGGTGAGTCAAGCTGTGTGTGTGTGTGTGTGTGTGTTTGTGTGTGTGTGTGTGTGTGTGGTGAGTTTAGCTGTGTGTTTGTGGTGAGTTTAGCTGTATGTGTGTGTGTGTGTGTGTGTGTGGTGAGTTTAGCTCTGTGTGTGTGTGTGTGTGTGTGGTGAATTTAGCTGTGTGTGGTGAGTTTAGCTGTGTGTGGTGAGTTTAGCTGTGTGTGTGTGTGTGTGTGTGTGTGTGTGTGTGGTGAGTTTAGCTGTGTGTGTGTGTGTGTGTGTTGAGTTTAGCTGTGTGTGTGTGTGTGTGTGTGTGTGTGTGTGGTGAGTTTAGCTGTGTGTGTGTTTGTGTGTGTGTGTGTGTTGAGTTTAGCTGTGTGTGTGTGTGTGTGTGGTGAGTTTAGCTGTATGTGTGTGTGTGTGGTGAGTTTAGCTGTGTGTGGTGAGTTTAGCTGTGTGTGTGTGTGTGTGGTGAGTTTAGCTGTGTGTGTGTGTGTGTTGAGTTTAGCTGTGTGTGTGTGTGTGTGTGTGTGTGTGTGTGTGTGTTGAGTTTAGCTGTGTGTGTGTGTGTGTGTGTGTGTGTGTGTGTTGAGTTTAGCTGTGTGTGTGTGTGTGTGTGTGTGTGTTGAGTTTAGCTGTGTGTGTGTGTGTGTGTGTGTGTGTGGTGAGTTTAGCTGCGTGTGTGTGTGTGTGTGTGTGTTGAGTTTAGCTGTGTGTGTGTGTGTGTGTGTGTGTGTGGTGAGTTTAGCTGTGTGTGTGTGTGTGTGTGTGTGTGGTGAGTTTAGCTGTGTGTGTGTGTGTGTGTGTGTGTGTGTGTGTGTGTGTGTGTGAGTGTGTGTGGTGAGTTTAGCTGTGTGTGTGTGTGAGTGTGTGTGTGTGGTGAGTTTAGCTGTGTGTGTGTGTGTGTTGAGTTTAGCTGTGTGTGTGTGTGTGTGTGTGTGTGAGTGTGGTGAGTTTAGCTGTATGTGTGTGTGTGTGTGTGTGTGGTGAGTTTAGCTGTGTGTGTGTGTGTGGTGAGTTTAGCTGTGTTTGGTGAGTTTAGCTGTGTGTGTGTGTGTGTGTGTGTGTGGTGAGTTTAGCTTTGTGTGTGTGTGTGTGTGTGTGTTGAGTTTAGCTGTGTGTGTGTGTGTGTGTGTGTGTTGAGTTTAGCTGTGTGTGTGTGTGTGTGTGTGTGTGTGTGGTGAGTTTAGCTGTGTGTGTGTGAGTGTGTGTGTGTGGTGAGTTTAGCTGTGTGTGTGTGTGTGTGTGTGTGTTTGTGGTGAGTTTAGCTGTGTGTATGTGGTGAGTTTAGCTGTGTGTGTGTGGTGAGTTTAGCTGTATGTGTGTGTGTGTGTGTGTGGTGAGTTTAGCTGTGTGTGTGTGTGTGTGTGTGTGTGTGTGTGTGTGTGGTGAGTTTAGCTGTATGTGTGTGTTTGAGTGTGTGTGGTGAGTTTAGCTGTGTGTTTGTGGTGAGTTTAGCTGTGTGTGTGGTGAGTTTAGCTGTGTGTGTGTGTGTGTGTGTGGTGAGTTTAGCGTTGTGTGTGTGTGTGTGTGTGTGTGTGTGTGTGTGTGTGGTGAGTTTAGCTGTATGTGTGTGTTTGAGTGTGTGTGGTGAGTTTAGCTGTGTGTGTGTGGAGAGTTTAGCTGTGTGTGTGGTGAGTTTAGCTGTGTGTGTGTGTGTGTTGTGAGTTTAGTTGTGTGTGTGTGTGTGTGTGTGGTGAGTTTAGCTGTGTGTGTGTGTGTGTGGTGAGTCAAGCTGTGTGTGTGTGTGTGTGTGTGTGTGTGTGGTGAGTTTAGCTGTGTGTTTGTGGTGAGTTTAGCTGTATGTGTGTGTGTGTGTGTGTGTGTGGTGAATTTAACTGTGTGTGGTGAGTTTAGCTGTGTGTGGTGAGTTAACTGTGTGTGTGTGTGTGTGTGTGTGTGTGTGTGTGTGTGTGTGGTGAGTTTAGCTGTGTGTGTGTGTGTGTGTGTTGAGTTTAGCTGTGTGTGTGTGTGTGTGTGTGTGGTGAGTTTAGCTGTGTGTGTGTGTGTGTGTGTGTGTGTGTTGAGTTTAGCTGTGTGTGTGTGTGTGTGTGTGTGTGTGTGGTGAGTTTAGCTGTGTGTGTGTGTGTGTGTGTTGAGTTTAGCTGTGTGTGTGTGTGTGTGTGTGTGTGTGGTGAGTTTAGCTTTGTGTGTGTGTGTGTGTGTGTGTGTGGTGAGTTTAGCTGTGTGTGTGTGTGAGTGTGTGTGTGTGGTGAGTTTAGCTGTGTGTGTGTGGTGAGTTTAGCTGTGTGTGTGTGTGTGTGTGTGTGGTGAGTTTAGCTGTGTGTGTGTGTGTGTGTGTGTGTGTGTGTGGTGAGTTTAGCTGTATGTGTGTGTTTGAGTGTGTGTGGTGAGTTTAGCTGTGTGTGTGTGGAGAGTTTAGCTGTGTGTGTGGTGAGTTTAGCTGTGTGTGTGTGTGTGTTGTGAGTTTAGTTGTGTGTGTGTGTGTGTGTGTGGTGAGTTTAGCTGTGTGTGTGTGTGTGTGGTGAGTCAAGCTGTGTGTGTGTGTGTGTGTGTGTTTGTGTGTGTGTGTGTGTGTGTGGTGAGTTTAGCTGTGTGTTTGTGGTGAGTTTAGCTGTATGTGTGTGTGTGTGTGTGTGTGTGTGGTGAGTTTAGCTCTGTGTGTGTGTGTGTGTGTGTGGTGAATTTAGCTGTGTGTGGTGAGTTTAGCTGTGTGTGGTGAGTTTAGCTGTGTGTGTGTGTGTGTGTGTGTGTGTGTGGTGAGTTTAGCTGTGTGTGTGTGTGTGTGTGTTGAGTTTAGCTGTGTGTGTGTGTGTGTGTGGTGAGTTTAGCTGTGTGTGTGTGTGTGTGTGTGTGTGTGTGTGTGTTGAGTTTAGCTGTGTGTGTGTGTGTGTGTGGTGAGTTTAGCTCTATGTGTGTGTGTGTGTGTGTGGTGAGTTTAGCTGTGTGTGGTGAGTTTAGCTGTGTGTGTGTGTGTGTGTGTGGTGAGTTTAGCTGTGTGTGTGTGTGTGTTGAGTTTAGCTGTGTGTGTGTGTGTGTGTGTGTGTGTGTGGTGAGTTTAGCTGTGTGTGTGTGTGTCTGTGTGTTGAGTTTAGCTGTGTGTGTGTGTGTGTGTGTGTGTGGTGAGTTTAGCTGTGTGTGTGTGTGTGTGTGTGTGTGTTGAGTTTAGCTGTGTGTGTGTGTGTGTGTGTGTGTGTGTGTGTGTGTGTGTTGAGTTTAGCTGTGTGTGTGTGTGTGTGTGTGTGTGTGTGTGTGTGGTGAGTTTAGCTGCGTGTGTGTGTGTGTGTGTGTGTGTTGAGTTTAGCTGTGTGTGTGTGTGTGTGTGTGTGTGTGTGTGTGTGTTGAGTTTAGCTGTGTGTGTGTGTGTGTGTGTGTGTGTGTGGTGAGTTTAGCTGTGTGTGTGTGTGTGTGTGTGTGTGTGTGAGTGTGTGTGGTGAGTTTAGCTGTGTGTGTGTGAGTGTGTGTGTGTGTGAGTGTGTGTGGTGAGTTTAGCTGTGTGTGTGTGTGAGTGTGTGTGTGTGGTGAGTTTAGCTGTGTGTGTGTGTGTGTGTGTGTGTTGAGTTTAGCTGTGTGTGTGTGTGTGTGTGTGTGTGTGTTTGTGTGAGTGTGGTGAGTTTAGCTGTATGTGTGTGTGTGTGTGTGTGTGGTGAGTTTAGCTGTGTGTGTGTGTGTGTGGTGAGTTTAGCTGTGTGTGGAGAGTTTAGCTGTGTGTGTGTGTGTGTGTGTGTGTGTGTGTGTGTGTGTGTGGTGAGTTTAGCTGTGTGTGTGTGTGTGTGTGTGTGTGTGTTGAGTTTAGCTGTGTGTGTGTGTGTGTGTGTGTTGAGTTTAGCTGTGTGTGTGTGTGTGTGTGTGTGGTGAGTTTAGCATT
>JAVLUX010000181.1:27500-30000 GCA_032164185.1 Moxostoma hubbsi | reverse complement strand
GTTGAGTTTAGCTGTGTGTGTGTGTGTGTGTGTGTGTTGAGTTTAGCTGTGTGTGTGTGTGTGTGTGTGTGTGTGTGGTGAGTTTAGCTGTGTGTGTGTGAGTGTGTGTGTGTGGTGAGTTTAGCTGTGTGTGTGTGTGTGTTTGTGGTGAGTTTAGCTGTGTGTATGTGGTGAGTTTAGCTGTGTGTGTGTGGTGAGTTTAGCTGTATGTGTGTGTGTGTGTGTGTGGTGAGTTTAGCTGTGTGTGTGTGTGTGTGTGTGTGTGTGTGTGTGTGGTGAGTTTAGCTGTATGTGTGTGTTTGAGTGTGTGTGGTGAGTTTAGCTGTGTGTTTGTGGTGAGTTTAGCTGTGTGTGTGGTGAGTTTAGCTGTGTGTGTGTGTGTGTGTGTGGTGAGTTGATCTGTGTGTGTGTGTGTGTGTGTGTGTGTGTGTGTGTGTGTGTGTGTGTGTGTGTGTGTGTGTGGTGAGTTTAGCTGTATGTGTGTGTTTGAGTGTGTGTGGTGAGTTTAGCTGTGTGTGTGTGGAGAGTTTAGCTGTATGTGTGTGTGTGTGTGTGTGTGTGGTGAATTTAGCTGTGTGTGGTGAGTTTAGCTGTGTGTGGTGAGTTAACTGTGTGTGTGTGTGTGTGTGTGTGTGTGTGTGTGTGTGTGTGTGGTGAGTTTAGCTGTGTGTGTGTGTGTGTGTGTTGAGTTTAGCTGTGTGTGTGTGTGTGTGTGTGTGGTGAGTTTAGCTGTGTGTGTGTGTGTGTGTGTGTGTGTGTTGAGTTTAGCTGTGTGTGTGTGTGTGTGGTGAGTCAAGCTGTGTGTGTGTGTGTGTGTGTGTGTGTGTGTGTGGTGAGTTTAGCTGTGTGTTTGTGGTGAGTTTAGCTGTATGTGTGTGTGTGTGTGTGTGTGTGGTGAATTTAGCTGTGTGTGGTGAGTTTAGCTGTGTGTGTGGTGAGTTTAGCTGTGTGTGTGTGTGTGTGTGTGGTGAGTTTAGCTGTGTGTGTGTGTGTGTGTGTGTGTGTGTGTGTGTGTGTGTGTGTGTGTGTGTGTGTGTGTGTGTGTGTGGTGAGTTTAGCTGTATGTGTGTGTTTGAGTGTGTGTGGTGAGTTTAGCTGTGTGTGTGTGGAGAGTTTAGCTGTGTGTGTGGTGAGTTTAGCTGTGTGTGTGTGTGTGTTGTGAGTTTAGTTGTGTGTGTGTGTGTGTGTGTGGTGAGTTTAGCTGTGTGTGTGTGTGTGTGGTGAGTCAAGCTGTGTGTGTGTGTGTGTGTGTGTGTGTGTGTGTGGTGAGTTTAGCTGTGTGTTTGTGGTGAGTTTAGCTGTATGTGTGTGTGTGTGTGTGTGTGTGGTGAATTTAGCTGTGTGTGGTGAGTTTAGCTGTGTGTGGTGAGTTAACTGTGTGTGTGTGTGTGTGTGTGTGTGTGTGTGTGTGTGTGTGTGGTGAGTTTAGCTGTGTGTGTGTGTGTGTGTGTTGAGTTTAGCTGTGTGTGTGTGTGTGTGTGTGTGGTGAGTTTAGCTGTGTGTGTGTGTGTGTGTGTGTGTGTGTTGAGTTTAGCTGTGTGTGTGTGTGTGTGTGTGTGTGTGTGTGTGGTGAGTTTAGCTGTATGTGTGTGTGTGTGTGTGTGGTGAGTTTAGCTGTGTGTGTGTGTGTGTGTGTATTTGTGTTGAGTTTAGCTGTGTGTGTGTGTGTGTTGAGTTTAGCTGTGTGTGTGTGTGTGTGTGTGTGTGTGTGTGTGGTGAGTTTAGCTGTGTGTGTGTGTGTGTGTGTGTGTGTTGAGTTTAGCTGTGTGTGTGTGTGTGTGTGTGTGTGTGTGTCTGTGTGTGTGTGTTGAGTTTAGCTGTGTGTGTGTGTGTGTGTGTGTGTGTGTGGTGAGTTTAGCTGTGTGTGTGTGTGTGTGTGTGTGTGTGTGTGTGAGTGTGTGTGGTGAGTTTAGCTGTGTGTGTGTGTGAGTGTGTGTGTGTGGTGAGTTTAGCTGTGTGTGTGTGTGTGTGTGTGTGTGTGTGTGTGTGTGTGTGAGTGTGGTGAGTTTAGCTGTATGTGTGTGTGTGTGTGTGTGTGGTGAGTTTAGCTGTGTGTGTGTGTGTGTGTGTGTGGTGAGTTTAGCTGTGTGTGGTGAGTTTAGCTGTGTGTGTGTGTGTGTGTGTGTGTGTGTTGTGAGTTTAGCTGTGTGTGTGTGTGTGTGTGTGTGTGTGTGGTGAGTTTAGCTGTGTGTGTGTGTGTGTGTGTGTGGTGAGTTTAGCTGTATGTGTTTGTTTGAGTGTGTGTGGTGAGTTTAGCTGTGTGTGTGGTGAGTTTAGCTGTGTGTGTGTGTGTGTGTGTGTGCGTGTGTGTGTGTGTGTGTGTGTTGAGTTTAGCTGTGTGTGTGTGTGTGTGTGAGTGTGTGTGTGTGGTGAGTTTAGCTGTGTGTGTGTGTGTGTGTGTGTTTGTGGTGAGTTTAGCTGTGTGTATGTGGTGAGTTTAGCTGTGTGTGTGTGGTGAGTTTAGCTGTATGTGTGTGTGTGTGTGTGTGGTGAGTTTAGC
>JAVLUX010000181.1:7500-15000 GCA_032164185.1 Moxostoma hubbsi | reverse complement strand
GCTGTGTGTGTGTGTGTGGTGAGTCAAGCTGTGTGTGTGTGTGTGTTGTGAGTTTAGCTGTGTGTGTGTGTGTGTGTGTGTGTGTGTGGTGAGTTTAGCTGTGTGTGTGTGTGTGTGGTGAGTCAAGCTGTGTGTGTGTGTGTGTGTGTGTGTGTGTGGTGAGTTTAGCTGTGTGTGTGTGTGTGTGTGTGTTGAGTTTAGCTGTGTGTGTGTGTGTGTGTTGAGTTTAGCTGTGTGTGTGTGTGTGTGTGTGTGTGTGTTGAGTTTAGCTGTGTGTGTGTGTGTGTGTGTGTGTGTGTGTGTGTTGAGTTTAGCTGTGTGTGTGTGTGTGTGTGTGTGGTGAGTTTAGCTGCGTGTGTGTGTGTGTGTGTTGAGTTTAGCTGTGTGTGTGTGTGTGTTGAGTTTAGCTGTGTGTGTGTGTGTGTGTGTGTGTGGTGAGTTTAGCTGTGTGTGTGTGTGTGTGTGTGTGTGTGTGTGAGTGTGTGTGTGGTGAGTTTAGCTGTATGTGTGTGTGTGTGTGTGTGTGGTGAGTTTAGCTGTGTGTGTGTGTGTGTGTGTGGTGAGTTTAGCTGTGTGTGTGTGTGTGTGTGTGTGTGTGTGTGAGTGTGGTGAGTTTAGCTGTATGTGTGTGTGTATGTGTGTGTGGTGAGTTTAGCTGTGTGTGTGTGTGTGTGTGTGGTGAGTTTAGCTGTGTGTGGTGAGTTTAGCTGTGTGTGTGTGTGTGTGTGTGTGTGTGGTGAGTTTAGCTGTGTGTGTGTGTGTGTGTGTGTGTGTTGAGTTTAGCTGTGTGTGTGTGTGTGTGTGTTGAGTTTAGCTGTGTGTGTGTGTGTGTGTGTGTGTGTGTGGTGAGTTTAGCTTTGTGTGTGTGTGTGTGTGTGTGTGGTGAGTTTAGCTGTGTGTGTGTGTGTGTGTTTGTGGTGAGTTTAGCTGTGTGTATGTGGTGAGTTTAGCTGTGTGTGTGTGGTGAGTTTAGCTGTATGTGTGTGTGTGTGTGTGTGGTGAGTTTAGCTGTGTGTGTGTGTGTGTGTGTGTGTGTGTGTGTGGTGAGTTTAGCTGTATGTGTGTGTTTGAGTGTGTGTGGTGAGTTTAGCTGTGTGTGTGTGGTGAGTTTAGCTGTGTGTGTGGTGAGTTTAGCTGTGTGTGTGTGTGTGTGGTGAGTTTAGCTGTGTGTATGTGGTGAGTTTAGCTGTGTGTATGTGGTGAGTTTAGCTGTGTGTGTGTGGTGAGTTTAGCTGTATGTGTGTGTGTGTGTGTGGTGAGTTTAGCTGTGTGTGTGTGTGTGTGTGTGTGTGTGTGTGTGTGTGTGTGGTGAGTTTAGCTGTATGTGTGTGTTTGAGTGTGTATGGTGAGTTTAGCTGTGTGTGTGTGGTGAGTTTAGCTGTGTGTGTGTGTGTGTGTGTGTGTGTGTGGTGAGTTTACCTGTATGTGTGTGTTTGAGTGTGTGTGGTGAGTTTAGCTGTGTGTGTGTGGTGAGTTTAGCTGTGTGTGTGGTGAGTTTAGCTGTGTGTGTGTGTGTGTGTGTGTTGTAAGTTTAGTTGTGTGTGTGTGTGTGTGTGGTGAGTTTAGCTGTGTGTGTGTGTGTGTGTGTGGTGAGTCTAGCTGTGTGTGTGTGTGTGTGTGTATGTGTGTGTGTTGTGAGTTTAGCTGTGTGTGTGTGTGTGTGTGTGTGGTGAGTTTAGCTGTGTGTGTGTGTGTTTGTGTGTGTGTGTGTGTGTGGTGAGTTTAGCTGTGTGTGGTGAGTTTAGCTGTGTGTGTGTGTGTTTGTGTGTGGTGAGTTTAGCTGTGTGTGTGTGTGTGTGTGTGTGTGTTGAGTTTAGCTGTGTGTGTGTGTGTGTGTGTGTGTGTGTGTGTGTGTGTGTGTGTTGAGTTTAGCTGTGTGTGTGTGTGTGTGTGTGTGTGTGTGGTGAGTTTAGCTGTGTGTGTGTTTGTGGTGAGTTTAGCTGTGTGTATGTGGTGAGATTAGCTGTGTGTGTGTGGTGAGTTTAGCTGTATGTGTGTGTGTGTGTGTGTGGTGAGTTTAGCTGTGTGTGTGTGTGTGTGTGGTGAGTCTAGCTGTGTGTGTGTGTGTGTGTGTGTGTTGTGAGTTTAGCTGTGTGTGTGTGTGTGTGTGTGTGTGTGGTGAGTTTAGCTGTGTGTGTGTGTGTGTGGTGAGTTTAGCTGTGTGTGGTGAGTTTAGCTGTGTGTGTGTGTGTTTGTGTGTGGTGAGTTTAGCTGTGTGTGTGTGTGTGTGTGTGTGTGGTGAGTTTAGCTGTGTGTGTGTGTGTGTGTGTGTTGAGTTTAGCTGTGTGTGTGTGTGTGTGTGTGGTGAGTTTAGCTGTGTGTGTGTGTTTGTGGTGAGTTTAGCTGTGTGTATGTGGTGAGATTAGCTGTGTGTGTGTGGTGAGTTTAGCTGTATGTGTGTGTGTGTGTGTGTGGTGAGTTTAGCTGTGTGTGTGTGTGTGTGTGTGTGTGTGTGTGGTGAGTTTAGCTGTATGTGTGTGTTTGAGTGTGTGTGGTGAGTTTAGCTGTGTGTGTGTGGTGAGTTTAGCTGTGTGTGTGGTGAGTTTAGCTGTGTGTGTGTGTGTTGTGAGTTTAGTTGTGTGTGTGTGTGTGTGTGTGTGGTTAGTTTAGCTGTGTGTGTGTGTGTGGTGAGTCAAGCTGTGTGTGTGTGTGTGTTGTGAGTTTAGCTGTGTGTGTGTGTGTGTGTGTGTGTGTGTGTGGTGAGTTTAGCTGTGTGTGTGTGTGTGTGGTGAGTCAAGCTGTGTGTGTGTGTGTGTGTGTGTGTGTGGTGAGTTTAGCTGTGTGTGTGTGTGTGTGTGTGTTGAGTTTAGCTGTGTGTGTGTGTGTGTGTTGAGTTTAGCTGTGTGTGTGTGTGTGTGTGTGTGTGTGTGTGTGTGTGTGTGTGTGGTGAGTTTAGCTTTGTGTGTGTGTGTGTGTGTGTGTGGTGAGTTTAGCTGTGTGTGTGTGTGAGTGTGTGTGTGTGGTGAATTTAGCTGTGTGTGTGTGAGTGTTTGGTGAGTTTAGCTGTGTGTATGTGGTGAGTTTAGCTGTGTGTGTGTGGTGAGTTTAGCTGTATGTGTGTGTGTGTGTGTGTGTGTGTGTGTGTGTGTGTGTGTGTGTGTGGTGAGTTTAGCTGTATGTGTATGTTTGAGTGTGTGTGGTGAGTTTAGCTGTGTGTGTGTGGTGAGTTTAGCTGGTGTTTGGTGAGTTTAGCTGTGTGTGTGTGTGTGTTTGTGGTGAGTTTAGCTGTGTGTATGTGGTGAGTTTAGCTGTGTGTGTGTGGTGAGTTTAGCTGTATGTGTGTGTGTGTGTGTGTGGTGAGTTTAGCTGTGTCTGTGTGTGTGTGTGTGTGTGTGTGTGTGGTGAGTTTAGCTGTATGTGTGTGTTTGAGTGTGTGTGGTGAGTTTAGCTGTGTGTGTGTGGTGAGTTTAGCTGTGTGTGTGTGTGTGTGTGTGTGTGTGTGTGTGTGTGTGTGTGTGTGTGTGGTGAGTTTACCTGTATGTGTGTGTTTGAGTGTGTGTGGTGAGTTTAGCTGTGTGTGTGTGGTGAGTTTAGCTGTATGTGTGTGTGGTGAGTTTAGCTGTGTGTGTGAGTGTGTTTGTGTTTGTGGTGAGTTTAGCTGTGTGTGTGTGTGTGTGTGTGTGTGTGTGGTGAGTTTAGCTGTGTGTGGTGAGTTTAGCTGTGTGTGTGTGTGTGTGTGTGTGTGTGGTGAGTTTAGCTGTGTGTGTGTGTGTGTGTGTGTGTTGAGTTTAGCTGTGTGTGTGTGTGTGTGTTGAGTTTAGCTGTGTGTGTGTGTGTGTGTGTGTGTGTGTGTGTGTGTGTGTGTGTGTGTGGTGAGTTTAGCTGTGTGTGTGTGTGTGTGTGTGTGTGTGTGGTGAGTTTAGCTTTGTGTGTGTGTGTGTGTGTGTGTGGTGAGTTTAGCTGTGTGTGTGTGTGAGTGTTTGGTGAGTTTAGCTGTGTGTATGTGGTGAGTTTAGCTGTGTGTGTGTGGTGAGTTTAGCTGTGTGTGTGTGTGTGTGTGTGGTGAGTTTAGCTGTGTGTGTGTGTGTGTGTGTGTGTGTGTGTGGTGAGTTTTGCTGTATGTGTGTGTTTGAGTGTGTGTGGTGAGTTTAGCTGTGTGTGTGTGGAGAGTTTAGCTGTGTGTTTGGTGAATTTAGCTGTGTGTGTGTGTTGTGAGTTTAGTTGTGTGTGTGTGTGTGTGTGTGGTGAGTTTAGCTGTGTGTGTGTGTGTGTGGTGAGTCAAGCTGTGTGTGTGTGTGTGTGTGTGTTTGTGTGTGTGTGTGTGTGTGGTGAGTTTAGCTGTGTGTTTGTGGTGAGTTTAGCTGTATGTGTGTGTGTGTGTGTGTGGTGAGTTTAGCTGTGTGTGTGTGTGTGTGTGTTGAGTTTAGCTGTGTGTGTGTGTGTGTGTGTGTGGTGAGTTTAGCTGTGTGTGTGTGTGTGTGTGTGTGTGTGTGTGTGTGGTGAGTTTAGCTGTATGTGTGTGTTTGAGTGTGTGTGGTGAGTTTAGCTGTGTGTGTGTGGTGAGTTTAGCTGTGTGTGTGGTGAGTTTAGCTGTGTGGTGAGTTTAGCTGTGTGTATGTGGTGAGTTTAGCTGTGTGTATGTGGTGAGTTTAGCTGTGTGTGTGTGGTGAGTTTAGCTGTATGTGTGTGTGTGTGTGTGGTGAGTTTAGCTGTGTGTGTGTGTGTGTGTGTGTGTGTGTGTGTGTGTGTGTGTGTGTGTGGTGAGTTTAGCTGTATGTGTGTGTTTGAGTGTGTGTGGTGAGTTTAGCTGTGTGTGTGTGGTGAGTTTAGCTGTGTGTGTGGTGAGTTTAGCTGTGTGTATGTGGTGAGTTTAGCTGTGTGTATGTGGTGAGTTTAGCTCTGTGTGTGTGGTGAGTTTAGCTGTATGTGTGTGTGTGTGTATGGTGAGTTTAGCTGTGTGTGTGTGGTGAGTTTAGCTGTGTGTGTGTGTGTGTGTGTGTGTGTGGTAAGTTTAGCTGTGTGTGTGTGTGTTTGTGTGGTGAGTTTAGCTGTATGTGTGTGTTTGAGTGTGTGTGGTGAGTTTAGCTGTGTGTGTGTGGTGAGTTTAGCTGGTGTTTGGTGAGTTTAGCTGTGTGTGTGTGTGTGTTTGTGGTGAGTTTAGCTGTGTGTATGTGGTGAGTTTAGCTGTGTGTGTGTGGTGAGTTTAGCTGTATGTGTGTGTGTGTGTGTGTGGTGAGTTTAGCTGTGTCTGTGTGTGTGTGTGTGTGTGTGTGTGTGTGTGTGTGGTGAGTTTAGCTGTATGTGTGTGTTTGAGTGTGTGTGGTGAGTTTAGCTGTGTGTGTGTGGTGAGTTTAGCTGTGTGTGTGTGTGTGTGTGTGTGTGTGTGTGTGTGTGTGTGTGTGGTGAGTTTACCTGTATGTGTGTGTTTGAGTGTGTGTGGTGAGTTTAGCTGTGTGTGTGTGGTGAGTTTAGCTGTATGTCTGTGTGGTGAGTTTAGCTGTGTGTGTGTGTGTGTTTGTGTTTGTGGTGAGTTTAGCTGTGTGTGTGTGTGTGTGTGTGTGTGTGGTGAGTTTAGCTGTGTGTGGTGAGTTTAGCTGTGTGTGTGTGTGTGTGTGTGGTGAGTTTAGCTGTGTGTGTGTGTGTGTGTGTGTGTTGAGTTTAGCTGTGTGTGTGTGTGTGTGTTGAGTTTAGCTGTGTGTGTGTGTGTGTGTGTGTGTGTGTGTGTGTGTGTGTGTGTGTGTGTGGTGAGTTTAGCTGTGTGTGTGTGTGTGTGTGTGTGTGTGTGTGGTGAGTTTAGCTTTGTGTGTGTGTGTGTGTGTGTGTGGTGAGTTTAGCTGTGTGTGTGTGTGAGTGTTTGGTGAGTTTAGCTGTGTGTATGTGGTGAGTTTAGCTGTGTGTGTGTGGTGAGTTTAGCTGTGTGTGTGTGTGTGTGTGTGTGGTGAGTTTAGCTGTGTGTGTGTGTGTGTGTGTGTGTGTGTGGTGAGTTTAGCTGTATGTGTGTGTTTGAGTGTGTGTGGTGAGTTTAGCTGTGTGTGTGTGGAGAGTTTAGCTGTGTGTTTGGTGAGTTTAGCTGTGTGTGTGTGTTGTGAGTTTAGTTGTGTGTGTGTGTGTGTGTGTGGTGAGTTTAGCTGTGTGTGTGTGTGTGTGTGGTGAGTCAAGCTGTGTGTGTGTGTGTGTGTGTGTTTGTGTGTGTGTGTGTGTGTGTGGTGAGTTTAGCTGTGTGTTTGTGGTGAGTTTAGCTGTATGTGTGTGTGTGTGTGTGTGTGGTGAGTTTAGCTGTGTGTGTGTGTGTGTGTTGAGTTTAGCTGTGTGTGTGTGTGTGTGTGTGTGGTGAGTTTAGCTGTGTGTGTGTGTGTGTGTGTGTGTGTGTGTGTGTGTGTGGTGAGTTTAGCTGTATGTGTGTGTTTGAGTGTGTGTGGTGAGTTTAGCTGTGTGTGTGTGGTGAGTTTAGCTGTGTGTGTGGTGAGTTTAGCTGTGTGGTGAGTTTAGCTGTGTGTATGTGGTGAGTTTAGCTGTGTGTATGTGGTGAGTTTAGCTGTGTGTGTGTGGTGAGTTTAGCTGTATGTGTGTGTGTGTGTGTGGTGAGTTTAGCTGTGTGTGTGTGTGTGTGTGTGTGTGTGTGTGTGTGTGTGTGTGTGTGTGTGTGTGGTGAGTTTAGCTGTATGTGTGTGTTTGAGTGTGTGTGGTGAGTTTAGCTGTGTGTGTGTGGTGAGTTTAGCTGTGTGTGTGGTGAGTTTAGCTGTGTGTATGTGGTGAGTTTAGCTGTGTGTATGTGGTGAGTTTAGCTCTGTGTGTGTGGTGAGTTTAGCTGTATGTGTGTGTGTGTGTATGGTGAGTTTAGCTGTGTGTGTGTGGTGAGTTTAGCTGTGTGTGTGTGTGTGTGTGTGTGTGTGTGTGTGTGTGTGTGTGTGGTGAGTTTACCTGTATGTGTGTTTGAGTGTGTGTGGTGAGTTTAGCTGTGTGTGTGTGGTGAGTTTAGCTGTGTGTGTGGTGAGTTTAGCTGTGTGTGTGTGTGTGTGTGTGTTGTAAGTTTAGTTGTGTGTGTGTGTGTGTGTGGTGAGTTTAGCTGTGTGTGTGTGTGTGGTGAGTCTAGCTGTGTGTGTGTGTGTGTGTGTGTGTATGTGTGTGTGTTGTGAGTTTAGCTGTGTGTGTGTGTGTGTGTGTGTGGTGAGTTTAGCTGTGTGTGTGTGTGTTTGTGTGTGTGTGTGTGTGGTGAGTTTAGCTGTGTGTGGTGAGTTTAGCTGTGTGTGTGTGTGTTTGTGTGTGGTGAGTTTAGCTGTGTGTGTGTGTGTGTGTGTGTGTGTGTGTTGAGTTTAGCTGTGTGTGTGTGTGTGTGTGTGTGTGTGTGTGTGTTGAGTTTAGCTGTGTGTGTGTGTGTGTGTGTGTGTGTGTGTGTGGTGAGTTTAGCTGTGTGTGTGTGTGTTTGTGGTGAGTTTAGCTGTGTGTATGTGGTGAGATTAGCTGTGTGTGTGTGGTGAGTTTAGCTGTATGTGTGTGTGTGTGTGTGTGGTGAGTTTAGCTGTGTGTGTGTGTGTGTGTGGTGAGTCTAGCTGTGTGTGT
>JAVLUX010000181.1:0-2500 GCA_032164185.1 Moxostoma hubbsi | reverse complement strand
TTTAGCTGTGTGTGTGTGTGTGTGTGTGTGGTGAGTTTAGCTGTGTGTGTGTGTGTGTGTGTGTGTGTTGAGTTTAGCTGTGTGTGTGTGTGTGTGTTGAGTTTAGCTGTGTGTGTGTGTGTGTGTGTGGTGAGTTTAGCTGTGTGTGTGTGTGTGTGTGTGTGTGTGTGTGTTGAGTTTAGCTGTGTGTGTGTGTGTGTGTGGTGAGTTTAGCTGTATGTGTGTGTGTGTGTGTGTGTGGTAAGTTTAGCTGTGTGTGGTGAGTTTAGCTGTGTGTGTGTGTGTGTGTGTGTGTGGTGAGTTTAGCTGTGTGTGTGTGTGTGTTGAGTTTAGCTGTGTGTGTGTGTGTGTGTGTGTGTGTTGAGTTTAGCTGTGTGTGTGTGTGTGTGTGTGTGTGTGTGTGTGTTGAGTTTAGCTGTGTGTGTGTGTGTGTGTGGTGAGTTTAGCTGCGTGTGTGTGTGTGTGTGTGTGTGTGTGTTGAGTTTAGCTGTGTGTGTGTGTGTGTGTTGAGTTTAGCTGTGTGTGTGTGTGTGTGTGTGTGTGTGTGGTGAGTTTAGCTGTGTGTGTGTGTGTGTGTGTGTGTGTGTGTGTGTGTGAGTGTGTGTGTGGTGAGTTTAGCTGTATGTGTGTGTGTGTGTGTGTGTGTGGTGAGTTTAGCTGTGTGTGTGTGTGTGTGTGTGTGTGTGTGTGAGTGTGGTGAGTTTAGCTGTGTGTGGTGAGTTTAGCTGTGTGTGTGTGTGTTTGTGTGTGGTGAGTTTAGCTGTGTGTGTGTGTGTGTGTGTGTGTGTGGTTGAGTTTAGCTGTGTGTGTGTGTGTGTGTGTGTGTGTGTGTGTTGAGTTTAGCTGTGTGTGTGTGTGTGTGTGTGTGTGTGTGTGTGTGTGGTGAGTTTAGCTGTGTGTGTGTGTGTTTGTGGTGAGTTTAGCTGTGTGTATGTGGTGAGATTAGCTGTGTGTGTGTGGTGAGTTTAGCTGTATGTGTGTGTGTGTGTGTGTGTGGTGAGTTTAGCTGTGTGTGTGTGTGTGTGTGGTGAGTCTAGCTGTGTGGTGTGTGTGTGTGTGTGTGTGTGTGTTGTGAGTTTAGCTGTGTGTGTGTGTGTGTGTGTGTGTGTGAGGTGAGTTTAGCTGTTGTGTGTGTGTGTGTGGTGAGTTTAGCTGTGTGTGTGAGTTTAGCTGTGTGTGTGTGTGTTTGTGTGTGGTGAGTTTAGCTGGTGTGTGTGTGTGTGTGTGTGTGTGGTGAGTTTAGCTGTGTGTGTGTGTGTGTGTGTTGAGTTTAGCTGTGTGTGTGTGTGTGTGTGTGTGTGTGTGGTGAGTTTAGCTGTGTGTGTGTGTTTGTGGTGAGTTTAGCTGTGTGTATGTGGTGAAATTAGCTGTGTGTGTGTGGTGAGTTTAGCTGTATGTGTGTGTGTGTGTGTGTGGTGAGTTTAGCTGTGTGTGTGTGTGTGTGTGTGTGTGTGTGTGTGTGGTGAGTTTAGCTGTATGTGTGTGTTTGTGTGGTGAGTTTAGCTGTGTGTGTGTGGTGAGTTTAGCTGTGTGTGTGGTGAGTTTAGCTGTGTGTGTGTGTGTTGTGAGTTTAGTTGTGTGTGTGTGTGTGTGTGTGTGGTTAGTTTAGCTGTGTGTGTGTGTGTGGTGAGTCAAGCTGTGTGTGTGTGTGTGTTGTGAGTTTAGCTGTGTGTGTGTGTGTGTGTGTGTGTGTGGTGAGTTTAGCTGTGTGTGTGTGTGTGTGGTGAGTCAAGCTGTGTGTGTGTGTGTGTGTGTGTGTGTGTGTGGTGAGTTTAGCTGTGTGTGTGTGTGTGTGTGTGTTGAGTTTAGCTGTGTGTGTGTGTGTGTGTTGAGTTTAGCTGTGTGTGTGTGTGTGTGTGTGTGTGTGTGTGGTGAGTTTAGCTTTGTGTGTGTGTGTGTGTGTGTGTGTGTGGTGAGTTTAGCTGTGTGTGTGTGTGAGTGTGTGTGTGTGGTGAATTTAGCTGTGTGTGTGTGTGTGTGTGTTTGTGGTGAGTTTAGCTGTGTGTATGTGGTGAGTTTAGCTGTGTGTGTGTGGTGAGTTTAGCTGTATGTGTGTGTGTGTGTGTGTGTGTGTGTGTGTGTGTGTGTGTGTGTGGTGAGTTTAGCTGTATGTGTGTGTTTGAGTGTGTGTGGTGAGTTTAGCTGTGTGTGTGTGGTGAGTTTAGCTGGTGTTTGGTGAGTTTAGCTGTGTGTGTGTGTGTTTGTGGTGAGTTTAGCTGTGTGTATGTGGTGAGTTTAGCTGTGTGTGTGTGGTGAGTTTAGCTGTATGTGTGTGTGTGTGTGTGTGGTGAGTTTAGCTGTGTCTGTGTGTGTGTGTGTGTGTGTGTGTGTGTGGTGAGTTTAGCTGTATGTGTGTGTTTGAGTGTGTGTGGTGAGTTTAGCTGTGTGTGTGTGGTGAGTTTAGCTGTGTGTGTGTGTGTGTGTGTGTGTGTGGTGAGTTTACCTGTATGTGTGTGTTTGAGTGTGTGTGGTGAGTTTAGCTGTGTGTGTGTGGTGAGTT
>JAVLUX010000180.1:0-113452 GCA_032164185.1 Moxostoma hubbsi | reverse complement strand
TGGTATCTTTTTGATACTTTTGACTTTTATTAGCTTAGAAGTTGGGTTAGGTTAAGAAGTTAGGTTAGGTTAGAATAAGGTTAGTTAGGGTTAGGTTAGGTTATGGGATATAGGGATGAAAACCACCCATTTTGTGATGCACCGACAGGCAGCCATGCGGTAAGACACAGAATGTGAGGAAGCTCGATCAGGTAAAGTGATCCCTGACATGCTAGCGGCAGCTCTTTCGTGACCGCAGCAGTGCCAAGCAGAAATGCCATGCTTTCCTGGGCAGGACGACAGTAGAAGTCAATGGGTTCTCTTGGTTAATAGAATAAACTGGCTTTCGGCGAACTGTGATAAATTTATAAAGGCCTATGTCAATTTACCGTGTCTTTACTGTAATAAAACGGGTTACCCTGGGGCTAGGCACACAAAACTGCAATATGTTTCTCGTGGAAAGAGCCCGATAGAGTGTGCAAAGTTTGGGAACGATCGCTCGATCGTAGCCAACACAGCGGCCTAAAACGTACTCGTTTCACAGAGGCTTTATGGAAGGCCGACTATATTAAGCATATTTTTAGTGTAATAAAACGTGTTCCCATTGGGCTAGGTACACAAAAGTGTAATATGTTTCTCGTGGAAAGACCCCCATAGTTTGTGCAAAGTTTGGGAACGATCGCTCGTTCGTAGCCAACACGGCGGCCTAAAACTTACTCGTTTCACAGAGGCTTTATAGAAGGCCGACTATATGAAACATGTTATTAGTGTAATAAAACGGGTTACCCTGGGGCTAGGCACACAAAACTGCAATATGTTTCTCGTGGAAAGAGCCCGATAGAGTGTGCAAAGTTTGGGAACGATCACTCGATCGTAGCCAACACAGCGGCCTAAAACGTACTCGTTTCACAGAGGCTTTATGGAAGGCCGACTATATTAAGCATATTTTTAGTGTAATAAAACGTGTTCCCAGTGGGCTAGGTACACAAAAGTGTAATATGTTTCTCGTGGAAAGACCCCCATAGTTTGTGCAAAGTTTGGGAACGATCGCTCGTTCGTAGCCAACACGGCGGCCTAAAACTTACTCGTTTCACAGAGGCTTTATAGAAGGCCGACTATATAAAACATGTTATTAGTGTAATAAAACGGGTTACCCTGGGGCTAGGCACACAAAACTGCAATATGTTTCTCGTGGAAAGAGCCCGATAGAGTGTGCAAAGTTTGGGAACGATCACTCGATCGTAGCCAACACAGCGGCCTAAAACGTACTCGTTTAACAGAGGCTTTATGGAAGGCCGACTATATTAAGCATATTTTTAGTGTAATAAAACGTGTTCCCATTGGGCTAGGTACACAAAAGTGTAATATGTTTCTCGTGGAAAGACCCCCATAGTTTGTGCAAAGTTTGGGAACGATCGCTCGTTCGTAGCCAACACGGCGGCCTAAAACGTACTCGTTTCACAGAGGCTTTATGGAAGGCTGACTATATTAAGCATATTTTTACTGTAATAAAACGGGTTACCCTGGGGCTAGGCACACAAAACTGCAGTATGTTTCTCGTGGAAAGAGCCCTATAGACTGTACAAAGTTTGGGAACGATCACTCGTTCGTAGCCAACACGGCGGCCTAAAACGTACTCGTTTCACAGAGGCTTTATAGAAGGCCGACTATATTAAGCATATTTTTACTATAATAAAATGGGTTCCCATGGGGCTGGGCACACAAAAGTGTAGTATGTTTCTTGTGGAAACACCCCCCTAGTGTGTGTAAAGTTTGGGAACGATCGCTCGTTCGTAGCCAACACGGCGGCCTAAAACGTACTCGTTTCACAGATGCTTTATGGAAGGCTGACTATATTAAGCATATTTTTACTGTAATAAAACGGGTTACCCTGGGGCTAGGCACAAAAAACTGCAATATGTTTCTCATGGAAAGAGCCCGATAGACTGTACAAAGTTTGGGAACGATCGCTCGTTCGTAGCCAACACGGCGGCCTAAAACGTACTCGTTTCACAGAGGCGTTATAGAAGGCCGACTATATAAAACATGTTATTAGTGTAATAAAATGGGTTCCCATTGGGCTAGGCACACAAAAGTGTAATATGTTTCTCGTGGAAAGACCCCCATAGTGTGTGCAAAGTTTGGGAACGATCGCTCGTTCGTAGCCAACACGGCAGCCTAAAACGTACTCGTTACACAGAGGCTTTATAGAAGGCAGACTATATTAAGCATATTTTTACTGTTATAAAATGGGTTCTCCTTGCCCTAGGTACACAAATGTGTAATATGTTTCTCGTGGAAAGACCCCCATAGTTTGTGCAAAGTTTGGGAACGATCGCTCGTTCGTAGCCAACACGGCGGCCTAAAACGTACTCCTTTCACAGAGGCTTTATGGAAGGCCGAATATATTAAGCATATTTTTACTGTAATAAAACGGGTTACCCTGGGGCTAGGCACACAAAACTGCAATATGTTTCTCGTGGAAAGAGCCCAATAGACTGTACAAAGTTTGGGAACGATCACTCGTTCGTAGCCAACACGGCGGCCTAAAACGTACTTATTTCACAGAGGCTTTATAGAAGGCCGACTATATTAAGCATATTTTTACTGTAATAAAATGGGTTCCCATGGGGCTGGGCACACAAAAGTGTAGTATGTTTCTTGTGGAAACACCTCCCTAGTGTGTGTAAAGTTTGGGAACGATCGCTCGTTCGTAGCCAACACGGCGGCCTAAAACGTACTCGTTTCACAGAGGCTTTATAGAAGGCCGACTATATAAAACATGTTATTAGTGTAATAAAACGGGTTACCCTGGGGCTAGGCACACAAAACTGCAATATGTTTCTCGTGGAAAGACCCCCATAGTCTGTGCAAAGTTTGGGAACGATCACTCGTTCGTAGCCAACACGGCGGCCTAAAACGTACTCGTTTCACATTGGACCATTATTGTTTAACCCCACTGGGTGGCAGTCTATACAATGTGAGTCTATGGAAAAGTGCTCACAAATGCTAAGAGTTTTTGACATCTGAGGTGTTCTGTTGCAGAAATTATTTTTAATGTCATTCGGAATTTTGCAAGTGTTAAAGTGAATAATTCAGGTGGAATCATACAATTACACAAGGAAAGTTTTATTGACGGAATAATAAGGATAATAACAAGAATTACGAAAATAATAATAATAACATGAGTAATTATAATAATTCATTTAATTTATGAAGTGCTTTTCTAGACACGGATGAGAGACCGACATTCACAGCAAAGGCTGCCCATTTAACTGGCCATATATATATATATATATAAAATCTGCATGTTTTAAAAACATTGCTGTAATATAAAGGTTTTAAGCAGCATAACTTGCGTTCAAAATCATTGTACAGTATGAACAGGAACATAGTTTGTATTTTTCCTGTTAGATTTCTTTTGCAAGTTTTTGTAAACTTCAATTTTATTGATAAATCATTCATATTTCAAATGAACGGCTGTTCTTAAGTGGACGCCCCCTAAAGGCTCAGCATTGAAACTGTCTGTGATTCTGTGTTAAAAAATCCACATTTTAGCAGTTTTGCACAGTGCAGATCTCAATATGTCCACTTTGTGTATGTGTGTGTATGTGTGTATATATTTGTAGCTGTAAGTCATAAATCTATCTTTCTGTCTATCTAACTAACTATCTGTCTGACTGTCTGTCTGTCTGTCTGTCTATCTGTCTATGTATCTCACTATCTGCCTGTCTGTCTGTCTGTCTATCTATCTTTCTGTCTGTCTATCTAACTATCTGTCTATCTATCTAACTATCTGTCTTTCTGTCTATCTATCTAACTATCTGTCTGTCTGTCTATCTAACTATCTGTCTATCGAACTATCTGTCTGTCAATCTATCTAACTGTCTGTCTGTCTATCTATCTAACTATCTGTCTGTCTGTCTATCTATCTAACTATCTGTCTGTCTGTCTGTCTATCTAACTATCTGTCTGTCTATCTAACTATCTGTCTGTCTATCTATCTAAATGTCTGTCTGTCTGTCTATCTTTCTGCATGTGTGTCTATTTGTTTCTCTGTCTGTGTTTGTGTGTCTGTCTGTAACTAATGAAACTTTTAAATAAAGTTTAAACTTTTTACTATCATTATTATTATTATTATTATTTCATTTGATATTTCTTTTACTTGTATGTGAGGAGTATTTTTGAGTCCAGTTAATTGTATCAAAGAAATGTTTCCAAAAATGAAATAAATAAAAAAACAAATAACAGAAGGATGTTTTGTTTTTGTGGTATCGAGTCTCCATCTGGTGGTCATTTACAGCAACTTCATATTCTACTCAATAAAGTCCCAAACAGACTGCTATATTTGATTCCTACTGTAAGACTGTTAATAACAAATGAAAGAAATGAACCCAAGTAAATATAGCAAGACCCTTTGCATTTATTTGACTTGTTTGTGAGGAGGATGTTTTGGAGTCCAGTTCATTTTATTAAAAAAATGTTTCCAGAAATGAAGTAGATTCAAACAAATTACAGGTGGACTTGTAAACATTTTGTTGTTGTTGTTGTGAGAAAACAAACTGCACCAAATATTGCCCTTATAACTTTATAAAATAAAGTTACCATAGGTTTAAAGTTGTAAGTGGGAAAGTGCAATTCTCCATCAGTCCACTAGGGCTAACCCCAGTCCGCTGGGGTTAGTTGGGGTTAAATCGCTAGATGACCCTAACCCCTAGCCCCGGGGGTTAAAAACTCTGTAGGTATAGAGGTGATTACGAGTTTCACCCTCATTATCTCCACCCTCATTTGCATATCGAATCTGATTGGCTGGATTGTTTCACAGATCAATCTTTAGAACGGTCTGTCCGATTTTGCCAAGCTTGGTGTCATCGAACTCAGAATTCCGTCTGTCTTCATGTGACGGAGCGAGATGAACAGAAAAAGAAAGCATTAGAAATGTAGCACTTAAAAAGGAAAAAAGTCATTTGCATGTAGGTTTTGAGTGGTGGAAAAAGTCACCTGCACGCCTTTAAGATTTGCATGAATACGACTGTAGAGGAGACGTGGTAATGAACGCATTTTTCACAAGAACGACGTTTCTTCTTTCCTGCGCATTTTGGCAGCATGTAGGCCTGCAGCACGTTAGCTTTGGGCAACAATAATAGCGTTTAATTTGATTTGTAAACAGCCCATTGCGGTTTAAATACTGTTTATATTTCAGTTGAGCAACTGAAATCAGTATCATATCCATGTATCACTCCTGAAATGTTTTTGTAGGAATGTTTGGGTGGGATGAACTCAATCCTTTATTATTATCATTTCAATGTATCGGACCATGCTTGTGAGGAGGAGATTATTCTGTTGCGAGCAGAGCAGACTTGAGTCCAGTAAATATTTAAAGAAATTGTTCCAAAATTGAGCGCACGAAGAGCTACATTTGTAAGGACCCTTCAGATTTTAAAAATGCAACTTAAAGGCTTGAATCCCTCTGCTCCCAACCACCAGCACGTGGTAATAGCTTAGCCCCCGCCGCTGGGCGGCAGTCCATACAATGTCAGTCTATGGAAAAATGTTTGTCTGTGGGTGGCTGCTGTTCTGAAGGTGCTGGCGGTGTGGGCCTGCGGGTTTCCGAGAAGACCAGCGTTGGCCCCGTGACTCTGGCAGGTACGTTTGCGGAGATACGGGGCTTGGCCCGCATCCTATGTGGTCCGTGCTGTAGCGGAATTTGACAGCCGTCCGGCGTGGTTGGTTGCCCCGCTGACGTCCCGGGGGACCGTGCTAGGAGCGCATTTGGGGGCGTTTGGAGTCCATTGGTGTAGGTTTGAGTGGAGTGTTTTCGGGGGCCCGTGGCAGCCTTAGGTCAGGTCAGAGCAGGATATAGGATAGAAACTACCGACGGCGAACACGCCATCGTCTTTAACTTTGGTTCCGCTGGTCCGATTTTTACAAAAATGTCATGTTCTATATGTGATCCTCTAGCTATCTGATTGACTTTGTCCTCGATCAGTCTTAAGAGGTTTGATTTAGTCTCAAAAACATACTTCTCTTATGGTCTAACTTGCTCTATAGTGTGTAAATGTTGTGTCTTCTTGATCAGTGTGACTTGTATTTAGTTTGGAAATGTGTTCTGTTCAGAAGTTGGTTATGTTTAGAGTTAAAGTTGAATAAAGTGATACAATCTTAATTTGTGTAAGCCTGGTATCTTTTTGATACTTTTGACTTTTATTAGCTTAGAAGTTGGGTTAGGTTAAGAAGTTAGGTTAGGTTAGAATAAGGTTAGTTAGGGTTAGGTTAGGTTATGGGATATAGGGATGAAAACCACCCATTTTGTGATGCACCGACAGGCAGCCATGCGGTAAGACACAGAATGTGAGGAAGCTCGATCAGGTAAAGTGATCCCTGACATGCTAGCGGCAGCTCTTTCGTGACCGCAGCAGTGCCAAGCAGAAATGCCATGCTTTCCTGGGCAGGACGACAGTAGAAGTCAATGGGTTCTCTTGGTTAATAGAATAAACTGGCTTTCGGCGAACTGTGATAAATTTATAAAGGCCTATGTCAATTTACCGTGTCTTTACTGTAATAAAACGGGTTACCCTGGGGCTAGGCACACAAAACTGCAATATGTTTCTCGTGGAAAGAGCCCGATAGAGTGTGCAAAGTTTGGGAACGATCGCTCGATCGTAGCCAACACAGCGGCCTAAAACGTACTCGTTTCACAGAGGCTTTATGGAAGGCCGACTATATTAAGCATATTTTTAGTGTAATAAAACGTGTTCCCATTGGGCTAGGTACACAAAAGTGTAATATGTTTCTCGTGGAAAGACCCCCATAGTTTGTGCAAAGTTTGGGAACGATCGCTCGTTCGTAGCCAACACGGCGGCCTAAAACTTACTCGTTTCACAGAGGCTTTATAGAAGGCCGACTATATAAAACATGTTATTAGTGTAATAAAACGGGTTACCCTGGGGCTAGGCACACAAAACTGCAATATGTTTCTCGTGGAAAGAGCCCGATAGAGTGTGCAAAGTTTGGGAACGATCACTCGATCGTAGCCAACACAGCGGCCTAAAACGTACTCGTTTAACAGAGGCTTTATGGAAGGCCGACTATATTAAGCATATTTTTAGTGTAATAAAACGTGTTCCCATTGGGCTAGGTACACAAAAGTGTAATATGTTTCTCGTGGAAAGACCCCCATAGTTTGTGCAAAGTTTGGGAACGATCGCTCGTTCGTAGCCAACACGGCGGCCTAAAACGTACTCGTTTCACAGAGGCTTTATGGAAGGCTGACTATATTAAGCATATTTTTACTGTAATAAAACGGGTTACCCTGGGGCTAGGCACACAAAACTGCAGTATGTTTCTCGTGGAAAGAGCCCTATAGACTGTACAAAGTTTGGGAACGATCACTCGTTCGTAGCCAACACGGCGGCCTAAAACGTACTCGTTTCACAGAGGCTTTATAGAAGGCCGACTATATTAAGCATATTTTTACTATAATAAAATGGGTTCCCATGGGGCTGGGCACACAAAAGTGTAGTATGTTTCTTGTGGAAACACCCCCCTAGTGTGTGTAAAGTTTGGGAACGATCGCTCGTTCGTAGCCAACACGGCGGCCTAAAACGTACTCGTTTCACAGATGCTTTATGGAAGGCTGACTATATTAAGCATATTTTTACTGTAATAAAACGGGTTACCCTGGGGCTAGGCACAAAAAACTGCAATATGTTTCTCATGGAAAGAGCCCGATAGACTGTACAAAGTTTGGGAACGATCGCTCGTTCGTAGCCAACACGGCGGCCTAAAACGTACTCGTTTCACAGAGGCGTTATAGAAGGCCGACTATATAAAACATGTTATTAGTGTAATAAAATGGGTTCCCATTGGGCTAGGCACACAAAAGTGTAATATGTTTCTCGTGGAAAGACCCCCATAGTGTGTGCAAAGTTTGGGAACGATCGCTCGTTCGTAGCCAACACGGCAGCCTAAAACGTACTCGTTACACAGAGGCTTTATAGAAGGCAGACTATATTAAGCATATTTTTACTGTTATAAAATGGGTTCTCCTTGCCCTAGGTACACAAATGTGTAATATGTTTCTCGTGGAAAGACCCCCATAGTTTGTGCAAAGTTTGGGAACGATCGCTCGTTCGTAGCCAACACGGCGGCCTAAAACGTACTCCTTTCACAGAGGCTTTATGGAAGGCCGAATATATTAAGCATATTTTTACTGTAATAAAACGGGTTACCCTGGGGCTAGGCACACAAAACTGCAATATGTTTCTCGTGGAAAGAGCCCAATAGACTGTACAAAGTTTGGGAACGATCACTCGTTCGTAGCCAACATGGCGGCCTAAAACGTACTTATTTCACAGAGGCTTTATAGAAGGCCGACTATATTAAGCATATTTTTACTGTAATAAAATGGGTTCCCATGGGGCTGGGCACACAAAAGTGTAGTATGTTTCTTGTGGAAACACCTCCCTAGTGTGTGTAAAGTTTGGGAACGATCGCTCGTTCGTAGCCAACACGGCGGCCTAAAACGTACTCGTTTCACAGAGGCTTTATAGAAGGCCGACTATATAAAACATGTTATTAGTGTAATAAAACGGGTTACCCTGGGGCTAGGCACACAAAACTGCAATATGTTTCTCGTGGAAAGACCCCCATAGTCTGTGCAAAGTTTGGGAACGATCACTCGTTCGTAGCCAACACGGCGGCCTAAAACGTACTCGTTTCACATTGGACCATTATTGTTTAACCCCACTGGGTGGCAGTCTATACAATGTGAGTCTATGGAAAAGTGCTCACAAATGCTAAGAGTTTTTGACATCTGAGGTGTTCTGTTGCAGAAATTATTTTTAATGTCATTCGGAATTTTGCAAGTGTTAAAGTGAATAATTCAGGTGGAATCATACAATTACACAAGGAAAGTTTTATTGACGGAATAATAAGGATAATAACAAGAATTACGAAAATAATAATAATAACATGAGTAATTATAATAATTCATTTAATTTATGAAGTGCTTTTCTAGACACGGATGAGAGACCGACATTCACAGCAAAGGCTGCCAATTTAACTGGCCATATATATATATATATATAAAATCTGCATGTTTTAAAAACATTGCTGTAATATAAAGGTTTTAAGCAGCATAACTTGCGTTCAAAATCATTGTACAGTATGAACAGGAACATAGTTTGTATTTTTCCTGTTAGATTTCTTTTGCAAGTTTTTGTAAACTTCAATTTTATTGATAAATCATTCATATTTCAAATGAACGGCTGTTCTTAAGTGGACGCCCCCTAAAGGCTCAGCATTGAAACTGTCTGTGATTCTGTGTTAAAAAATCCACATTTTAGCAGTTTTGCACAGTGCAGATCTCAATATGTCCACTTTGTGTATGTGTGTGTATGTGTGTATATATTTGTAGCTGTAAGTCATAAATCTATCTTTCTGTCTATCTAACTAACTATCTGTCTGACTGTCTGTCTGTCTGTCTGTCTATCTGTCTATGTATCTCACTATCTGCCTGTCTGTCTGTCTGTCTATCTATCTTTCTGTCTGTCTATCTAACTATCTGTCTATCTATCTAACTATCTGTCTTTCTGTCTATCTATCTAACTATCTGTCTGTCTGTCTATCTAACTATCTGTCTATCGAACTATCTGTCTGTCAATCTATCTAACTGTCTGTCTGTCTATCTATCTAACTATCTGTCTGTCTGTCTATCTATCTAACTATCTGTCTGTCTGTCTGTCTATCTAACTATCTGTCTGTCTATCTAACTATCTGTCTGTCTATCTATCTAAATGTCTGTCTGTCTGTCTATCTTTCTGCATGTGTGTCTATTTGTTTCTCTGTCTGTGTTTGTGTGTCTGTCTGTAACTAATGAAACTTTTAAATAAAGTTTAAACTTTTTACTATCATTATTATTATTATTATTATTTCATTTGATATTTCTTTTACTTGTATGTGAGGAGTATTTTTGAGTCCAGTTAATTGTATCAAAGAAATGTTTCCAAAAATGAAATAAATAAAAAAACAAATAACAGAAGGATGTTTTGTTTTTGTGGTATCGAGTCTCCATCTGGTGGTCATTTACAGCAACTTCATATTCTACTCAATAAAGTCCCAAACAGACTGCTATATTTGATTCCTACTGTAAGACTGTTAATAACAAATGAAAGAAATGAACCCAAGTAAATATAGCAAGACCCTTTGCATTTATTTGACTTGTTTGTGAGGAGGATGTTTTGGAGTCCAGTTCATTTTATTAAAAAAATGTTTCCAGAAATGAAGTAGATTCAAACAAATTACAGGTGGACTTGTAAACATTTTGTTGTTGTTGTTGTGAGAAAACAAACTGCACCAAATATTGCCCTTATAACTTTATAAAATAAAGTTACCATAGGTTTAAAGTTGTAAGTGGGAAAGTGCAATTCTCCATCAGTCCACTAGGGCTAACCCCAGTCCGCTGGGGTTAGTTGGGGTTAAATCGCTAGATGACCCTAACCCCTAGCCCCGGGGGTTAAAAACTCTGTAGGTATAGAGGTGATTACGAGTTTCACCCTCATTATCTCCACCCTCATTTGCATATCGAATCTGATTGGCTGGATTGTTTCACAGATCAATCTTTAGAACGGTCTGTCCGATTTTGCCAAGCTTGGTGTCATCGAACTCAGAATTCCGTCTGTCTTCATGTGACGGAGCGAGATGAACAGAAAAAGAAAGCATTAGAAATGTAGCACTTAAAAAGGAAAAAAGTCATTTGCATGTAGGTTTTGAGTGGTGGAAAAAGTCACCTGCACGCCTTTAAGATTTGCATGAATACGACTGTAGAGGAGACGTGGTAATGAACGCATTTTTCACAAGAACGACGTTTCTTCTTTCCTGCGCATTTTGGCAGCATGTAGGCCTGCAGCACGTTAGCTTTGGGCAACAATAATAGCGTTTAATTTGATTTGTAAACAGCCCATTGCGGTTTAAATACTGTTTATATTTCAGTTGAGCAACTGAAATCAGTATCATATCCATGTATCACTCCTGAAATGTTTTTGTAGGAATGTTTGGGTGGGATGAACTCAATCCTTTATTATTATCATTTCAATGTATCGGACCATGCTTGTGAGGAGGAGATTATTCTGTTGCGAGCAGAGCAGACTTGAGTCCAGTAAATATTTAAAGAAATTGTTCCAAAATTGAGCGCACGAAGAGCTACATTTGTAAGGACCCTTCAGATTTTAAAAATGCAACTTAAAGGCTTGAATCCCTCTGCTCCCAACCACCAGCACGTGGTAATAGCTTAGCCCCCGCCGCTGGGCGGCAGTCCATACAATGTCAGTCTATGGAAAAATGTTTGTCTGTGGGTGGCTGCTGTTCTGAAGGTGCTGGCGGTGTGGGCCTGCGGGTTTCCGAGAAGACCAGCGTTGGCCCCGTGACTCTGGCAGGTACGTTTGCGGAGATACGGGGCTTGGCCCGCATCCTATGTGGTCCGTGCTGTAGCGGAATTTGACAGCCGTCCGGCTTGGTTGGTTGCCCCGCTGACGTCCCGGGGGACCGTGCTAGGAGCGCATTTGGGGGCGTTTGGAGTCCATTGGTGTAGGTTTGAGTGGAGTGTTTTCGGGGGCCCGTGGCAGCCTTAGGTCAGGTCAGAGCAGGATATAGGATAGAAACTACCGACGGCGAACACGCCATCGTCTTTAACTTTGGTTCCGCTGGTCCGATTTTTACAAAAATGTCATGTTCTATATGTGATCCTCTAGCTATCTGATTGACTTTGTCCTCGATCAGTCTTAAGAGGTTTGATTTAGTCTCAAAAACATACTTCTCTTATGGTCTAACTTGCTCTATAGTGTGTAAATGTTGTGTCTTCTTGATCAGTGTGACTTGTATTTAGTTTGGAAATGTGTTCTGTTCAGAAGTTGGTTATGTTTAGAGTTAAAGTTGAATAAAGTGATACAATCTTAATTTGTGTAAGCCTGGTATCTTTTTGATACTTTTGACTTTTATTAGCTTAGAAGTTGGGTTAGGTTAAGAAGTTAGGTTAGGTTAGAATAAGGTTAGTTAGGGTTAGGTTAGGTTATGGGATATAGGGATGAAAACCACCCATTTTGTGATGCACCGACAGGCAGCCATGCGGTAAGACACAGAATGTGAGGAAGCTCGATCAGGTAAAGTGATCCCTGACATGCTAGCGGCAGCTCTTTCGTGACCGCAGCAGTGCCAAGCAGAAATGCCATGCTTTCCTGGGCAGGACGACAGTAGAAGTCAATGGGTTCTCTTGGTTAATAGAATAAACTGGCTTTCGGCGAACTGTGATAAATTTATAAAGGCCTATGTCAATTTACCGTGTCTTTACTGTAATAAAACGGGTTACCCTGGGGCTAGGCACACAAAACTGCAATATGTTTCTCGTGGAAAGAGCCCGATAGAGTGTGCAAAGTTTGGGAACGATCGCTCGATCGTAGCCAACACAGCGGCCTAAAACGTACTCGTTTCACAGAGGCTTTATGGAAGGCCGACTATATTAAGCATATTTTTAGTGTAATAAAACGTGTTCCCATTGGGCTAGGTACACAAAAGTGTAATATGTTTCTCGTGGAAAGACCCCCATAGTTTGTGCAAAGTTTGGGAACGATCGCTCGTTCGTAGCCAACACGGCGGCCTAAAACTTACTCGTTTCACAGAGGCTTTATAGAAGGCCGACTATATAAAACATGTTATTAGTGTAATAAAACGGGTTACCCTGGGGCTAGGCACACAAAACTGCAATATGTTTCTCGTGGAAAGAGCCCGATAGAGTGTGCAAAGTTTGGGAACGATCGCTCGATCGTAGCCAACACAGCGGCCTAAAACGTACTCGTTTCACAGAGGCTTTATGGAAGGCCGACTATATTAAGCATATTTTTAGTGTAATAAAACGTGTTCCCATTGGGCTAGGTACACAAAAGTGTAATATGTTTCTCGTGGAAAGACCCCCATAGTTTGTGCAAAGTTTGGGAACGATCGCTCGTTCGTAGCCAACACGGCGGCCTAAAACTTACTCGTTTCACAGAGGCTTTATAGAAGGCCGACTATATGAAACATGTTATTAGTGTAATAAAACGGGTTACCCTGGGGCTAGGCACACAAAACTGCAATATGTTTCTCGTGGAAAGAGCCCGATAGAGTGTGCAAAGTTTGGGAACGATCACTCGATCGTAGCCAACACAGCGGCCTAAAACGTACTCGTTTCACAGAGGCTTTATGGAAGGCCGACTATATTAAGCATATTTTTAGTGTAATAAAACGTGTTCCCAGTGG
Source organism: Moxostoma hubbsi (assembly GCA_032164185.1). Taxonomy (NCBI): domain Eukaryota; kingdom Metazoa; phylum Chordata; class Actinopteri; order Cypriniformes; family Catostomidae; genus Moxostoma; species Moxostoma hubbsi. Next base: position 100,183 of record JAVLUX010000180.1, on the reverse strand, counting down.
GCTAGGTACACAAAAGTGTAATATGTTTCTCGTGGAAAGACCCCCATAGTTTGTGCAAAGTTTGGGAACGATCGCTCGTTCGTAGCCAACACGGCGGCCTAAAACTTACTCGTTTCACAGAGGCTTTATAGAAGGCCGACTATATAAAACATGTTATTAGTGTAATAAAACGGGTTACCCTGGGGCTAGGCACACAAAACTGCAATATGTTTCTCGTGGAAAGAGCCCGATAGAGTGTGCAAAGTTTGGGAACGATCACTCGATCGTAGCCAACACAGCGGCCTAAAACGTACTCGTTTCACAGAGGCTTTATGGAAGGCCGACTATATTAAGCATATTTTTAGTGTAATAAAACGTGTTCCCATTGGGCTAGGTACACAAAAGTGTAATATGTTTCTCGTGGAAAGACCCCCATAGTTTGTGCAAAGTTTGGGAACGATCGCTCGTTCGTAGCCAACACGGCGGCCTAAAACGTACTCGTTTCACAGAGGCTTTATGGAAGGCTGACTATATTAAGCATATTTTTACTGTAATAAAACGGGTTACCCTGGGGCTAGGCACACAAAACTGCAGTATGTTTCTCGTGGAAAGAGCCCGATAGACTGTACAAAGTTTGGGAACGATCACTCGTTCGTAGCCAACACGGCGGCCTAAAACGTACTCGTTTCACAGAGGCTTTATAGAAGGCCGACTATATTAAGCATATTTTTACTATAATAAAATGGGTTCCCATGGGGCTGGGCACACAAAAGTGTAGTATGTTTCTTGTGGAAACACCCCCCTAGTGTGTGTAAAGTTTGGGAACGATCGCTCGTTCGTAGCCAACACGGCGGCCTAAAACGTACTCGTTTCACAGAGGCTTTATGGAAGGCTGACTATATTAAGCATATTTTTACTGTAATAAAACGGGTTACCCTGGGGCTAGGCACAAAAAACTGCAATATGTTTCTCATGGAAAGAGCCCGATAGACTGTACAAAGTTTGGGAACGATCGCTCGTTCGTAGCCAACACGGCGGCCTAAAACGTACTCGTTTCACAGAGGCTAGGGTTAGGGTTAGGGTTAGGGTTAGGGTTAGGGTTAGGGTTAGGGTTAGGGTTAGGGTTAGGGTTAGGGTTAGGGTTAGGGTTAGGAAGGTTAGGGTTAGGGTTAGGGTTAGGGTTTAGGGTTAGGGTTAGGGTTAGGGTTAGGGTTAGGGTTAGGGTTAGGTATAGAGGTGATTACGAGTTTCACCCTCATTATCTCCACCCTCATTTGCATATTGAATCTGATTGGCTGGATTGTTTCACAGATCAATCTTTAGAACGGTCTGTCCGATTTTGCCAAGCTTGGTGTCATCGAACTCAGAATTCCGTCTGTCTTCATGTGACGGAGCGAGATGAACAGAAAAAGAAAGCATTAGAAATGTAGCACTTAAAAAGGAAAAAAGTCATTTGCATGTAGGTTTTGAGTGGTGGAAAAAGTCACCTGCACGCCTTTAAGATTTGCATGAATACGACTGTAGAGGAGACGTGGTAATGAACGCATTTTTCACAAGAACGACGTTTCTTCTTTCCTGCGCATTTTGGCAGCATGTAGGCCTGCAGCACGTTAGCTTTGGGCAACAATAATAGCGTTTAATTTGATTTGTAAACAGCCCATTGCGGTTTAAATACTGTTTATATTTCAGTTGAGCAACTGAAATCAGTATCATATCCATGTATCACTCCTGAAATGTTTTTGTAGGAATGTTTGGGTGGGATGAACTCAATCCTTTATTATTATCATTTCAATGTATCGGACCATGCTTGTGAGGAGGAGATTATTCTGTTGCGAGCAGAGCAGACTTGAGTCCAGTAAATATTTAAAGAAATTGTTCCAAAATTGAGCGCACGAAGAGCTACATTTGTAAGGACCCTTCAGATTTTAAAAATGCAACTTAAAGGCTTGAATCCCTCTGCTCCCAACCACCAGCACGTGGTAATAGCTTAGCCCCCGCCGCTGGGCGGCAGTCCATACAATGTCAGTCTATGGAAAAATGTTTGTCTGTGGGTGGCTGCTGTTCTGAAGGTGCTGGCGGTGTGGGCCTGCGGGTTTCCGAGAAGACCAGCGTTGGCCCCGTGACTCTGGCAGGTACGTTTGCGGAGATACGGGGCTTGGCCCGCATCCTATGTGGTCCGTGCTGTAGCGGAATTTGACAGCCGTCCGGCGTGGTTGGTTGCCCCGCTGACGTCCCGGGGGACCGTGCTAGGAGCGCATTTGGGGGCGTTTGGAGTCCATTGGTGTAGGTTTGAGTGGAGTGTTTTCGGGGGCCCGTGGCAGCCTTAGGTCAGGTCAGAGCAGGATATAGGATAGAAACTACCGACGGCGAACACGCCATCGTCTTTAACTTTGGTTCCGCTGGTCCGATTTTTACAAAAATGTCATGTTCTATATGTGATCCTCTAGCTATCTGATTGACTTTGTCCTCGATCAGTCTTAAGAGGTTTGATTTAGTCTCAAAAACATACTTCTCTTATGGTCTAACTTGCTCTATAGTGTGTAAATGTTGTGTCTTCTTGATCAGTGTGACTTGTATTTAGTTTGGAAATGTGTTCTGTTCAGAAGTTGGTTATGTTTAGAGTTAAAGTTGAATAAAGTGATACAATCTTAATTTGTGTAAGCCTGGTATCTTTTTGATACTTTTGACTTTTATTAGCTTAGAAGTTGGGTTAGGTTAAGAAGTTAGGTTAGGTTAGAATAAGGTTAGTTAGGGTTAGGTTAGGTTATGGGATATAGGGATGAAAACCACCCATTTTGTGATGCACCGACAGGCAGCCATGCGGTAAGACACAGAATGTGAGGAAGCTCGATCAGGTAAAGTGATCCCTGACATGCTAGCGGCAGCTCTTTCGTGACCGCAGCAGTGCCAAGCAGAAATGCCATGCTTTCCTGGGCAGGACGACAGTAGAAGTCAATGGGTTCTCTTGGTTAATAGAATAAACTGGCTTTCGGCGAACTGTGATAAATTTATAAAGGCCTATGTCAATTTACCGTGTCTTTACTGTAATAAAACGGGTTACCCTGGGGCTAGGCACACAAAACTGCAATATGTTTCTCGTGGAAAGAGCCCGATAGAGTGTGCAAAGTTTGGGAACGATCGCTCGATCGTAGCCAACACAGCGGCCTAAAACGTACTCGTTTCACAGAGGCTTTATGGAAGGCCGACTATATTAAGCATATTTTTAGTGTAATAAAACGTGTTCCCATTGGGCTAGGTACACAAAAGTGTAATATGTTTCTCGTGGAAAGACCCCCATAGTTTGTGCAAAGTTTGGGAACGATCGCTCGTTCGTAGCCAACACGGCGGCCTAAAACTTACTCGTTTCACAGAGGCTTTATAGAAGGCCGACTATATAAAACATGTTATTAGTGTAATAAAACGGGTTACCCTGGGGCTAGGCACACAAAACTGCAATATGTTTCTCGTGGAAAGAGCCCGATAGAGTGTGCAAAGTTTGGGAACGATCACTCGATCGTAGCCAACACAGCGGCCTAAAACGTACTCGTTTAACAGAGGCTTTATGGAAGGCCGACTATATTAAGCATATTTTTAGTGTAATAAAACGTGTTCCCATTGGGCTAGGTACACAAAAGTGTAATATGTTTCTCGTGGAAAGACCCCCATAGTTTGTGCAAAGTTTGGGAACGATCGCTCGTTCGTAGCCAACACGGCGGCCTAAAACGTACTCGTTTCACAGAGGCTTTATGGAAGGCTGACTATATTAAGCATATTTTTACTGTAATAAAACGGGTTACCCTGGGGCTAGGCACACAAAACTGCAGTATGTTTCTCGTGGAAAGAGCCCTATAGACTGTACAAAGTTTGGGAACGATCACTCGTTCGTAGCCAACACGGCGGCCTAAAACGTACTCGTTTCACAGAGGCTTTATAGAAGGCCGACTATATTAAGCATATTTTTACTATAATAAAATGGGTTCCCATGGGGCTGGGCACACAAAAGTGTAGTATGTTTCTTGTGGAAACACCCCCCTAGTGTGTGTAAAGTTTGGGAACGATCGCTCGTTCGTAGCCAACACGGCGGCCTAAAACGTACTCGTTTCACAGATGCTTTATGGAAGGCTGACTATATTAAGCATATTTTTACTGTAATAAAACGGGTTACCCTGGGGCTAGGCACAAAAAACTGCAATATGTTTCTCATGGAAAGAGCCCGATAGACTGTACAAAGTTTGGGAACGATCGCTCGTTCGTAGCCAACACGGCGGCCTAAAACGTACTCGTTTCACAGAGGCGTTATAGAAGGCCGACTATATAAAACATGTTATTAGTGTAATAAAATGGGTTCCCATTGGGCTAGGCACACAAAAGTGTAATATGTTTCTCGTGGAAAGACCCCCATAGTGTGTGCAAAGTTTGGGAACGATCGCTCGTTCGTAGCCAACACGGCAGCCTAAAACGTACTCGTTACACAGAGGCTTTATAGAAGGCAGACTATATTAAGCATATTTTTACTGTTATAAAATGGGTTCTCCTTGCCCTAGGTACACAAATGTGTAATATGTTTCTCGTGGAAAGACCCCCATAGTTTGTGCAAAGTTTGGGAACGATCGCTCGTTCGTAGCCAACACGGCGGCCTAAAACGTACTCCTTTCACAGAGGCTTTATGGAAGGCCGAATATATTAAGCATATTTTTACTGTAATAAAACGGGTTACCCTGGGGCTAGGCACACAAAACTGCAATATGTTTCTCGTGGAAAGAGCCCAATAGACTGTACAAAGTTTGGGAACGATCACTCGTTCGTAGCCAACATGGCGGCCTAAAACGTACTTATTTCACAGAGGCTTTATAGAAGGCCGACTATATTAAGCATATTTTTACTGTAATAAAATGGGTTCCCATGGGGCTGGGCACACAAAAGTGTAGTATGTTTCTTGTGGAAACACCTCCCTAGTGTGTGTAAAGTTTGGGAACGATCGCTCGTTCGTAGCCAACACGGCGGCCTAAAACGTACTCGTTTCACAGAGGCTTTATAGAAGGCCGACTATATAAAACATGTTATTAGTGTAATAAAACGAGTTACCCTGGGGCTAGGCACACAAAACTGCAATATGTTTCTCGTGGAAAGACCCCCATAGTCTGTGCAAAGTTTGGGAACGATCACTCGTTCGTAGCCAACACGGCGGCCTAAAACGTACTCGTTTCACATTGGACCATTATTGTTTAACCCCACTGGGTGGCAGTCTATACAATGTGAGTCTATGGAAAAGTGCTCACAAATGCTAAGAGTTTTTGACATCTGAGGTGTTCTGTTGCAGAAATTATTTTTAATGTCATTCGGAATTTTGCAAGTGTTAAAGTGAATAATTCAGGTGGAATCATACAATTACACAAGGAAAGTTTTATTGACGGAATAATAAGGATAATAACAAGAATTACGAAAATAATAATAATAACATGAGTAATTATAATAATTCATTTAATTTATGAAGTGCTTTTCTAGACACGGATGAGAGACCGACATTCACAGCAAAGGCTGCCAATTTAACTGGCCATATATATATATATATATAAAATCTGCATGTTTTAAAAACATTGCTGTAATATAAAGGTTTTAAGCAGCATAACTTGCGTTCAAAATCATTGTACAGTATGAACAGGAACATAGTTTGTATTTTTCCTGTTAGATTTCTTTTGCAAGTTTTTGTAAACTTCAATTTTATTGATAAATCATTCATATTTCAAATGAACGGCTGTTCTTAAGTGGACGCCCCCTAAAGGCTCAGCATTGAAACTGTCTGTGATTCTGTGTTAAAAAATCCACATTTTAGCAGTTTTGCACAGTGCAGATCTCAATATGTCCACTTTGTGTATGTGTGTGTATGTGTGTATATATTTGTAGCTGTAAGTCATAAATCTATCTTTCTGTCTATCTAACTAACTATCTGTCTGACTGTCTGTCTGTCTGTCTGTCTATCTGTCTATGTATCTCACTATCTGCCTGTCTGTCTGTCTGTCTATCTATCTTTCTGTCTGTCTATCTAACTATCTGTCTATCTATCTAACTATCTGTCTTTCTGTCTATCTATCTAACTATCTGTCTGTCTGTCTATCTAACTATCTGTCTATCGAACTATCTGTCTGTCAATCTATCTAACTGTCTGTCTGTCTATCTATCTAACTATCTGTCTGTCTGTCTATCTATCTAACTATCTGTCTGTCTGTCTGTCTATCTAACTATCTGTCTGTCTATCTAACTATCTGTCTGTCTATCTATCTAAATGTCTGTCTGTCTGTCTATCTTTCTGCATGTGTGTCTATTTGTTTCTCTGTCTGTGTTTGTGTGTCTGTCTGTAACTAATGAAACTTTTAAATAAAGTTTAAACTTTTTACTATCATTATTATTATTATTATTATTTCATTTGATATTTCTTTTACTTGTATGTGAGGAGTATTTTTGAGTCCAGTTAATTGTATCAAAGAAATGTTTCCAAAAATGAAATAAATAAAAAAACAAATAACAGAAGGATGTTTTGTTTTTGTGGTATCGAGTCTCCATCTGGTGGTCATTTACAGCAACTTCATATTCTACTCAATAAAGTCCCAAACAGACTGCTATATTTGATTCCTACTGTAAGACTGTTAATAACAAATGAAAGAAATGAACCCAAGTAAATATAGCAAGACCCTTTGCATTTATTTGACTTGTTTGTGAGGAGGATGTTTTGGAGTCCAGTTCATTTTATTAAAAAAATGTTTCCAGAAATGAAGTAGATTCAAACAAATTACAGGTGGACTTGTAAACATTTTGTTGTTGTTGTTGTGAGAAAACAAACTGCACCAAATATTGCCCTTATAACTTTATAAAATAAAGTTACCATAGGTTTAAAGTTGTAAGTGGGAAAGTGCAATTCTCCATCAGTCCACTAGGGCTAACCCCAGTCCGCTGGGGTTAGTTGGGGTTAAATCGCTAGATGACCCTAACCCCTAGCCCCGGGGGTTAAAAACTCTGTAGGTATAGAGGTGATTACGAGTTTCACCCTCATTATCTCCACCCTCATTTGCATATCGAATCTGATTGGCTGGATTGTTTCACAGATCAATCTTTAGAACGGTCTGTCCGATTTTGCCAAGCTTGGTGTCATCGAACTCAGAATTCCGTCTGTCTTCATGTGACGGAGCGAGATGAACAGAAAAAGAAAGCATTAGAAATGTAGCACTTAAAAAGGAAAAAAGTCATTTGCATGTAGGTTTTGAGTGGTGGAAAAAGTCACCTGCACGCCTTTAAGATTTGCATGAATACGACTGTAGAGGAGACGTGGTAATGAACGCATTTTTCACAAGAACGACGTTTCTTCTTTCCTGCGCATTTTGGCAGCATGTAGGCCTGCAGCACGTTAGCTTTGGGCAACAATAATAGCATTTAATTTGATTTGTAAACAGCCCATTGCGGTTTAAATACTGTTTATATTTCAGTTGAGCAACTGAAATCAGTATCATATCCATGTATCACTCCTGAAATGTTTTTGTAGGAATGTTTGGGTGGGATGAACTCAATCCTTTATTATTATCATTTCAATGTATCGGACCATGCTTGTGAGGAGGAGATTATTCTGTTGCGAGCAGAGCAGACTTGAGTCCAGTAAATATTTAAAGAAATTGTTCCAAAATTGAGCGCACGAAGAGCTACATTTGTAAGGACCCTTCAGATTTTAAAAATGCAACTTAAAGGCTTGAATCCCTCTGCTCCCAACCACCAGCACGTGGTAATAGCTTAGCCCCCGCCGCTGGGCGGCAGTCCATACAATGTCAGTCTATGGAAAAATGTTTGTCTGTGGGTGGCTGCTGTTCTGAAGGTGCTGGCGGTGTGGGCCTGCGGGTTTCCGAGAAGACCAGCGTTGGCCCCGTGACTCTGGCAGGTACGTTTGCGGAGATACGGGGCTTGGCCCGCATCCTATGTGGTCCGTGCTGTAGCGGAATTTGACAGCCGTCCGGCTTGGTTGGTTGCCCCGCTGACGTCCCGGGGGACCGTGCTAGGAGCGCATTTGGGGGCGTTTGGAGTCCATTGGTGTAGGTTTGAGTGGAGTGTTTTCGGGGGCCCGTGGCAGCCTTAGGTCAGGTCAGAGCAGGATATAGGATAGAAACTACCGACGGCGAACACGCCATCGTCTTTAACTTTGGTTCCGCTGGTCCGATTTTTACAAAAATGTCATGTTCTATATGTGATCCTCTAGCTATCTGATTGACTTTGTCCTCGATCAGTCTTAAGAGGTTTGATTTAGTCTCAAAAACATACTTCTCTTATGGTCTAACTTGCTCTATAGTGTGTAAATGTTGTGTCTTCTTGATCAGTGTGACTTGTATTTAGTTTGGAAATGTGTTCTGTTCAGAAGTTGGTTATGTTTAGAGTTAAAGTTGAATAAAGTGATACAATCTTAATTTGTGTAAGCCTGGTATCTTTTTGATACTTTTGACTTTTATTAGCTTAGAAGTTGGGTTAGGTTAAGAAGTTAGGTTAGGTTAGAATAAGGTTAGTTAGGGTTAGGTTAGGTTATGGGATATAGGGATGAAAACCACCCATTTTGTGATGCACCGACAGGCAGCCATGCGGTAAGACACAGAATGTGAGGAAGCTCGATCAGGTAAAGTGATCCCTGACATGCTAGCGGCAGCTCTTTCGTGACCGCAGCAGTGCCAAGCAGAAATGCCATGCTTTCCTGGGCAGGACGACAGTAGAAGTCAATGGGTTCTCTTGGTTAATAGAATAAACTGGCTTTCGGCGAACTGTGATAAATTTATAAAGGCCTATGTCAATTTACCGTGTCTTTACTGTAATAAAACGGGTTACCCTGGGGCTAGGCACACAAAACTGCAATATGTTTCTCGTGGAAAGAGCCCGATAGAGTGTGCAAAGTTTGGGAACGATCGCTCGATCGTAGCCAACACAGCGGCCTAAAACGTACTCGTTTCACAGAGGCTTTATGGAAGGCCGACTATATTAAGCATATTTTTAGTGTAATAAAACGTGTTCCCATTGGGCTAGGTACACAAAAGTGTAATATGTTTCTCGTGGAAAGACCCCCATAGTTTGTGCAAAGTTTGGGAACGATCGCTCGTTCGTAGCCAACACGGCGGCCTAAAACTTACTCGTTTCACAGAGGCTTTATAGAAGGCCGACTATATAAAACATGTTATTAGTGTAATAAAACGGGTTACCCTGGGGCTAGGCACACAAAACTGCAATATGTTTCTCGTGGAAAGAGCCCGATAGAGTGTGCAAAGTTTGGGAACGATCGCTCGATCGTAGCCAACACAGCGGCCTAAAACGTACTCGTTTCACAGAGGCTTTATGGAAGGCCGACTATATTAAGCATATTTTTAGTGTAATAAAACGTGTTCCCATTGGGCTAGGTACACAAAAGTGTAATATGTTTCTCGTGGAAAGACCCCCATAGTTTGTGCAAAGTTTGGGAACGATCGCTCGTTCGTAGCCAACACGGCGGCCTAAAACTTACTCGTTTCACAGAGGCTTTATAGAAGGCCGACTATATGAAACATGTTATTAGTGTAATAAAACGGGTTACCCTGGGGCTAGGCACACAAAACTGCAATATGTTTCTCGTGGAAAGAGCCCGATAGAGTGTGCAAAGTTTGGGAACGATCACTCGATCGTAGCCAACACAGCGGCCTAAAACGTACTCGTTTCACAGAGGCTTTATGGAAGGCCGACTATATTAAGCATATTTTTAGTGTAATAAAACGTGTTCCCAGTGGGCTAGGTACACAAAAGTGTAATATGTTTCTCGTGGAAAGACCCCCATAGTTTGTGCAAAGTTTGGGAACGATCGCTCGTTCGTAGCCAACACGGCGGCCTAAAACTTACTCGTTTCACAGAGGCTTTATAGAAGGCCGACTATATAAAACATGTTATTAGTGTAATAAAACGGGTTACCCTGGGGCTAGGCACACAAAACTGCAATATGTTTCTCGTGGAAAGAGCCCGATAGAGTGTGCAAAGTTTGGGAACGATCACTCGATCGTAGCCAACACAGCGGCCTAAAACGTACTCGTTTCACAGAGGCTTTATGGAAGGCCGACTATATTAAGCATATTTTTAGTGTAATAAAACGTGTTCCCATTGGGCTAGGTACACAAAAGTGTAATATGTTTCTCGTGGAAAGACCCCCATAGTTTGTGCAAAGTTTGGGAACGATCGCTCGTTCGTAGCCAACACGGCGGCCTAAAACGTACTCGTTTCACAGAGGCTTTATGGAAGGCTGACTATATTAAGCATATTTTTACTGTAATAAAACGGGTTACCCTGGGGCTAGGCACACAAAACTGCAGTATGTTTCTCGTGGAAAGAGCCCGATAGACTGTACAAAGTTTGGGAACGATCACTCGTTCGTAGCCAACACGGCGGCCTAAAACGTACTCGTTTCACAGAGGCTTTATAGAAGGCCGACTATATTAAGCATATTTTTACTATAATAAAATGGGTTCCCATGGGGCTGGGCACACAAAAGTGTAGTATGTTTCTTGTGGAAACACCCCCCTAGTGTGTGTAAAGTTTGGGAATGATCGCTCGTTCGTAGCCAACACGGCGGCCTAAAACGTACTCGTTTCACAGAGGCTTTATGGAAGGCTGACTATATTAAGCATATTTTTACTGTAATAAAACGGGTTACCCTGGGGCTAGGCACAAAAAACTGCAATATGTTTCTCATGGAAAGAGCCCGATAGACTGTACAAAGTTTGGGAACGATCGCTCGTTCGTAGCCAACACGGCGGCCTAAAACGTACTCGTTTCACAGAGGCGTTATAGAAGGCCGACTATATAAAACATGTTATTAGTGTAATAAAATGGGTTCCCATTGGGCTAGGCACACAAAAGTGTAATATGTTTCTCGTGGAAAGACCCCCATAGTGTGTGCAAAGTTTGGGAACGATCGCTCGTTCGTAGCCAACACGGCGGCCTAAAACGTACTCGTTACACAGAGGCTTTATAGAAGGCAGACTATATTAAGCATATTTTTACTGTTATAAAATGGGTTCTCCTTGCCCTAGGTACACAAATGTGTAATATGTTTCTCGTGGAAAGACCCCCATAGTGTGTGCAAAGTTTGGGAACGATCGCTCGTTCGTAGCCAACACGGCGGCCTAAAACGTACTCCTTTCACAGAGGCTTTATGGAAGGCCGAATATATTAAGCATATTTTTACTGTAATAAAACGGGTTACCCTGGGGCTAGGCACACAAAACTGCAATATGTTTCTCGTGGAAAGAGCCCAATAGACTGTACAAAGTTTGGGAACGATCACTCGTTCGTAGCCAACACGGCGGCCTAAAACGTACTTATTTCACAGAGGCTTTATAGAAGGCCGACTATATTAAGCATATTTTTACTGTAATAAAATGGGTTCCCATGGGGCTGGGCACACAAAAGTGTAGTATGTTTCTTGTGGAAACACCTCCCTAGTGTGTGTAAAGTTTGGGAACGATCGCTCGTTCGTAGCCAACACGGCGGCCTAAAACGTACTCGTTTCACAGAGGCTTTATAGAAGGCCGACTATATAAAACATGTTATTAGTGTAATAAAACGGGTTACCCTGGGGCTAGGCACACAAAACTGCAATATGTTTCTCGTGGAAAGACCCCCATAGTCTGTGCAAAGTTTGGGAACGATCACTCGTTCGTAGCCAACACGGCGGCCTAAAACGTACTCGTTTCACATTGGACCATTATTGTTTAACCCCACTGGGTGGCAGTCTATACAATGTGAGTCTAAGGAAAAGTGCTCACAAATGCTAAGAGTTTTTGACATCTGAGGTGTTCTGTTGCAGAAATTATTTTTAATGTCATTCGGAATTTTGCAAGTGTTAAAGTGAATAATTCAGGTGGAATCATACAATTACACAAGGAAAGTTTTATTGACGGAATAATAAGGATAATAACAAGAATTACGAAAATAATAATAATAACATGAGTAATTATAATAATTCATTTAATTTATGAAGTGCTTTTCTAGACACGGATGAGAGACCGACATTCACAGCAAAGGCTGCCAATTTAACTGGCCATATATATATATATATATATATAAAATCTGCATGTTTTAAAAACATTGCTGTAATATAAAGGTTTTAAGCAGCATAACTTGCGTTCAAAATCATTGTACAGTATGAACAGGAACATAGTTTGTATTTTTCCTGTTAGATTTCTTTTGCAAGTTTTTGTAAACTTCAATTTTATTGATAAATCATTCATATTTCAAATGAACGGCTGTTCTTAAGTGGACGCCCCCTAAAGGCTCAGCATTGAAACTGTCTGTGATTCTGTGTTAAAAAATCCACATTTTAGCAGTTTTGCACAGTGCAGATCTCAATATGTCCACTTTGTGTATGTGTGTGTATGTGTGTATATATTTGTAGCTGTAAGTCATAAATCTATCTTTCTGTCTATCTAACTAACTATCTGTCTGACTGTCTGTCTGTCTGTCTGTCTATCTGTCTATGTATCTCACTATCTGCCTGTCTGTCTGTCTGTCTATCTATCTTTCTGTCTGTCTATCTAACTATCTGTCTATCTATCTAACTATCTGTCTTTCTGTCTATCTATCTAACTATCTGTCTGTCTGTCTATCTAACTATCTGTCTATCGAACTATCTGTCTGTCAATCTATCTAACTGTCTGTCTGTCTATCTATCTAACTATCTGTCTGTCTGTCTATCTATCTAACTATCTGTCTGTCTGTCTATCTAACTATCTGTCTGTCTATCTAACTATCTGTTAGGGTTAGGGTTAGGGTTAGGGTTAGGGTTAGGGTTAGGGTTAGGGTTAGGGTTAGGGTTAGGGTTAGGTTAGGGTTAGGGTTAGGGTTAGGGTTAGGGTTAGGGTTAGGGTTAGGGTTAGGGTTAGGGTTAGGTTAGGGTTAGGGTTAGGGTTAGGTTAGGGTTAGGGTTAGGGTTAGGGTTAGGGTTAGGGTTAGGTATAGAGGTGATTACGAGTTTCACCCTCATTATCTCCACCCTCATTTGCATATCGAATCTGATTGGCTGGATTGTTTCACAGATCAATCTTTAGAACGGTCTGTCCGATTTTGCCAAGCTTGGTGTCATCGAACTCAGAATTCCGTCTGTCTTCATGTGACGGAGCGAGATGAACAGAAAAAGAAAGCATTAGAAATGTAGCACTTAAAAAGGAAAAAAGTCATTTGCATGTAGGTTTTGAGTGGTGGAAAAAGTCACCTGCACGCCTTTAAGATTTGCATGAATACGACTGTAGAGGAGACGTGGTAATGAACGCATTTTTCACAAGAACGACGTTTCTTCTTTCCTGCGCATTTTGGCAGCATGTAGGCCTGCAGCACGTTAGCTTTGGGCAACAATAATAGCGTTTAATTTGATTTGTAAACAGCCCATTGCGGTTTAAATACTGTTTATATTTCAGTTGAGCAACTGAAATCAGTATCATATCCATGTATCACTCCTGAAATGTTTTTGTAGGAATGTTTGGGTGGGATGAACTCAATCCTTTATTATTATCATTTCAATGTATCGGACCATGCTTGTGAGGAGGAGATTATTCTGTTGCGAGCAGAGCAGACTTGAGTCCAGTAAATATTTAAAGAAATTGTTCCAAAATTGAGCGCACGAAGAGCTACATTTGTAAGGACCCTTCAGATTTTAAAAATGCAACTTAAAGGCTTGAATCCCTCTGCTCCCAACCACCAGCACGTGGTAATAGCTTAGCCCCCGCCGCTGGGCGGCAGTCCATACAATGTCAGTCTATGGAAAAATGTTTGTCTGTGGGTGGCTGCTGTTCTGAAGGTGCTGGCGGTGTGGGCCTGCGGGTTTCCGAGAAGACCAGCGTTGGCCCCGTGACTCTGGCAGGTACGTTTGCGGAGATACGGGGCTTGGCCCGCATCCTATGTGGTCCGTGCTGTAGCGGAATTTGACAGCCGTCCGGCGTGGTTGGTTGCCCCGCTGACGTCCCGGGGGACCGTGCTAGGAGCGCATTTGGGGGCGTTTGGAGTCCATTGGTGTAGGTTTGAGTGGAGTGTTTTCGGGGGCCCGTGGCAGCCTTAGGTCAGGTCAGAGCAGGATATAGGATAGAAACTACCGACGGCGAACACGCCATCGTCTTTAACTTTGGTTCCGCTGGTCCGATTTTTACAAAAATGTCATGTTCTATATGTGATCCTCTAGCTATCTGATTGACTTTGTCCTCGATCAGTCTTAAGAGGTTTGATTTAGTCTCAAAAACATACTTCTCTTATGGTCTAACTTGCTCTATAGTGTGTAAATGTTGTGTCTTCTTGATCAGTGTGACTTGTATTTAGTTTGGAAATGTGTTCTGTTCAGAAGTTGGTTATGTTTAGAGTTAAAGTTGAATAAAGTGATACAATCTTAATTTGTGTAAGCCTGGTATCTTTTTGATACTTTTGACTTTTATTAGCTTAGAAGTTGGGTTAGGTTAAGAAGTTAGGTTAGGTTAGAATAAGGTTAGTTAGGGTTAGGTTAGGTTATGGGATATAGGGATGAAAACCACCCATTTTGTGATGCACCGACAGGCAGCCATGCGGTAAGACACAGAATGTGAGGAAGCTCGATCAGGTAAAGTGATCCCTGACATGCTAGCGGCAGCTCTTTCGTGACCGCAGCAGTGCCAAGCAGAAATGCCATGCTTTCCTGGGCAGGACGACAGTAGAAGTCAATGGGTTCTCTTGGTTAATAGAATAAACTGGCTTTCGGCGAACTGTGATAAATTTATAAAGGCCTATGTCAATTTACCGTGTCTTTACTGTAATAAAACGGGTTACCCTGGGGCTAGGCACACAAAACTGCAATATGTTTCTCGTGGAAAGAGCCCGATAGAGTGTGCAAAGTTTGGGAACGATCGCTCGATCGTAGCCAACACAGCGGCCTAAAACGTACTCGTTTCACAGAGGCTTTATGGAAGGCCGACTATATTAAGCATATTTTTAGTGTAATAAAACGTGTTCCCATTGGGCTAGGTACACAAAAGTGTAATATGTTTCTCGTGGAAAGACCCCCATAGTTTGTGCAAAGTTTGGGAACGATCGCTCGTTCGTAGCCAACACGGCGGCCTAAAACTTACTCGTTTCACAGAGGCTTTATAGAAGGCCGACTATATGAAACATGTTATTAGTGTAATAAAACGGGTTACCCTGGGGCTAGGCACACAAAACTGCAATATGTTTCTCGTGGAAAGAGCCCGATAGAGTGTGCAAAGTTTGGGAACGATCACTCGATCGTAGCCAACACAGCGGCCTAAAACGTACTCGTTTCACAGAGGCTTTATGGAAGGCCGACTATATTAAGCATATTTTTAGTGTAATAAAACGTGTTCCCAGTGGGCTAGGTACACAAAAGTGTAATATGTTTCTCGTGGAAAGACCCCCATAGTTTGTGCAAAGTTTGGGAACGATCGCTCGTTCGTAGCCAACACGGCGGCCTAAAACTTACTCGTTTCACAGAGGCTTTATAGAAGGCCGACTATATAAAACATGTTATTAGTGTAATAAAACGGGTTACCCTGGGGCTAGGCACACAAAACTGCAATATGTTTCTCGTGGAAAGAGCCCGATAGAGTGTGCAAAGTTTGGGAATGATCACTCGATCGTAGCCAACACAGCGGCCTAAAACGTACTCGTTTCACAGAGGCTTTATGGAAGGCCGACTATATTAAGCATATTTTTAGTTTAATAAAACGTGTTCCCATTGGGCTAGGTACACAAAAGTGTAATATGTTTCTCGTGGAAAGACCCCCATAGTTTGTGCAAAGTTTGGGAACGATCGCTCGTTCGTAGCCAACACGGCGGCCTAAAACGTACTCCTTTCACAGAGGCTTTATGGAAGGCCGAATATATTAAGCATATTTTTACTGTAATAAAACGGGTTACCCTGGGGCTAGGCACACAAAACTGCAATATGTTTCTCGTGGAAAGAGCCCAATAGACTGTACAAAGTTTGGGAACGATCACTCGTTCGTAGCCAACACGGCGGCCTAAAACGTACTTATTTCACAGAGGCTTTATAGAAGGCCGACTATATTAAGCATATTTTTACTGTAATAAAATGGGTTCCCATGGGGCTGGGCACACAAAAGTGTAGTATGTTTCTTGTGGAAACACCTCCCTAGTGTGTGTAAAGTTTGGGAACGATCGCTCGTTCGTAGCCAACACGGCGGCCTAAAACGTACTCGTTTCACAGAGGCTTTATAGAAGGCCGACTATATAAAACATGTTATTAGTGTAATAAAACGGGTTACCCTGGGGCTAGGCACACAAAACTGCAATATGTTTCTCGTGGAAAGACCCCCATAGTCTGTGCAAAGTTTGGGAACGATCACTCGTTCGTAGCCAACACGGCGGCCTAAAACGTACTCGTTTCACATTGGACCATTATTGTTTAACCCCACTGGGTGGCAGTCTATACAATGTGAGTCTATGGAAAAGTGCTCACAAATGCTAAGAGTTTTTGACATCTGAGGTGTTCTGTTGCAGAAATTATTTTTAATGTCATTCGGAATTTTGCAAGTGTTAAAGTGAATAATTCAGGTGGAATCATACAATTACACAAGGAAAGTTTTATTGACGGAATAATAAGGATAATAACAAGAATTACGAAAATAATAATAATAACATGAGTAATTATAATAATTCATTTAATTTATGAAGTGCTTTTTTAGACACGGATGAGAGACCGACATTCACAGCAAAGGCTGCCAATTTAACTGGCCATATATATATATATATATATAAAATCTGCATGTTTTAAAAACATTGCTGTAATATAAAGGTTTTAAGCAGCATAACTTGCGTTCAAAATCATTGTACAGTATGAACAGGAACATAGTTTGTATTTTTCCTGTTAGATTTCTTTTGCAAGTTTTTGTAAACTTCAATTTTATTGATAAATCATTCATATTTCAAATGAACGGCTGTTCTTAAGTGGACGCCCCCTAAAGGCTCAGCATTGAAACTGTCTGTGATTCTGTGTTAAAAAATCCACATTTTAGCAGTTTTGCACAGTGCAGATCTCAATATGTCCACTTTGTGTATGTGTGTGTATGTGTGTATATATTTGTAGCTGTAAGTCATAAATCTATCTTTCTGTCTATCTAACTAACTATCTGTCTGACTGTCTGTCTGTCTGTCTGTCTATCTGTCTATGTATCTCACTATCTGTCTTTCTGTCTATCTATCTAACTATCTGTCTGTCTGTCTATCTAACTATCTGTCTATCTATCTAACTATCTGTCTTTCTGTCTATCTATCTAACTATCTGTCTGTCTGTCTATCTAACTATCTGTCTATCGAACTATCTGTCTGTCAATCTATCTAACTGTCTGTCTGTCTATCTATCTAACTATCTGTCTGTCTGTCTATCTATCTAACTATCTGTCTGTCTGTCTGTCTATCTAACTATCTGTCTGTCTATCTAACTATCTGTCTGTCTATCTATCTAAATGTCTGTCTGTCTGTCTATCTTTCTGCATGTGTGTCTATTTGTTTCTCTGTCTGTGTTTGTGTGTCTGTCTGTAACTAATGAAACTTTTAAATAAAGTTTAAACTTTTTACTATCATTATTATTATTATTATTATTTCATTTGATATTTCTTTTACTTGTATGTGAGGAGTATTTTTGAGTCCAGTTAATTGTATCAAAGAAATGTTTCCAAAAATGAAATAAATAAAAAAACAAATAACAGAAGGATGTTTTGTTTTTGTGGTATCGAGTCTCCATCTGGTGGTCATTTACAGCAACTTCATATTCTACTCAATAAAGTCCCAAACAGACTGCTATATTTGATTCCTACTGTAAGACTGTTAATAACAAATGAAAGAAATGAACCCAAGTAAATATAGCAAGACCCTTTGCATTTATTTGACTTGTTTGTGAGGAGGATGTTTTGGAGTCCAGTTCATTTTATTAAAAAAATGTTTCCAGAAATGAAGTAGATTCAAACAAATTACAGGTGGACTTGTAAACATTTTGTTGTTGTTGTTGTGAGAAAACAAACTGCACCAAATATTGCCCTTATAACTTTATAAAATAAAGTTACCATAGGTTTAAAGTTGTAAGTGGGAAAGTGCAATTCTCCATCAGTCCACTAGGGCTAACCCCAGTCCGCTGGGGTTAGTTGGGGTTAAATCGCTAGATGACCCTAACCCCTAGCCCCGGGGGTTAAAAACTCTGTAGGTATAGAGGTGATTACGAGTTTCACCCTCATTATCTCCACCCTCATTTGCATATCGAATCTGATTGGCTGGATTGTTTCACAGATCAATCTTTAGAACGGTCTGTCCGATTTTGCCAAGCTTGGTGTCATCGAACTCAGAATTCCGTCTGTCTTCATGTGACGGAGCGAGATGAACAGAAAAAGAAAGCATTAGAAATGTAGCACTTAAAAAGGAAAAAAGTCATTTGCATGTAGGTTTTGAGTGGTGGAAAAAGTCACCTGCACGCCTTTAAGATTTGCATGAATACGACTGTAGAGGAGACGTGGTAATGAACGCATTTTTCACAAGAACGACGTTTCTTCTTTCCTGCGCATTTTGGCAGCATGTAGGCCTGCAGCACATTAGCTTTGGGCAACAATAATAGCGTTTAATTTGATTTGTAAACAGCCCATTGCGGTTTAAATACTGTTTATATTTCAGTTGAGCAACTGAAATCAGTATCATATCCATGTATCACTCCTGAAATGTTTTTGTAGGAATGTTTGGGTGGGATGAACTCAATCCTTTATTATTATCATTTCAATGTATCGGACCATGCTTGTGAGGAGGAGATTATTCTGTTGCGAGCAGAGCAGACTTGAGTCCAGTAAATATTTAAAGAAATTGTTCCAAAATTGAGCGCACGAAGAGCTACATTTGTAAGGACCCTTCAGATTTTAAAAATGCAACTTAAAGGCTTGAATCCCTCTGCTCCCAACCACCAGCACGTGGTAATAGCTTAGCCCCCGCCGCTGGGCGGCAGTCCATACAATGTCAGTCTATGGAAAAATGTTTGTCTGTGGGTGGCTGCTGTTCTGAAGGTGCTGGCGGTGTGGGCCTGCGGGTTTCCGAGAAGACCAGCGTTGGCCCCGTGACTCTGGCAGGTACGTTTGCGGAGATACGGGGCTTGGCCCGCATCCTATGTGGTCCGTGCTGTAGCGGAATTTGACAGCCGTCCGGCGTGGTTGGTTGCCCCGCTGACGTCCCGGGGGACCGTGCTAGGAGCGCATTTGGGGGCGTTTGGAGTCCATTGGTGTAGGTTTGAGTGGAGTGTTTTCGGGGGCCCGTGGCAGCCTTAGGTCAGGTCAGAGCAGGATATAGGATAGAAACTACCGACGGCGAACACGCCATCGTCTTTAACTTTGGTTCCGCTGGTCCGATTTTTACAAAAATGTCATGTTCTATATGTGATCCTCTAGCTATCTGATTGACTTTGTCCTCGATCAGTCTTAAGAGGTTTGATTTAGTCTCAAAAACATACTTCTCTTATGGTCTAACTTGCTCTATAGTGTGTAAATGTTGTGTCTTCTTGATCAGTGTGACTTGTATTTAGTTTGGAAATGTGTTCTGTTCAGAAGTTGGTTATGTTTAGAGTTAAAGTTGAATAAAGTGATACAATCTTAATTTGTGTAAGCCTGGTATCTTTTTGATACTTTTGACTTTTATTAGCTTAGAAGTTGGGTTAGGTTAAGAAGTTAGGTTAGGTTAGAATAAGGTTAGTTAGGGTTAGGTTAGGTTATGGGATATAGGGATGAAAACCACCCATTTTGTGATGCACCGACAGGCAGCCATGCGGTAAGACACAGAATGTGAGGAAGCTCGATCAGGTAAAGTGATCCCTGACATGCTAGCGGCAGCTCTTTCGTGACCGCAGCAGTGCCAAGCAGAAATGCCATGCTTTCCTGGGCAGGACGACAGTAGAAGTCAATGGGTTCTCTTGGTTAATAGAATAAACTGGCTTTCGGCGAACTGTGATAAATTTATAAAGGCCTATGTCAATTTACCGTGTCTTTACTGTAATAAAACGGGTTACCCTGGGGCTAGGCACACAAAACTGCAATATGTTTCTCGTGGAAAGAGCCCGATAGAGTGTGCAAAGTTTGGGAACGATCGCTCGATCGTAGCCAACACAGCGGCCTAAAACGTACTCGTTTCACAGAGGCTTTATGGAAGGCCGACTATATTAAGCATATTTTTAGTGTAATAAAACGTGTTCCCATTGGGCTAGGTACACAAAAGTGTAATATGTTTCTCGTGGAAAGACCCCCATAGTTTGTGCAAAGTTTGGGAACGATCGCTCGTTCGTAGCCAACACGGCGGCCTAAAACTTACTCGTTTCACAGAGGCTTTATAGAAGGCCGACTATATAAAACATGTTATTAGTGTAATAAAACGGGTTACCCTGGGGCTAGGCACACAAAACTGCAATATGTTTCTCGTGGAAAGAGCCCGATAGAGTGTGCAAAGTTTGGGAACGATCGCTCGATCGTAGCCAACACAGCGGCCTAAAACGTACTCGTTTCACAGAGGCTTTATGGAAGGCCGACTATATTAAGCATATTTTTAGTGTAATAAAACGTGTTCCCATTGGGCTAGGTACACAAAAGTGTAATATGTTTCTCGTGGAAAGACCCCCATAGTTTGTGCAAAGTTTGGGAACGATCGCTCGTTCGTAGCCAACACGGCGGCCTAAAACTTACTCGTTTCACAGAGGCTTTATAGAAGGCCGACTATATGAAACATGTTATTAGTGTAATAAAACGGGTTACCCTGGGGCTAGGCACACAAAACTGCAATATGTTTCTCGTGGAAAGAGCCCGATAGAGTGTGCAAAGTTTGGGAACGATCACTCGATCGTAGCCAACACAGCGGCCTAAAACGTACTCGTTTCACAGAGGCTTTATGGAAGGCCGACTATATTAAGCATATTTTTAGTGTAATAAAACGTGTTCCCAGTGGGCTAGGTACACAAAAGTGTAATATGTTTCTCGTGGAAAGACCCCCATAGTTTGTGCAAAGTTTGGGAACGATCGCTCGTTCGTAGCCAACACGGCGGCCTAAAACTTACTCGTTTCACAGAGGCTTTATAGAAGGCCGACTATATAAAACATGTTATTAGTGTAATAAAACGGGTTACCCTGGGGCTAGGCACACAAAACTGCAATATGTTTCTCGTGGAAAGAGCCCGATAGAGTGTGCAAAGTTTGGGAACGATCACTCGATCGTAGCCAACACAGCGGCCTAAAACGTACTCGTTTCACAGAGGCTTTATGGAAGGCCGACTATATTAAGCATATTTTTAGTGTAATAAAACGTGTTCCCATTGGGCTAGGTACACAAAAGTGTAATATGTTTCTCGTGGAAAGACCCCCATAGTTTGTGCAAAGTTTGGGAACGATCGCTCGTTCGTAGCCAACACGGCGGCCTAAAACGTACTCGTTTCACAGAGGCTTTATGGAAGGCTGACTATATTAAGCATATTTTTACTGTAATAAAACGGGTTACCCTGGGGCTAGGCACACAAAACTGCAGTATGTTTCTCGTGGAAAGAGCCCGATAGACTGTACAAAGTTTGGGAACGATCACTCGTTCGTAGCCAACACGGCGGCCTAAAACGTACTCGTTTCACAGAGGCTTTATAGAAGGCCGACTATATTAAGCATATTTTTACTATAATAAAATGGGTTCCCATGGGGCTGGGCACACAAAAGTGTAGTATGTTTCTTGTGGAAACACCCCCCTAGTGTGTGTAAAGTTTGGGAACGATCGCTCGTTCGTAGCCAACACGGCGGCCTAAAACGTACTCGTTTCACAGAGGCTTTATGGAAGGCTGACTATATTAAGCATATTTTTACTGTAATAAAACGGGTTACCCTGGGGCTAGGCACAAAAAACTGCAATATGTTTCTCATGGAAAGAGCCCGATAGACTGTACAAAGTTTGGGAACGATCGCTCGTTCGTAGCCAACACGGCGGCCTAAAACGTACTCGTTTCACAGAGGCGTTATAGAAGGCCGACTATATAAAACATGTTATTAGTGTAATAAAATGGGTTCCCATTGGGCTAGGCACACAAAAGTGTAATATGTTTCTCGCGGAAAGACCCCCATAGTGTGTGCAAAGTTTGGGAACGATCGCTCGTTCGTAGCCAACACGGCGGCCTAAAACGTACTCGTTACACAGAGGCTTTATAGAAGGCAGACTATATTAAGCATATTTTTACTGTTATAAAATGGGTTCTCCTTGCCCTAGGTACACAAATGTGTAATATGTTTCTCGTGGAAAGACCCCCATAGTGTGTGCAAAGTTTGGGAACGATCGCTCGTTCGTAGCCAACACGGCGGCCTAAAACGTACTCCTTTCACAGAGGCTTTATGGAAGGCCGAATATATTAAGCATATTTTTACTGTAATAAAACGGGTTACCCTGGGGCTAGGCACACAAAACTGCAATATGTTTCTCGTGGAAAGAGCCCAATAGACTGTACAAAGTTTGGGAACGATCACTCGTTCGTAGCCAACACGGCGGCCTAAAACGTACTTATTTCACAGAGGCTTTATAGAAGGCCGACTATATTAAGCATATTTTTACTGTAATAAAATGGGTTCCCATGGGGCTGGGCACACAAAAGTGTAGTATGTTTCTTGTGGAAACACCTCCCTAGTGTGTGTAAAGTTTGGGAACGATCGCTCGTTCGTAGCCAACACGGCGGCCTAAAACGTACTCGTTTCACAGAGGCTTTATAGAAGGCCGACTATATAAAACATGTTATTAGTGTAATAAAACGGGTTACCCTGGGGCTAGGCACACAAAACTGCAATATGTTTCTCGTGGAAAGACCCCCATAGTCTGTGCAAAGTTTGGGAACGATCACTCGTTCGTAGCCAACACGGCGGCCTAAAACGTACTCGTTTCACATTGGACCATTATTGTTTAACCCCACTGGGTGGCAGTCTATACAATGTGAGTCTATGGAAAAGTGCTCACAAATGCTAAGAGTTTTTGACATCTGAGGTGTTCTGTTGCAGAAATTATTTTTAATGTCATTTGGAATTTTGCAAGTGTTAAAGTGAATAATTCAGGTGGAATCATACAATTACACAAGGAAAGTTTTATTGACGGAATAATAAGGATAATAACAAGAATTACGAAAATAATAATAATAACATGAGTAATTATAATAATTCATTTAATTTATGAAGTGCTTTTCTAGACACGGATGAGAGACCGACATTCACAGCAAAGGCTGCCAATTTAACTGGCCATATATATATATATATATAAAATCTGCATGTTTTAAAAACATTGCTGTAATATAAAGGTTTTAAGCAGCATAACTTGCGTTCAAAATCATTGTACAGTATGAACAGGAACATAGTTTGTATTTTTCCTGTTAGATTTCTTTTGCAAGTTTTTGTAAACTTCAATTTTATTGATAAATCATTCATATTTCAAATGAACGGCTGTTCTTAAGTGGACGCCCCCTAAAGGCTCAGCATTGAAACTGTCTGTGATTCTGTGTTAAAAAATCCACATTTTAGCAGTTTTGCACAGTGCAGATCTCAATATGTCCACTTTGTGTATGTGTGTGTATGTGTGTATATATTTGTAGCTGTAAGTCATAAATCTATCTTTCTGTCTATCTAACTAACTATCTGTCTGACTGTCTGTCTGTCTGTCTGTCTATCTGTCTATGTATCTCACTATCTGCCTGTCTGTCTGTCTGTCTATCTATCTTTCTGTCTGTCTATCTAACTATCTGTCTATCTATCTAACTATCTGTCTTTCTGTCTATCTATCTAACTATCTGTCTGTCTGTCTATCTAACTATCTGTCTATCGAACTATCTGTCTGTCAATCTATCTAACTGTCTGTCTGTCTATCTATCTAACTATCTGTCTGTCTGTCTATCTATCTAACTATCTGTCTGTCTGTCTGTCTATCTAACTATCTGTCTGTCTATCTAACTATCTGTCTGTCTATCTATCTAAATGTCTGTCTGTCTGTCTATCTTTCTGCATGTGTGTCTATTTGTTTCTCTGTCTGTGTTTGTGTGTCTGTCTGTAACTAATGAAACTTTTAAATAAAGTTTAAACTTTTTACTATCATTATTATTATTATTATTATTTCATTTGATATTTCTTTTACTTGTATGTGAGGAGTATTTTTGAGTCCAGTTAATTGTATCAAAGAAATGTTTCCAAAAATGAAATAAATAAAAAAACAAATAACAGAAGGATGTTTTGTTTTTGTGGTATCGAGTCTCCATCTGGTGGTCATTTACAGCAACTTCATATTCTACTCAATAAAGTCCCAAACAGACTGCTATATTTGATTCCTACTGTAAGACTGTTAATAACAAATGAAAGAAATGAACCCAAGTAAATATAGCAAGACCCTTTGCATTTATT
Source organism: Moxostoma hubbsi (assembly GCA_032164185.1). Lineage (NCBI taxonomy): Eukaryota > Metazoa > Chordata > Actinopteri > Cypriniformes > Catostomidae > Moxostoma > Moxostoma hubbsi. Next base: position 75,764 of record JAVLUX010000180.1, on the reverse strand, counting down.
TGACTTGTTTGTGAGGAGGATGTTTTGGAGTCCAGTTCATTTTATTAAAAAAATGTTTCCAGAAATGAAGTAGATTCAAACAAATTACAGGTGGACTTGTAAACATTTTGTTGTTGTTGTTGTGAGAAAACAAACTGCACCAAATATTGCCCTTATAACTTTATAAAATAAAGTTACCATAGGTTTAAAGTTGTAAGTGGGAAAGTGCAATTCTCCATCAGTCCACTAGGGCTAACCCCAGTCCGCTGGGGTTAGTTGGGGTTAAATCGCTAGATGACCCTAACCCCTAGCCCCGGGGGTTAAAAACTCTGTAGGTATAGAGGTGATTACGAGTTTCACCCTCATTATCTCCACCCTCATTTGCATATCGAATCTGATTGGCTGGATTGTTTCACAGATCAATCTTTAGAACGGTCTGTCCGATTTTGCCAAGCTTGGTGTCATCGAACTCAGAATTCCGTCTGTCTTCATGTGACGGAGCGAGATGAACAGAAAAAGAAAGCATTAGAAATGTAGCACTTAAAAAGGAAAAAAGTCATTTGCATGTAGGTTTTGAGTGGTGGAAAAAGTCACCTGCACGCCTTTAAGATTTGCATGAATACGACTGTAGAGGAGACGTGGTAATGAACGCATTTTTCACAAGAACGACGTTTCTTCTTTCCTGCGCATTTTGGCAGCATGTAGGCCTGCAGCACGTTAGCTTTGGGCAACAATAATAGCGTTTAATTTGATTTGTAAACAGCCCATTGCGGTTTAAATACTGTTTATATTTCAGTTGAGCAACTGAAATCAGTATCATATCCATGTATCACTCCTGAAATGTTTTTGTAGGAATGTTTGGGTGGGATGAACTCAATCCTTTATTATTATCATTTCAATGTATCGGACCATGCTTGTGAGGAGGAGATTATTCTGTTGCGAGCAGAGCAGACTTGAGTCCAGTAAATATTTAAAGAAATTGTTCCAAAATTGAGCGCACGAAGAGCTACATTTGTAAGGACCCTTCAGATTTTAAAAATGCAACTTAAAGGCTTGAATCCCTCTGCTCCCAACCACCAGCACGTGGTAATAGCTTAGCCCCCGCCGCTGGGCGGCAGTCCATACAATGTCAGTCTATGGAAAAATGTTTGTCTGTGGGTGGCTGCTGTTCTGAAGGTGCTGGCGGTGTGGGCTTGCGGGTTTCCGAGAAGACCAGCGTTGGCCCCGTGACTCTGGCAGGTACGTTTGCGGAGATACGGGGCTTGGCCCGCATCCTATGTGGTCCGTGCTGTAGCGGAATTTGACAGCCGTCCGGCGTGGTTGGTTGCCCCGCTGACGTCCCGGGGGACCGTGCTAGGAGCGCATTTGGGGGCGTTTGGAGTCCATTGGTGTAGGTTTGAGTGGAGTGTTTTCGGGGGCCCGTGGCAGCCTTAGGTCAGGTCAGAGCAGGATATAGGATAGAAACTACCGACGGCGAACACGCCATCGTCTTTAACTTTGGTTCCGCTGGTCCGATTTTTACAAAAATGTCATGTTCTATATGTGATCCTCTAGCTATCTGATTGACTTTGTCCTCGATCAGTCTTAAGAGGTTTGATTTAGTCTCAAAAACATACTTCTCTTATGGTCTAACTTGCTCTATAGTGTGTAAATGTTGTGTCTTCTTGATCAGTGTGACTTGTATTTAGTTTGGAAATGTGTTCTGTTCAGAAGTTGGTTATGTTTAGAGTTAAAGTTGAATAAAGTGATACAATCTTAATTTGTGTAAGCCTGGTATCTTTTTGATACTTTTGACTTTTATTAGCTTAGAAGTTGGGTTAGGTTAAGAAGTTAGGTTAGGTTAGAATAAGGTTAGTTAGGGTTAGGTTAGGTTATGGGATATAGGGATGAAAACCACCCATTTTGTGATGCACCGACAGGCAGCCATGCGGTAAGACACAGAATGTGAGGAAGCTCGATCAGGTAAAGTGATCCCTGACATGCTAGCGGCAGCTCTTTCGTGACCGCAGCAGTGCCAAGCAGAAATGCCATGCTTTCCTGGGCAGGACGACAGTAGAAGTCAATGGGTTCTCTTGGTTAATAGAATAAACTGGCTTTCGGCGAACTGTGATAAATTTATAAAGGCCTATGTCAATTTACCGTGTCTTTACTGTAATAAAACGGGTTACCCTGGGGCTAGGCACACAAAACTGCAATATGTTTCTCGTGGAAAGAGCCCGATAGAGTGTGCAAAGTTTGGGAACGATCGCTCGATCGTAGCCAACACAGCGGCCTAAAACGTACTCGTTTCACAGAGGCTTTATGGAAGGCCGACTATATTAAGCATATTTTTAGTGTAATAAAACGTGTTCCCATTGGGCTAGGTACACAAAAGTGTAATATGTTTCTCGTGGAAAGACCCCCATAGTTTGTGCAAAGTTTGGGAACGATCGCTCGTTCGTAGCCAACACGGCGGCCTAAAACTTACTCGTTTCACAGAGGCTTTATAGAAGGCCGACTATATGAAACATGTTATTAGTGTAATAAAACGGGTTACCCTGGGGCTAGGCACACAAAACTGCAATATGTTTCTCGTGGAAAGAGCCCGATAGAGTGTGCAAAGTTTGGGAACGATCGCTCGATCGTAGCCAACACAGCGGCCTAAAACGTACTCGTTTCACAGAGGCTTTATGGAAGGCCGACTATATTAAGCATATTTTTAGTGTAATAAAACGTGTTCCCATTGGGCTAGGTACACAAAAGTGTAATATGTTTCTCGTGGAAAGACCCCCATAGTTTGTGCAAAGTTTGGGAACGATCGCTCGTTCGTAGCCAACACGGCGGCCTAAAACTTACTCGTTTCACAGAGGCTTTATAGAAGGCCGACTATATGAAACATGTTATTAGTGTAATAAAACGGGTTACCCTGGGGCTAGGCACACAAAACTGCAATATGTTTCTCGTGGAAAGAGCCCGATAGAGTGTGCAAAGTTTGGGAACGATCACTCGATCGTAGCCAACACAGCGGCCTAAAACGTACTCGTTTCACAGAGGCTTTATGGAAGGCCGACTATATTAAGCATATTTTTAGTGTAATAAAACGTGTTCCCATTGGGCTAGGTACACAAAAGTGTAATATGTTTCTCGTGGAAAGACCCCCATAGTTTGTGCAAAGTTTGGGAACGATCGCTCGTTCGTAGCCAACACGGCGGCCTAAAACGTACTCGTTTCACAGAGGCTTTATGGAAGGCTGACTATATTAAGCATATTTTTACTGTAATAAAACGGGTTACCCTGGGGCTAGGCACACAAAACTGCAGTATGTTTCTCGTGGAAAGAGCCCGATAGACTGTACAAAGTTTGGGAACGATCACTCGTTCGTAGCCAACACGGCGGCCTAAAACGTACTCGTTTCACAGAGGCTTTATAGAAGGCCGACTATATTAAGCATATTTTTACTATAATAAAATGGGTTCCCATGGGGCTGGGCACACAAAAGTGTAGTATGTTTCTTGTGGAAACACCCCCCTAGTGTGTGTAAAGTTTGGGAACGATCGCTCGTTCGTAGCCAACACGGCGGCCTAAAACGTACTCGTTTCACAGAGGCTTTATGGAAGGCTGACTATATTAAGCATATTTTTACTGTAATAAAACGGGTTACCCTGGGGCTAGGCACAAAAAACTGCAATATGTTTCTCATGGAAAGAGCCCGATAGACTGTACAAAGTTTGGGAACGATCGCTCGTTCGTAGCCAACACGGCGGCCTAAAACGTACTCGTTTCACAGAGGCGTTATAGAAGGCCGACTATATAAAACATGTTATTAGTGTAATAAAATGGGTTCCCATTGGGCTAGGCACACAAAAGTGTAATATGTTTCTCGTGGAAAGACCCCCATAGTGTGTGCAAAGTTTGGGAACGATCGCTCGTTCGTAGCCAACACGGCGGCCTAAAACGTACTCGTTACACAGAGGCTTTATAGAAGGCAGACTATATTAAGCATATTTTTACTGTTATAAAATGGGTTCTCCTTGCCCTAGGTACACAAATGTGTAATATGTTTCTCGTGGAAAGACCCCCATAGTGTGTGCAAAGTTTGGGAACGATCGCTCGTTCGTAGCCAACACGGCGGCCTAAAACGTACTCCTTTCACAGAGGCTTTATGGAAGGCCGAATATATTAAGCATATTTTTACTGTAATAAAACGGGTTACCCTGGGGCTAGGCACACAAAACTGCAATATGTTTCTCGTGGAAAGAGCCCAATAGACTGTACAAAGTTTGGGAACGATCACTCGTTCGTAGCCAACACGGCGGCCTAAAACGTACTTATTTCACAGAGGCTTTATAGAAGGCCGACTATATTAAGCATATTTTTACTGTAATAAAATGGGTTCCCATGGGGCTGGGCACACAAAAGTGTAGTATGTTTCTTGTGGAAACACCTCCCTAGTGTGTGTAAAGTTTGGGAACGATCGCTCGTTCGTAGCCAACACGGCGGCCTAAAACGTACTCGTTTCACAGAGGCTTTATAGAAGGCCGACTATATAAAACATGTTATTAGTGTAATAAAACGGGTTACCCTGGGGCTAGGCACACAAAACTGCAATATGTTTCTCGTGGAAAGACCCCCATAGTCTGTGCAAAGTTTGGGAACGATCACTCGTTCGTAGCCAACACGGCGGCCTAAAACGTACTCGTTTCACATTGGACCATTATTGTTTAACCCCACTGGGTGGCAGTCTATACAATGTGAGTCTATGGAAAAGTGCTCACAAATGCTAAGAGTTTTTGACATCTGAGGTGTTCTGTTGCAGAAATTATTTTTAATGTCATTCGGAATTTTGCAAGTGTTAAAGTGAATAATTCAGGTGGAATCATACAATTACACAAGGAAAGTTTTATTGACGGAATAATAAGGATAATAACAAGAATTACGAAAATAATAATAATAACATGAGTAATTATAATAATTCATTTAATTTATGAAGTGCTTTTCTAGACACGGATGAGAGACCGACATTCACAGCAAAGGCTGCCAATTTAACTGGCCATATATATATATATATATATAAAATCTGCATGTTTTAAAAACATTGCTGTAATATAAAGGTTTTAAGCAGCATAACTTGCGTTCAAAATCATTGTACAGTATGAACAGGAACATAGTTTGTATTTTTCCTGTTAGATTTCTTTTGCAAGTTTTTGTAAACTTCAATTTTATTGATAAATCATTCATATTTCAAATGAACGGCTGTTCTTAAGTGGACGCCCCCTAAAGGCTCAGCATTGAAACTGTCTGTGATTCTGTGTTAAAAAATCCACATTTTAGCAGTTTTGCACAGTGCAGATCTCAATATGTCCACTTTGTGTATGTGTGTGTATGTGTGTATATATTTGTAGCTGTAAGTCATAAATCTATCTTTCTGTCTATCTAACTAACTATCTGTCTGACTGTCTGTCTGTCTGTCTGTCTATCTGTCTATGTATCTCACTATCTGCCTGTCTGTCTGTCTGTCTATCTATCTTTCTGTCTGTCTATCTAACTATCTGTCTATCTATCTAACTATCTGTCTTTCTGTCTATCTATCTAACTATCTGTCTGTCTGTCTATCTAACTATCTGTCTATCGAACTATCTGTCTGTCAATCTATCTAACTGTCTGTCTGTCTATCTATCTAACTATCTGTCTGTCTGTCTATCTATCTAACTATCTGTCTGTCTGTCTGTCTATCTAACTATCTGTCTGTCTATCTAACTATCTGTCTGTCTATCTATCTAAATGTCTGTCTGTCTGTCTATCTTTCTGCATGTGTGTCTATTTGTTTCTCTGTCTGTGTTTGTGTGTCTGTCTGTAACTAATGAAACTTTTAAATAAAGTTTAAACTTTTTACTATCATTATTATTATTATTATTATTTCATTTGATATTTCTTTTACTTGTATGTGAGGAGTATTTTTGAGTCCAGTTAATTGTATCAAAGAAATGTTTCCAAAAATGAAATAAATAAAAAAACAAATAACAGAAGGATGTTTTGTTTTTGTGGTATCGAGTCTCCATCTGGTGGTCATTTACAGCAACTTCATATTCTACTCAATAAAGTCCCAAACAGACTGCTATATTTGATTCCTACTGTAAGACTGTTAATAACAAATGAAAGAAATGAACCCAAGTAAATATAGCAAGACCCTTTGCATTTATTTGACTTGTTTGTGAGGAGGATGTTTTGGAGTCCAGTTCATTTTATTAAAAAAATGTTTCCAGAAATGAAGTAGATTCAAACAAATTACAGGTGGACTTGTAAACATTTTGTTGTTGTTGTTGTGAGAAAACAAACTGCACCAAATATTGCCCTTATAACTTTATAAAATAAAGTTACCATAGGTTTAAAGTTGTAAGTGGGAAAGTGCAATTCTCCATCAGTCCACTAGGGCTAACCCCAGTCCGCTGGGGTTAGTTGGGGTTAAATCGCTAGATGACCCTAACCCCTAGCCCCGGGGGTTAAAAACTCTGTAGGTATAGAGTTGATTACGAGTTTCACCCTCATTATCTCCACCCTCATTTGCATATCGAATCTGATTGGCTGGATTGTTTCACAGATCAATCTTTAGAACGGTCTGTCCGATTTTGCCAAGCTTGGTGTCATCGAACTCAGAATTCCGTCTGTCTTCATGTGACGGAGCGAGATGAACAGAAAAAGAAAGCATTAGAAATGTAGCACTTAAAAAGGAAAAAAGTCATTTGCATGTAGGTTTTGAGTGGTGGAAAAAGTCACCTGCACGCCTTTAAGATTTGCATGAATACGACTGTAGAGGAGACGTGGTAATGAACGCATTTTTCACAAGAACGACGTTTCTTCTTTCCTGCGCATTTTGGCAGCATGTAGGCCTGCAGCACGTTAGCTTTGGGCAACAATAATAGCGTTTAATTTGATTTGTAAACAGCCCATTGCGGTTTAAATACTGTTTATATTTCAGTTGAGCAACTGAAATCAGTATCATATCCATGTATCACTCCTGAAATGTTTTTGTAGGAATGTTTGGGTGGGATGAACTCAATCCTTTATTATTATCATTTCAATGTATCGGACCATGCTTGTGAGGAGGAGATTATTCTGTTGCGAGCAGAGCAGACTTGAGTCCAGTAAATATTTAAAGAAATTGTTCCAAAATTGAGCGCACGAAGAGCTACATTTGTAAGGACCCTTCAGATTTTAAAAATGCAACTTAAAGGCTTGAATCCCTCTGCTCCCAACCACCAGCACGTGGTAATAGCTTAGCCCCCGCCGCTGGGCGGCAGTCCATACAATGTCAGTCTATGGAAAAATGTTTGTCTGTGGGTGGCTGCTGTTCTGAAGGTGCTGGCGGTGTGGGCCTGCGGGTTTCCGAGAAGACCAGCGTTGGCCCCGTGACTCTGGCAGGTACGTTTGCGGAGATACGGGGCTTGGCCCGCATCCTATGTGGTCCGTGCTGTAGCGGAATTTGACAGCCGTCCGGCGTGGTTGGTTGCCCCGCTGACGTCCCGGGGGACCGTGCTAGGAGCGCATTTGGGGGCGTTTGGAGTCCATTGGTGTAGGTTTGAGTGGAGTGTTTTCGGGGGCCCGTGGCAGCCTTAGGTCAGGTCAGAGCAGGATATAGGATAGAAACTACCGACGGCGAACACGCCATCGTCTTTAACTTTGGTTCCGCTGGTCCGATTTTTACAAAAATGTCATGTTCTATATGTGATCCTCTAGCTATCTGATTGACTTTGTCCTCGATCAGTCTTAAGAGGTTTGATTTAGTCTCAAAAACATACTTCTCTTATGGTCTAACTTGCTCTATAGTGTGTAAATGTTGTGTCTTCTTGATCAGTGTGACTTGTATTTAGTTTGGAAATGTGTTCTGTTCAGAAGTTGGTTATGTTTAGAGTTAAAGTTGAATAAAGTGATACAATCTTAATTTGTGTAAGCCTGGTATCTTTTTGATACTTTTGACTTTTATTAGCTTAGAAGTTGGGTTAGGTTAAGAAGTTAGGTTAGGTTAGAATAAGGTTAGTTAGGGTTAGGTTAGGTTATGGGATATAGGGATGAAAACCACCCATTTTGTGATGCACCGACAGGCAGCCATGCGGTAAGACACAGAATGTGAGGAAGCTCGATCAGGTAAAGTGATCCCTGACATGCTAGCGGCAGCTCTTTCGTGACCGCAGCAGTGCCAAGCAGAAATGCCATGCTTTCCTGGGCAGGACGACAGTAGAAGTCAATGGGTTCTCTTGGTTAATAGAATAAACTGGCTTTCGGCGAACTGTGATAAATTTATAAAGGCCTATGTCAATTTACCGTGTCTTTACTGTAATAAAACGGGTTACCCTGGGGCTAGGCACACAAAACTGCAATATGTTTCTCGTGGAAAGAGCCCGATAGAGTGTGCAAAGTTTGGGAACGATCGCTCGATCGTAGCCAACACAGCGGCCTAAAACGTACTCGTTTCACAGAGGCTTTATGGAAGGCCGACTATATTAAGCATATTTTTAGTGTAATAAAACGTGTTCCCATTGGGCTAGGTACACAAAAGTGTAATATGTTTCTCGTGGAAAGACCCCCATAGTTTGTGCAAAGTTTGGGAACGATCGCTCGTTCGTAGCCAACACGGCGGCCTAAAACTTACTCGTTTCACAGAGGCTTTATAGAAGGCCGACTATATAAAACATGTTATTAGTGTAATAAAACGGGTTACCCTGGGGCTAGGCACACAAAACTGCAATATGTTTCTCGTGGAAAGAGCCCGATAGAGTGTGCAAAGTTTGGGAACGATCGCTCGATCGTAGCCAACACAGCGGCCTAAAACGTACTCGTTTCACAGAGGCTTTATGGAAGGCCGACTATATTAAGCATATTTTTAGTGTAATAAAACGTGTTCCCATTGGGCTAGGTACACAAAAGTGTAATATGTTTCTCGTGGAAAGACCCCCATAGTTTGTGCAAAGTTTGGGAACGATCGCTCGTTCGTAGCCAACACGGCGGCCTAAAACTTACTCGTTTCACAGAGGCTTTATAGAAGGCCGACTATATGAAACATGTTATTAGTGTAATAAAACGGGTTACCCTGGGGCTAGGCACACAAAACTGCAATATGTTTCTCGTGGAAAGAGCCCGATAGAGTGTGCAAAGTTTGGGAACGATCACTCGATCGTAGCCAACACAGCGGCCTAAAACGTACTCGTTTCACAGAGGCTTTATGGAAGGCCGACTATATTAAGCATATTTTTAGTGTAATAAAACGTGTTCCCAGTGGGCTAGGTACACAAAAGTGTAATATGTTTCTCGTGGAAAGACCCCCATAGTTTGTGCAAAGTTTGGGAACGATCGCTCGTTCGTAGCCAACACGGCGGCCTAAAACTTACTCGTTTCACAGAGGCTTTATAGAAGGCCGACTATATAAAACATGTTATTAGTGTAATAAAACGGGTTACCCTGGGGCTAGGCACACAAAACTGCAATATGTTTCTCGTGGAAAGAGCCCGATAGAGTGTGCAAAGTTTGGGAATGATCACTCGATCGTAGCCAACACAGCGGCCTAAAACGTACTCGTTTCACAGAGGCTTTATGGAAGGCCGACTATATTAAGCATATTTTTAGTGTAATAAAACGTGTTCCCATTGGGCTAGGTACACAAAAGTGTAATATGTTTCTCGTGGAAAGACCCCCATAGTTTGTGCAAAGTTTGGGAACGATCGCTCGTTCGTAGCCAACACGGCGGCCTAAAACGTACTCCTTTCACAGAGGCTTTATGGAAGGCCGAATATATTAAGCATATTTTTACTGTAATAAAACGGGTTACCCTGGGGCTAGGCACACAAAACTGCAATATGTTTCTCGTGGAAAGAGCCCAATAGACTGTACAAAGTTTGGGAACGATCACTCGTTCGTAGCCAACACGGCGGCCTAAAACGTACTTATTTCACAGAGGCTTTATAGAAGGCCGACTATATTAAGCATATTTTTACTGTAATAAAATGGGTTCCCATGGGGCTGGGCACACAAAAGTGTAGTATGTTTCTTGTGGAAACACCTCCCTAGTGTGTGTAAAGTTTGGGAACGATCGCTCGTTCGTAGCCAACACGGCGGCCTAAAACGTACTCGTTTCACAGAGGCTTTATAGAAGGCCGACTATATAAAACATGTTATTAGTGTAATAAAACGGGTTACCCTGGGGCTAGGCACACAAAACTGCAATATGTTTCTCGTGGAAAGACCCCCATAGTCTGTGCAAAGTTTGGGAACGATCACTCGTTCGTAGCCAACACGGCGGCCTAAAACGTACTCGTTTCACATTGGACCATTATTGTTTAACCCCACTGGGTGGCAGTCTATACAATGTGAGTCTATGGAAAAGTGCTCACAAATGCTAAGAGTTTTTGACATCTGAGGTGTTCTGTTGCAGAAATTATTTTTAATGTCATTCGGAATTTTGCAAGTGTTAAAGTGAATAATTCAGGTGGAATCATACAATTACACAAGGAAAGTTTTATTGACGGAATAATAAGGATAATAACAAGAATTACGAAAATAATAATAATAACATGAGTAATTATAATAATTCATTTAATTTATGAAGTGCTTTTTTAGACACGGATGAGAGACCGACATTCACAGCAAAGGCTGCCAATTTAACTGGCCATATATATATATATATATATAAAATCTGCATGTTTTAAAAACATTGCTGTAATATAAAGGTTTTAAGCAGCATAACTTGCGTTCAAAATCATTGTACAGTATGAACAGGAACATAGTTTGTATTTTTCCTGTTAGATTTCTTTTGCAAGTTTTTGTAAACTTCAATTTTATTGATAAATCATTCATATTTCAAATGAACGGCTGTTCTTAAGTGGACGCCCCCTAAAGGCTCAGCATTGAAACTGTCTGTGATTCTGTGTTAAAAAATCCACATTTTAGCAGTTTTGCACAGTGCAGATCTCAATATGTCCACTTTGTGTATGTGTGTGTATGTGTGTATATATTTGTAGCTGTAAGTCATAAATCTATCTTTCTGTCTATCTAACTAACTATCTGTCTGACTGTCTGTCTGTCTGTCTGTCTATCTGTCTATGTATCTCACTATCTGTCTTTCTGTCTATCTATCTAACTATCTGTCTGTCTGTCTATCTAACTATCTGTCTATCTATCTAACTATCTGTCTTTCTGTCTATCTATCTAACTATCTGTCTGTCTGTCTATCTAACTATCTGTCTATCGAACTATCTGTCTGTCAATCTATCTAACTGTCTGTCTGTCTATCTATCTAACTATCTGTCTGTCTGTCTATCTATCTAACTATCTGTCTGTCTGTCTGTCTATCTAACTATCTGTCTGTCTATCTAACTATCTGTCTGTCTATCTATCTAAATGTCTGTCTGTCTGTCTATCTTTCTGCATGTGTGTCTATTTGTTTCTCTGTCTGTGTTTGTGTGTCTGTCTGTAACTAATGAAACTTTTAAATAAAGTTTAAACTTTTTACTATCATTATTATTATTATTATTATTTCATTTGATATTTCTTTTACTTGTATGTGAGGAGTATTTTTGAGTCCAGTTAATTGTATCAAAGAAATGTTTCCAAAAATGAAATAAATAAAAAAACAAATAACAGAAGGATGTTTTGTTTTTGTGGTATCGAGTCTCCATCTGGTGGTCATTTACAGCAACTTCATATTCTACTCAATAAAGTCCCAAACAGACTGCTATATTTGATTCCTACTGTAAGACTGTTAATAACAAATGAAAGAAATGAACCCAAGTAAATATAGCAAGACCCTTTGCATTTATTTGACTTGTTTGTGAGGAGGATGTTTTGGAGTCCAGTTCATTTTATTAAAAAAATGTTTCCAGAAATGAAGTAGATTCAAACAAATTACAGGTGGACTTGTAAACATTTTGTTGTTGTTGTTGTGAGAAAACAAACTGCACCAAATATTGCCCTTATAACTTTATAAAATAAAGTTACCATAGGTTTAAATTTGTAAGTGGGAAAGTGCAATTCTCCATCAGTCCACTAGGGCTAACCCCAGTCCGCTGGGGTTAGTTGGGGTTAAATCGCTAGATGACCCTAACCCCTAGCCCCGGGGGTTAAAAACTCTGTAGGTATAGAGGTGATTACGAGTTTCACCCTCATTATCTCCACCCTCATTTGCATATCGAATCTGATTGGCTGGATTGTTTCACAGATCAATCTTTAGAACGGTCTGTCCGATTTTGCCAAGCTTGGTGTCATCGAACTCAGAATTCCGTCTGTCTTCATGTGACGGAGCGAGATGAACAGAAAAAGAAAGCATTAGAAATGTAGCACTTAAAAAGGAAAAAAGTCATTTGCATGTAGGTTTTGAGTGGTGGAAAAAGTCACCTGCACGCCTTTAAGATTTGCATGAATACGACTGTAGAGGAGACGTGGTAATGAACGCATTTTTCACAAGAACGACGTTTCTTCTTTCCTGCGCATTTTGGCAGCATGTAGGCCTGCAGCACGTTAGCTTTGGGCAACAATAATAGCGTTTAATTTGATTTGTAAACAGCCCATTGCGGTTTAAATACTGTTTATATTTCAGTTGAGCAACTGAAATCAGTATCATATCCATGTATCACTCCTGAAATGTTTTTGTAGGAATGTTTGGGTGGGATGAACTCAATCCTTTATTATTATCATTTCAATGTATCGGACCATGCTTGTGAGGAGGAGATTATTCTGTTGCGAGCAGAGCAGACTTGAGTCCAGTAAATATTTAAAGAAATTGTTCCAAAATTGAGCGCACGAAGAGCTACATTTGTAAGGACCCTTCAGATTTTAAAAATGCAACTTAAAGGCTTGAATCCCTCTGCTCCCAACCACCAGCACGTGGTAATAGCTTAGCCCCCGCCGCTGGGCGGCAGTCCATACAATGTCAGTCTATGGAAAAATGTTTGTCTGTGGGTGGCTGCTGTTCTGAAGGTGCTGGCGGTGTGGGCCTGCGGGTTTCCGAGAAGACCAGCGTTGGCCCCGTGACTCTGGCAGGTACGTTTGCGGAGATACGGGGCTTGGCCCGCATCCTATGTGGTCCGTGCTGTAGCGGAATTTGACAGCCGTCCGGCGTGGTTGGTTGCCCCGCTGACGTCCCGGGGGACCGTGCTAGGAGCGCATTTGGGGGCGTTTGGAGTCCATTGGTGTAGGTTTGAGTGGAGTGTTTTCGGGGGCCCGTGGCAGCCTTAGGTCAGGTCAGAGCAGGATATAGGATAGAAACTACCGACGGCGAACACGCCATCGTCTTTAACTTTGGTTCCGCTGGTCCGATTTTTACAAAAATGTCATGTTCTATATGTGATCCTCTAGCTATCTGATTGACTTTGTCCTCGATCAGTCTTAAGAGGTTTGATTTAGTCTCAAAAACATACTTCTCTTATGGTCTAACTTGCTCTATAGTGTGTAAATGTTGTGTCTTCTTGATCAGTGTGACTTGTATTTAGTTTGGAAATGTGTTCTGTTCAGAAGTTGGTTATGTTTAGAGTTAAAGTTGAATAAAGTGATACAATCTTAATTTGTGTAAGCCTGGTATCTTTTTGATACTTTTGACTTTTATTAGCTTAGAAGTTGGGTTAGGTTAAGAAGTTAGGTTAGGTTAGAATAAGGTTAGTTAGGGTTAGGTTAGGTTATGGGATATAGGGATGAAAACCACCCATTTTGTGATGCACCGACAGGCAGCCATGCGGTAAGACACAGAATGTGAGGAAGCTCGATCAGGTAAAGTGATCCCTGACATGCTAGCGGCAGCTCTTTCGTGACCGCAGCAGTGCCAAGCAGAAATGCCATGCTTTCCTGGGCAGGACGACAGTAGAAGTCAATGGGTTCTCTTGGTTAATAGAATAAACTGGCTTTCGGCGAACTGTGATAAATTTATAAAGGCCTATGTCAATTTACCGTGTCTTTACTGTAATAAAACGGGTTACCCTGGGGCTAGGCACACAAAACTGCAATATGTTTCTCGTGGAAAGAGCCCGATAGAGTGTGCAAAGTTTGGGAACGATCGCTCGATCGTAGCCAACACAGCGGCCTAAAACGTACTCGTTTCACAGAGGCTTTATGGAAGGCCGACTATATTAAGCATATTTTTAGTGTAATAAAACGTGTTCCCATTGGGCTAGGTACACAAAAGTGTAATATGTTTCTCGTGGAAAGACCCCCATAGTTTGTGCAAAGTTTGGGAACGATCGCTCGTTCGTAGCCAACACGGCGGCCTAAAACTTACTCGTTTCACAGAGGCTTTATAGAAGGCCGACTATATAAAACATGTTATTAGTGTAATAAAACGGGTTACCCTGGGGCTAGGCACACAAAACTGCAATATGTTTCTCGTGGAAAGAGCCCGATAGAGTGTGCAAAGTTTGGGAACGATCGCTCGATCGTAGCCAACACAGCGGCCTAAAACGTACTCGTTTCACAGAGGCTTTATGGAAGGCCGACTATATTAAGCATATTTTTAGTGTAATAAAACGTGTTCCCATTGGGCTAGGTACACAAAAGTGTAATATGTTTCTCGTGGAAAGACCCCCATAGTTTGTGCAAAGTTTGGGAACGATCGCTCGTTCGTAGCCAACACGGCGGCCTAAAACTTACTCGTTTCACAGAGGCTTTATAGAAGGCCGACTATATGAAACATGTTATTAGTGTAATAAAACGGGTTACCCTGGGGCTAGGCACACAAAACTGCAATATGTTTCTCGTGGAAAGAGCCCGATAGAGTGTGCAAAGTTTGGGAACGATCACTCGATCGTAGCCAACACAGCGGCCTAAAACGTACTCGTTTCACAGAGGCTTTATGGAAGGCCGACTATATTAAGCATATTTTTAGTGTAATAAAACGTGTTCCCAGTGGGCTAGGTACACAAAAGTGTAATATGTTTCTCGTGGAAAGACCCCCATAGTTTGTGCAAAGTTTGGGAACGATCGCTCGTTCGTAGCCAACACGGCGGCCTAAAACTTACTCGTTTCACAGAGGCTTTATAGAAGGCCGACTATATAAAACATGTTATTAGTGTAATAAAACGGGTTACCCTGGGGCTAGGCACACAAAACTGCAATATGTTTCTCGTGGAAAGAGCCCGATAGAGTGTGCAAAGTTTGGGAACGATCACTCGATCGTAGCCAACACAGCGGCCTAAAACGTACTCGTTTCACAGAGGCTTTATGGAAGGCCGACTATATTAAGCATATTTTTAGTGTAATAAAACGTGTTCCCATTGGGCTAGGTACACAAAAGTGTAATATGTTTCTCGTGGAAAGACCCCCATAGTTTGTGCAAAGTTTGGGAACGATCGCTCGTTCGTAGCCAACACGGCGGCCTAAAACGTACTCGTTTCACAGAGGCTTTATGGAAGGCTGACTATATTAAGCATATTTTTACTGTAATAAAACGGGTTACCCTGGGGCTAGGCACACAAAACTGCAGTATGTTTCTCGTGGAAAGAGCCCGATAGACTGTACAAAGTTTGGGAACGATCACTCGTTCGTAGCCAACACGGCGGCCTAAAACGTACTCGTTTCACAGAGGCTTTATAGAAGGCCGACTATATTAAGCATATTTTTACTATAATAAAATGGGTTCCCATGGGGCTGGGCACACAAAAGTGTAGTATGTTTCTTGTGGAAACACCCCCCTAGTGTGTGTAAAGTTTGGGAACGATCGCTCGTTCGTAGCCAACACGGCGGCCTAAAACGTACTCGTTTCACAGAGGCTTTATGGAAGGCTGACTATATTAAGCATATTTTTACTGTAATAAAACGGGTTACCCTGGGGCTAGGCACAAAAAACTGCAATATGTTTCTCATGGAAAGAGCCCGATAGACTGTACAAAGTTTGGGAACGATCGCTCGTTCGTAGCCAACACGGCGGCCTAAAACGTACTCGTTTCACAGAGGCGTTATAGAAGGCCGACTATATAAAACATGTTATTAGTGTAATAAAATGGGTTCCCATTGGGCTAGGCACACAAAAGTGTAATATGTTTCTCGTGGAAAGACCCCCATAGTGTGTGCAAAGTTTGGGAACGATCGCTCGTTCGTAGCCAACACGGCGGCCTAAAACGTACTCGTTACACAGAGGCTTTATAGAAGGCAGACTATATTAAGCATATTTTTACTGTTATAAAATGGGTTCTCCTTGCCCTAGGTACACAAATGTGTAATATGTTTCTCGTGGAAAGACCCCCATAGTGTGTGCAAAGTTTGGGAACGATCGCTCGTTCGTAGCCAACACGGCGGCCTAAAACGTACTCCTTTCACAGAGGCTTTATGGAAGGCCGAATATATTAAGCATATTTTTACTGTAATAAAACGGGTTACCCTGGGGCTAGGCACACAAAACTGCAATATGTTTCTCGTGGAAAGAGCCCAATAGACTGTACAAAGTTTGGGAACGATCACTCGTTCGTAGCCAACACGGCGGCCTAAAACGTACTTATTTCACAGAGGCTTTATAGAAGGCCGACTATATTAAGCATATTTTTACTGTAATAAAATGGGTTCCCATGGGGCTGGGCACACAAAAGTGTAGTATGTTTCTTGTGGAAACACCTCCCTAGTGTGTGTAAAGTTTGGGAACGATCGCTCGTTCGTAGCCAACACGGCGGCCTAAAACGTACTCGTTTCACAGAGGCTTTATAGAAGGCCGACTATATAAAACATGTTATTAGTGTAATAAAACGGGTTACCCTGGGGCTAGGCACACAAAACTGCAATATGTTTCTCGTGGAAAGACCCCCATAGTCTGTGCAAAGTTTGGGAACGATCACTCGTTCGTAGCCAACACGGCGGCCTAAAACGTACTCGTTTCACATTGGACCATTATTGTTTAACCCCACTGGGTGGCAGTCTATACAATGTGAGTCTATGGAAAAGTGCTCACAAATGCTAAGAGTTTTTGACATCTGAGGTGTTCTGTTGCAGAAATTATTTTTAATGTCATTTGGAATTTTGCAAGTGTTAAAGTGAATAATTCAGGTGGAATCATACAATTACACAAGGAAAGTTTTATTGACGGAATAATAAGGATAATAACAAGAATTACGAAAATAATAATAATAACATGAGTAATTATAATAATTCATTTAATTTATGAAGTGCTTTTCTAGACACGGATGAGAGACCGACATTCACAGCAAAGGCTGCCAATTTAACTGGCCATATATATATATATATATATAAAATCTGCATGTTTTAAAAACATTGCTGTAATATAAAGGTTTTAAGCAGCATAACTTGCGTTCAAAATCATTGTACAGTATGAACAGGAACATAGTTTGTATTTTTCCTGTTAGATTTCTTTTGCAAGTTTTTGTAAACTTCAATTTTATTGATAAATCATTCATATTTCAAATGAACGGCTGTTCTTAAGTGGACGCCCCCTAAAGGCTCAGCATTGAAACTGTCTGTGATTCTGTGTTAAAAAATCCACATTTTAGCAGTTTTGCACAGTGCAGATCTCAATATGTCCACTTTGTGTATGTGTGTGTATGTGTGTATATATTTGTAGCTGTAAGTCATAAATCTATCTTTCTGTCTATCTAACTAACTATCTGTCTGACTGTCTGTCTGTCTGTCTGTCTATCTGTCTATGTATCTCACTATCTGCCTGTCTGTCTGTCTGTCTATCTATCTTTCTGTCTGTCTATCTAACTATCTGTCTATCTATCTAACTATCTGTCTTTCTGTCTATCTATCTAACTATCTGTCTGTCTGTCTATCTAACTATCTGTCTATCGAACTATCTGTCTGTCAATCTATCTAACTGTCTGTCTGTCTATCTATCTAACTATCTGTCTGTCTGTCTATCTATCTAACTATCTGTCTGTCTGTCTGTCTATCTAACTATCTGTCTGTCTATCTAACTATCTGTCTGTCTATCTATCTAAATGTCTGTCTGTCTGTCTATCTTTCTGCATGTGTGTCTATTTGTTTCTCTGTCTGTGTTTGTGTGTCTGTCTGTAACTAATGAAACTTTTAAATAAAGTTTAAACTTTTTACTATCATTATTATTATTATTATTATTTCATTTGATATTTCTTTTACTTGTATGTGAGGAGTATTTTTGAGTCCAGTTAATTGTATCAAAGAAATGTTTCCAAAAATGAAATAAATAAAAAAACAAATAACAGAAGGATGTTTTGTTTTTGTGGTATCGAGTCTCCATCTGGTGGTCATTTACAGCAACTTCATATTCTACTCAATAAAGTCCCAAACAGACTGCTATATTTGATTCCTACTGTAAGACTGTTAATAACAAATGAAAGAAATGAACCCAAGTAAATATAGCAAGACCCTTTGCATTTATTTGACTTGTTTGTGAGGAGGATGTTTTGGAGTCCAGTTCATTTTATTAAAAAAATGTTTCCAGAAATGAAGTAGATTCAAACAAATTACAGGTGGACTTGTAAACATTTTGTTGTTGTTGTTGTGAGAAAACAAACTGCACCAAATATTGCCCTTATAACTTTATAAAATAAAGTTACCATAGGTTTAAAGTTGTAAGTGGGAAAGTGCAATTCTCCATCAGTCCACTAGGGCTAACCCCAGTCCGCTGGGGTTAGTTGGGGTTAAATCGCTAGATGACCCTAACCCCTAGCCCCGGGGGTTAAAAACTCTGTAGGTATAGAGGTGATTACGAGTTTCACCCTCATTATCTCCACCCTCATTTGCATATCGAATCTGATTGGCTGGATTGTTTCACAGATCAATCTTTAGAACGGTCTGTCCGATTTTGCCAAGCTTGGTGTCATCGAACTCAGAATTCCGTCTGTCTTCATGTGACGGAGCGAGATGAACAGAAAAAGAAAGCATTAGAAATGTAGCACTTAAAAAGGAAAAAAGTCATTTGCATGTAGGTTTTGAGTGGTGGAAAAAGTCACCTGCACGCCTTTAAGATTTGCATGAATACGACTGTAGAGGAGACGTGGTAATGAACGCATTTTTCACAAGAACGACGTTTCTTCTTTCCTGCGCATTTTGGCAGCATGTAGGCCTGCAGCACGTTAGCTTTGGGCAACAATAATAGCGTTTAATTTGATTTGTAAACAGCCCATTGCGGTTTAAATACTGTTTATATTTCAGTTGAGCAACTGAAATCAGTATCATATCCATGTATCACTCCTGAAATGTTTTTGTAGGAATGTTTGGGTGGGATGAACTCAATCCTTTATTATTATCATTTCAATGTATCGGACCATGCTTGTGAGGAGGAGATTATTCTGTTGCGAGCAGAGCAGACTTGAGTCCAGTAAATATTTAAAGAAATTGTTCCAAAATTGAGCGCACGAAGAGCTACATTTGTAAGGACCCTTCAGATTTTAAAAATGCAACTTAAAGGCTTGAATCCCTCTGCTCCCAACCACCAGCACGTGGTAATAGCTTAGCCCCTGCCGCTGGGCGGCAGTCCATACAATGTCAGTCTATGGAAAAATGTTTGTCTGTGGGTGGCTGCTGTTCTGAAGGTGCTGGCGGTGTGGGCCTGCGGGTTTCCGAGAAGACCAGCGTTGGCCCCGTGACTCTGGCAGGTACGTTTGCGGAGATACGGGGCTTGGCCCGCATCCTATGTGGTCCGTGCTGTAGCGGAATTTGACAGCCGTCCGGCGTGGTTGGTTGCCCCGCTGACGTCCCGGGGGACCGTGCTAGGAGCGCATTTGGGGGCGTTTGGAGTCCATTGGTGTAGGTTTGAGTGGAGTGTTTTCGGGGGCCCGTGGCAGCCTTAGGTCAGGTCAGAGCAGGATATAGGATAGAAACTACCGACGGCGAACACGCCATCGTCTTTAACTTTGGTTCCGCTGGTCCGATTTTTACAAAAATGTCATGTTCTATATGTGATCCTCTAGCTATCTGATTGACTTTGTCCTCGATCAGTCTTAAGAGGTTTGATTTAGTCTCAAAAACATACTTCTCTTATGGTCTAACTTGCTCTATAGTGTGTAAATGTTGTGTCTTCTTGATCAGTGTGACTTGTATTTAGTTTGGAAATGTGTTCTGTTCAGAAGTTGGTTATGTTTAGAGTTAAAGTTGAATAAAGTGATACAATCTTAATTTGTGTAAGCCTGGTATCTTTTTGATACTTTTGACTTTTATTAGCTTAGAAGTTGGGTTAGGTTAAGAAGTTAGGTTAGGTTAGAATAAGGTTAGTTAGGGTTAGGTTAGGTTATGGGATATAGGGATGAAAACCACCCATTTTGTGATGCACCGACAGGCAGCCATGCGGTAAGACACAGAATGTGAGGAAGCTCGATCAGGTAAAGTGATCCCTGACATGCTAGCGGCGGCTCTTTCGTGACCGCAGCAGTGCCAAGCAGAAATGCCATGCTTTCCTGGGCAGGACGACAGTAGAAGTCAATGGGTTCTCTTGGTTAATAGAATAAACTGGCTTTCGGCGAACTGTGATAAATTTATAAAGGCCTATGTCAATTTACCGTGTCTTTACTGTAATAAAACGGGTTACCCTGGGGCTAGGCACACAAAACTGCAATATGTTTCTCGTGGAAAGAGCCCGATAGAGTGTGCAAAGTTTGGGAACGATCGCTCGATCGTAGCCAACACAGCGGCCTAAAACGTACTCGTTTCACAGAGGCTTTATGGAAGGCCGACTATATTAAGCATATTTTTAGTGTAATAAAACGTGTTCCCATTGGGCTAGGTACACAAAAGTGTAATATGTTTCTCGTGGAAAGACCCCCATAGTTTGTGCAAAGTTTGGGAACGATCGCTCGTTCGTAGCCAACACGGCGGCCTAAAACTTACTCGTTTCACAGAGGCTTTATAGAAGGCCGACTATATGAAACATGTTATTAGTGTAATAAAACGGGTTACCCTGGGGCTAGGCACACAAAACTGCAATATGTTTCTCGTGGAAAGAGCCCGATAGAGTGTGCAAAGTTTGGGAACGATCACTCGATCGTAGCCAACACAGCGGCCTAAAACGTACTCGTTTCACAGAGGCTTTATGGAAGGCCGACTATATTAAGCATATTTTTAGTGTAATAAAACGTGTTCCCATTGGGCTAGGTACACAAAAGTGTAATATGTTTCTCGTGGAAAGACCCCCATAGTTTGTGCAAAGTTTGGGAACGATCGCTCGTTCGTAGCCAACACGGCGGCCTAAAACGTACTCGTTTCACAGAGGCTTTATGGAAGGCTGACTATATTAAGCATATTTTTACTGTAATAAAACGGGTTACCCTGGGGCTAGGCACACAAAACTGCAGTATGTTTCTCGTGGAAAGAGCCCGATAGACTGTACAAAGTTTGGGAACGATCACTCGTTCGTAGCCAACACGGCGGCCTAAAACGTACTCGTTTCACAGAGGCTTTATAGAAGGCCGACTATATTAAGCATATTTTTACTATAATAAAATGGGTTCCCATGGGGCTGGGCACACAAAAGTGTAGTATGTTTCTTGTGGAAACACCCCCCTAGTGTGTGTAAAGTTTGGGAACGATCGCTCGTTCGTAGCCAACACGGCGGCCTAAAACGTACTCGTTTCACAGAGGCTTTATGGAAGGCTGACTATATTAAGCATATTTTTACTGTAATAAAACGGGTTACCCTGGGGCTAGGCACAAAAAACTGCAATATGTTTCTCATGGAAAGAGCCCGATAGACTGTACAAAGTTTGGGAACGATCGCTCGTTCGTAGCCAACACGGCGGCCTAAAACGTACTCGTTTCACATTGGACCATTATTGTTTAACCCCACTGGGTGGCAGTCTATACAATGTGAGTCTATGGAAAAGTGCTCACAAATGCTAAGAGTTTTTGACATCTGAGGTGTTCTGTTGCAGAAATTATTTTTAATGTCATTCGGAATTTTGCAAGTGTTAAAGTGAATAATTCAGGTGGAATCATACAATTACACAAGGAAAGTTTTATTGACGGAATAATAAGGATAATAACAAGAATTACGAAAATAATAATAATAACATGAGTAATTATAATAATTCATTTAATTTATGAAGTGCTTTTCTAGACACGGATGAGAGACCGACATTCACAGCAAAGGCTGCCAATTTAACTGGCCATATATATATATATATATAAAATCTGCATGTTTTAAAAACATTGCTGTAATATAAAGGTTTTAAGCAGCATAACTTGCGTTCAAAATCATTGTACAGTATGAACAGGAACATAGTTTGTATTTTTCCTGTTAGATTTCTTTTGCAAGTTTTTGTAAACTTCAATTTTATTGATAAATCATTCATATTTCAAATGAACGGCTGTTCTTAAGTGGACGCCCCCTAAAGGCTCAGCATTGAAACTGTCTGTGATTCTGTGTTAAAAAATCCACATTTTAGCAGTTTTGCACAGTGCAGATCTCAATATGTCCACTTTGTGTATGTGTGTGTATGTGTGTATATATTTGTAGCTGTAAGTCATAAATCTATCTTTCTGTCTATCTAACTAACTATCTGTCTGACTGTCTGTCTGTCTGTCTGTCTATCTGTCTATGTATCTCACTATCTGCCTGTCTGTCTGTCTGTCTATCTATCTTTCTGTCTGTCTATCTAACTATCTGTCTATCTATCTAACTATCTGTCTTTCTGTCTATCTATCTAACTATCTGTCTGTCTGTCTATCTAACTATCTGTCTATCGAACTATCTGTCTGTCAATCTATCTAACTGTCTGTCTGTCTATCTATCTAACTATCTGTCTGTCTGTCTATCTATCTAACTATCTGTCTGTCTGTCTGTCTATCTAACTATCTGTCTGTCTATCTAACTATCTGTCTGTCTATCTATCTAAATGTCTGTCTGTCTGTCTATCTTTCTGCATGTGTGTCTATTTGTTTCTCTGTCTGTGTTTGTGTCTGTCTGTAACTAATGAAACTTTTAAATAAAGTTTAAACTTTTTACTATCATTATTATTATTATTATTATTTCATTTGATATTTCTTTTACTTGTATGTGAGGAGTATTTTTGAGTCCAGTTAATTGTATCAAAGAAATGTTTCCAAAAATGAAATAAATAAAAAAACAAATAACAGAAGGATGTTTTGTTTTTGTGGTATCGAGTCTCCATCTGGTGGTCATTTACAGCAACTTCATATTCTACTCAATAAAGTCCCAAACAGACTGCTATATTTGATTCCTACTGTAAGACTGTTAATAACAAATGAAAGAAATGAACCCAAGTAAATATAGCAAGACCCTTTGCATTTATTTGACTTGTTTGTGAGGAGGATGTTTTGGAGTCCAGTTCATTTTATTAAAAAAATGTTTCCAGAAATGAAGTAGATTCAAACAAATTACAGGTGGACTTGTAAACATTTTGTTGTTGTTGTTGTGAGAAAACAAACTGCACCAAATATTGCCCTTATAACTTTATAAAATAAAGTTACCATAGGTTTAAAGTTGTAAGTGGGAAAGTGCAATTCTCCATCAGTCCACTAGGGCTAACCCCAGTCAGCTGGGGTTAGTTGGGGTTAAATTGCTAGATGACCCTAACCCCTAGCCCCGGGGGTTAAAAACTCTGTAGGTATAGAGGTGATTACGAGTTTCACCCTCATTATCTCCACCCTCATTTGCATATTGAATCTGATTGGCTGGATTGTTTCACAGATCAATCTTTAGAACGGTCTGTCCGATTTTGCCAAGCTTGGTGTCATCGAACTCAGAATTCCGTCTGTCTTCATGTGACGGGGCGAGATGAACAGAAAAAGAAAGCATTAGAAATGTAGCACTTAAAAAGGAAAACAGTCATTTGCATGTAGGTTTTGAGTGGTGGAAAAAGTCACCTGCACGCCTTTAAGATTTGCATGAATACGACTGTAGAGGAGACGTGGTAATGAACGCATTTTTCACAAGAACGACGTTTCTTCTTTCCTGCGCATTTTGGCAGCATGTAGGCCTGCAGCACGTTAGCTTTGGGCAACAATAATAGCGTTTAATTTAAATACTGTTTATATTTCAGTTGAGCAACTGAAATCAGTATCATATCCATGTATCACTCCTGAAATGTTTTTGTAGGAATGTTTGGGTGGGATGAACTCAATCCTTTATTATTATCATTTCATGAAATGTATCGGACCATGCTTGTGAGGAGGAGATTATTCTGTTGCGAGCAGAGCAGACTTGAGTCCAATAAATATTTAAAGAAATTGTTCCAAAATTGAGCGCACAAAGAGCTACATTTGTAACGACCCTTCAAATTGTAAAAATGCAACTTAAGCATTAGGCACGTAGGGCTAGGGTTAGGGTTAGGGTTAGGGTAAGGTTTAGGGTAAGGGTTAGCGGATAAGGGTTAGGTTAAGGGTTAGGTTTAGGGTAAGGTTTAGTGTAATGATTAGGTTAAGGGTTAGGTTAAGGGTTAGGTTAAGGGTAAGGTTTAGGGTAAGGGTTAGGTTAAGGGTTAGGTTTAGGTTAAGGGTTAGGTTAAGGGTAAGGGTTAGGTTAAGTGTTAGGTTAAGGGTTAGGTTAAGGGTATGGGTTAGTTTAAGTGTTAGGTTAAGGTTTAGGGTAAGGGTTAGTGGTTAAGGTTTAGCTTAAGGGTTAGGTTTTTGGTAAGGTTTAGTGTAAGGGTTAGGTTAAGGGTCAAGTTAAGGGTTAGGTTAAGGGTTAGGTTAAGGGTTAGGGTTAGGTTAAGGGTTAGGTTAAGGGTAAGGTTTAGGGTAAGGTTTAGGTTAAGGGTTAGGTTAAGGGTTAGGTTAAGGGTAAGGTTAAGGGTAAGGTTTAGGGTAAGGGTTAGCGTTTAAGGGTTAAGGGTTAGGTTTAGGGTAAGGTTTAGGGTAAGGGTTAGGTTAAAGGGTTAGATTAAGGGTTAGGTTAAGGGTTAGGTTAAGGGTTAGGTTTAGAGTAAGGGTTAGCGGTTAAGGGTTAGGTTAAGGGTTAGGTTAGGGTTAGGGTTAGGTTAGGGTTAGGGTTAGGGTTAGGGTTAGGGTTAGGGTTAGGGTTTAGGGTTAGGGTTAGGGTTAGGGTTAGGGTTAGGGTTAGGGTTAGGTTAGGGTTAGGGTTAGGGTTAGGGTTAGGGTTAGGGTTAGGGTTAGGGTTAGTTAGGGTTAGGGTTAGGGTTAGGGTTAGGGTTAGGGTTAGGGTTAGTTAGGGTTAGGGTTAGGGTTAGGGTTAGGGTTAGGGTTAGGGTTAGGGTTAGGTTAGGGTTAGGGTTAGGGTTAGGGTTAGGGTTAGGGTTAGGTTAGGGTTAGGGTTAGGGTTAGGGTTAGGGTTAGGGTTAGGGTTAGGTTAGGGTTAGGGTTAGGGTTAGGTTAGGGTTAGGGTTAGGGTTAGGGTTAGGTATAGAGGTGATTACGAGTTTCACCCTCATTATCTCCACCCTCATTTGCATATTGAATCTGATTGGCTGGATTGTTTCACAGATCAATCTTTAGAACGGTCTGTCCGATTTTGCCAAGCTTGGTGTCATCGAACTCAGAATTCCGTCTGTCTTCATGTGACGGGGCGAGATGAACAGAAAAAGAAAGCATTAGAAATGTAGCACTTAAAAAGGAAAACAGTCATTTGCATGTAGGTTTTGAGTGGTGGAAAAAGTCACCTGCACGCCTTTAAGATTTGCATGAATACGACTGTAGAGGAGACGTGGTAATGAACGCATTTTTCACAAGAACGACGTTTCTTCTTTCCTGCGCATTTTGGCAGCATGTAGGCCTGCAGCACGTTAGCTTTGGGCAACAATAATAGCGTTTAATTTAAATACTGTTTATATTTCAGTTGAGCAACTGAAATCAGTATCATATCCATGTATCACTCCTGAAATGTTTTTGTAGGAATGTTTGGGTGGGATGAACTCAATCCTTTATTATTATCATTTCATGAAATGTATCGGACCATGCTTGTGAGGAGGAGATTATTCTGTTGCGAGCAGAGCAGACTTGAGTCCAATAAATATTTAAAGAAATTGTTCCAAAATTGAGCGCACAAAGAGCTACATTTGTAACGACCCTTCAAATTGTAAAAATGCAACTTAAGCATTAGGCACGTAGGGCTAGGGTTAGGGTTAGGGTTAGGGTAAGGTTTAGGGTAAGGGTTAGCGGATAAGGGTTAGGTTAAGGGTTAGGTTTAGGGTAAGGTTTAGTGTAATGATTAGGTTAAGGGTTAGGTTAAGGGTTAGGTTAAGGGTAAGGTTTAGGGTAAGGGTTAGGTTAAGGGTTAGGTTTAGGTTAAGGGTTAGGTTAAGGGTAAGGGTTAGGTTAAGTGTTAGGTTAAGGGTTAGGTTAAGGGTATGGGTTAGTTTAAGTGTTAGGTTAAGGTTTAGGGTAAGGGTTAGTGGTTAAGGTTTAGCTTAAGGGTTAGGTTTTTGGTAAGGTTTAGTGTAAGGGTTAGGTTAAGGGTCAAGTTAAGGGTTAGGTTAAGGGTTAGGTTAAGGGTTAGGGTTAGGTTAAGGGTTAGGGTTAGGGTTAGGGTTAGGGTTAGGGTTAGGGTTAGTTAGGGTTAGGGTTAGGGTTAGGGTTAGGGTTAGGGTTAGGGTTAGGGTTAGGATAGGGTTAGGGTTAGGGTTAGGGTTAGGGTTAGGGTTAGGTATAGAGGTGATTACGAGTTTCACCCTCATTATCTCCACCCTCATTTGCATATTGAATCTGATTGGCTGGATTGTTTCACAGATCAATCTTTAGAACGGTCTGTCCGATTTTGCCAAGCTTGGTGTCATCGAACTCAGAATTCCGTCTGTCTTCATGTGACGGAGCGAGATGAACAGAAAAAGAAAGCATTAGAAATGTAGCACTTAAAAAGGAAAAAAGTCATTTGCATGTAGGTTTTGAGTGGTGGAAAAAGTCACCTGCACGCCTTTAAGATTTGCATGAATACGACTGTAGAGGAGACGTGGTAATGAACGCATTTTTCACAAGAACGACGTTTCTTCTTTCCTGCGCATTTTGGCAGCATGTAGGCCTGCAGCACGTTAGCTTTGGGCAACAATAATAGCGTTTAATTTGATTTGTAAACAGCCCATTGCGGTTTAAATACTGTTTATATTTCAGTTGAGCAACTGAAATCAGTATCATATCCATGTATCACTCCTGAAATGTTTTTGTAGGAATGTTTGGGTGGGATGAACTCAATCCTTTATTATTATCATTTCAATGTATCGGACCATGCTTGTGAGGAGGAGATTATTCTGTTGCGAGCAGAGCAGACTTGAGTCCAGTAAATATTTAAAGAAATTGTTCCAAAATTGAGCGCACGAAGAGCTACATTTGTAAGGACCCTTCAGATTTTAAAAATGCAACTTAAAGGCTTGAATCCCTCTGCTCCCAACCACCAGCACGTGGTAATAGCTTAGCCCCCGCCGCTGGGCGGCAGTCCATACAATGTCAGTCTATGGAAAAATGTTTGTCTGTGGGTGGCTGCTGTTCTGAAGGTGCTGGCGGTGTGGGCCTGCGGGTTTCCGAGAAGACCAGCGTTGGCCCCGTGACTCTGGCAGGTACGTTTGCGGAGATACGGGGCTTGGCCCGCATCCTATGTGGTCCGTGCTGTAGCGGAATTTGACAGCCGTCCGGCGTGGTTGGTTGCCCCGCTGACGTCCCGGGGGACCGTGCTAGGAGCGCATTTGGGGGCGTTTGGAGTCCATTGGTGTAGGTTTGAGTGGAGTGTTTTCGGGGGCCCGTGGCAGCCTTAGGTCAGGTCAGAGCAGGATATAGGATAGAAACTACCGACGGCGAACACGCCATCGTCTTTAACTTTGGTTCCGCTGGTCCGATTTTTACAAAAATGTCATGTTCTATATGTGATCCTCTAGCTATCTGATTGACTTTGTCCTCGATCAGTCTTAAGAGGTTTGATTTAGTCTCAAAAACATACTTCTCTTATGGTCTAACTTGCTCTATAGTGTGTAAATGTTGTGTCTTCTTGATCAGTGTGACTTGTATTTAGTTTGGAAATGTGTTCTGTTCAGAAGTTGGTTATGTTTAGAGTTAAAGTTGAATAAAGTGATACAATCTTAATTTGTGTAAGCCTGGTATCTTTTTGATACTTTTGACTTTTATTAGCTTAGAAGTTGGGTTAGGTTAAGAAGTTAGGTTAGGTTAGAATAAGGTTAGTTAGGGTTAGGTTAGGTTATGGGATATAGGGATGAAAACCACCCATTTTGTGATGCACCGACAGGCAGCCATGCGGTAAGACACAGAATGTGAGGAAGCTCGATCAGGTAAAGTGATCCCTGACATGCTAGCGGCAGCTCTTTCGTGACCGCAGCAGTGCCAAGCAGAAATGCCATGCTTTCCTGGGCAGGACGACAGTAGAAGTCAATGGGTTCTCTTGGTTAATAGAATAAACTGGCTTTCGGCGAACTGTGATAAATTTATAAAGGCCTATGTCAATTTACCGTGTCTTTACTGTAATAAAACGGGTTACCCTGGGGCTAGGCACACAAAACTGCAATATGTTTCTCGTGGAAAGAGCCCGATAGAGTGTGCAAAGTTTGGGAACGATCGCTCGATCGTAGCCAACACAGCGGCCTAAAACGTACTCGTTTCACAGAGGCTTTATGGAAGGCCGACTATATTAAGCATATTTTTAGTGTAATAAAACGTGTTCCCATTGGGCTAGGTACACAAAAGTGTAATATGTTTCTCGTGGAAAGACCCCCATAGTTTGTGCAAAGTTTGGGAACGATCGCTCGTTCGTAGCCAACACGGCGGCCTAAAACTTACTCGTTTCACAGAGGCTTTATAGAAGGCCGACTATATAAAACATGTTATTAGTGTAATAAAACGGGTTACACTGGGGCTAGGCACACAAAACTGCAATATGTTTCTCGTGGAAAGAGCCCGATAGAGTGTGCAAAGTTTGGGAACGATCGCTCGATCGTAGCCAACACAGCGGCCTAAAACGTACTCGTTTCACAGAGGCTTTATGGAAGGCCGACTATATTAAGCATATTTTTAGTGTAATAAAACGTGTTCCCATTGGGCTAGGTACACAAAAGTGTAATATGTTTCTCGTGGAAAGACCCCCATAGTTTGTGCAAAGTTTGGGAACGATCGCTCGTTCGTAGCCAACACGGCGGCCTAAAACTTACTCGTTTCACAGAGGCTTTATAGAAGGCCGACTATATGAAACATGTTATTAGTGTAATAAAACGGGTTACCCTGGGGCTAGGCACACAAAACTGCAATATGTTTCTCGTGGAAAGAGCCCGATAGAGTGTGCAAAGTTTGGGAACGATCACTCGATCGTAGCCAACACAGCGGCCTAAAACGTACTCGTTTCACAGAGGCTTTATGGAAGGCCGACTATATTAAGCATATTTTTAGTGTAATAAAACGTGTTCCCAGTGGGCTAGGTACACAAAAGTGTAATATGTTTCTCGTGGAAAGACCCCCATAGTTTGTGCAAAGTTTGGGAACGATCGCTCGTTCGTAGCCAACACGGCGGCCTAAAACTTACTCGTTTCACAGAGGCTTTATAGAAGGCCGACTATATAAAACATGTTATTAGTGTAATAAAACGGGTTACCTGGGGCTAGGCACACAAAACTGCAATATGTTTCTCGTGGAAAGAGCCCGATAGAGTGTGCAAAGTTTGGGAACGATCACTCGATCGTAGCCAACACAGCGGCCTAAAACGTACTCGTTTCACAGAGGCTTTATGGAAGGCCGACTATATTAAGCATATTTTTAGTGTAATAAAACGTGTTCCCATTGGGCTAGGTACACAAAAGTGTAATATGTTTCTCGTGGAAAGACCCCCATAGTTTGTGCAAAGTTTGGGAACGATCGCTCGTTCGTAGCCAACACGGCGGCCTAAAACGTACTCGTTTCACAGAGGCTTTATGGAAGGCTGACTATATTAAGCATATTTTTACTGTAATAAAACGGGTTACCCTGGGGCTAGGCACACAAAACTGCAATATGTTTCTCATGGAAAGAGCCCGATAGACTGTACAAAGTTTGGGAACGATCACTCGTTCGTAGCCAACACGGCGGCCTAAAACGTACTCGTTTCACAGAGGCGTTATAGAAGGCCGACTATATAAAACATGTTATTAGTGTAATAAAATGGGTTCCCATTGGGCTAGGCACACAAAAGTGTAATATGTTTCTCGTGGAAAGACCCCCATAGTGTGTGCAAAGTTTGGGAACGATCGCTCGTTCGTAGCCAACACGGCGGCCTAAAACGTACTCGTTACACAGAGGCTTTATAGAAGGCAGACTATATTAAGCATATTTTTACTGTTATAAAATGGGTTCTCCTTGCCCTAGGTACACAAATGTGTAATATATTTCTCGTGGAAAGACCCCCATAGTGTGTGCAAAGTTTGGGAACGATCGCTCGTTCGTAGCCAACACGGCGGCCTAAAACGTACTCCTTTCACAGAGGCTTTATGGAAGGCCGAATATATTAAGCATATTTTTACTGTAATAAAACGGGTTACCCTGGGGCTAGGCACACAAAACTGCAATATGTTTCTCGTGGAAAGAGCCCAATAGACTGTACAAAGTTTGGGAACGATCACTCGTTCGTAGCCAACACGGCGGCCTAAAACGTACTTATTTCACAGAGGCTTTATAGAAGGCCGACTATATTAAGCATATTTTTACTGTAATAAAATGGGTTCCCATGGGGCTGGGCACACAAAAGTGTAGTATGTTTCTTGTGGAAACACCTCCCTAGTGTGTGTAAAGTTTGGGAACGATCGCTCGTTCGTAGCCAACACGGCGGCCTAAAACGTACTCGTTTCACAGAGGCTTTATAGAAGGCCGACTATATAAAACATGTTATTAGTGTAATAAAACGGGTTACCCTGGGGCTAGGCACACAAAACTGCAATATGTTTCTCGTGGAAAGACCCCCATAGTCTGTGCAAAGTTTGGGAACGATCACTCGTTCGTAGCCAACACGGCGGCCTAAAACGTACTCGTTTCACATTGGACCATTATTGTTTAACCCCACTGGGTGGCAGTCTATACAATGTGAGTCTATGGAAAAGTGCTCACAAATGCTAAGAGTTTTTGACATCTGAGGTGTTCTGTTGCAGAAATTATTTTTAATGTCATTCGGAATTTTGCAAGTGTTAAAGTGAATAATTCAGGTGGAATCATACAATTACACAAGGAAAGTTTTATTGACGGAATAATAAGGATAATAACAAGAATTACGAAAATAATAATAATAACATGAGTAATTATAATAATTCATTTAATTTATGAAGTGCTTTTCTAGACACGGATGAGAGACCGACATTCACAGCAAAGGCTGCCAATTTAACTGGCCATATATATATATATATATATAAAATCTGCATGTTTTAAAAACATTGCTGTAATATAAAGGTTTTAAGCAGCATAACTTGCGTTCAAAATCATTGTACAGTATGAACAGGAACATAGTTTGTATTTTTCCTGTTAGATTTCTTTTGCAAGTTTTTGTAAACTTCAATTTTATTGATAAATCATTCATATTTCAAATGAACGGCTGTTCTTAAGTGGACGCCCCCTAAAGGCTCAGCATTGAAACTGTCTGTGATTCTGTGTTAAAAAATCCACATTTTAGCAGTTTTGCATAGTGCAGATCTCAATATGTCCACTTTGTGTATGTGTGTGTATGTGTGTATATATTTGTAGCTGTAAGTCATAAATCTATCTTTCTGTCTATCTAACTAACTATCTGTCTGACTGTCTGTCTGTCTGTCTGTCTATCTGTCTATGTATCTCACTATCTGCCTGTCTGTCTGTCTGTCTATCTATCTTTCTGTCTGTCTATCTAACTATCTGTCTATCTATCTAACTATCTGTCTTTCTGTCTATCTATCTAACTATCTGTCTGTCTGTCTATCTAACTATCTGTCTATCGAACTATCTGTCTGTCAATCTATCTAACTGTCTGTCTGTTTATCTATCTAACTATCTGTCTGTCTGTCTATCTATCTAACTATCTGTCTGTCTGTCTGTCTATCTAACTATCTGTCTGTCTATCTAACTATCTGTCTGTCTATCTATCTAAATGTCTGTCTGTCTGTCTATCTTTCTGCATGTGTGTCTATTTGTTTCTCTGTCTGTGTTTGTGTGTCTGTCTGTAACTAATGAAACTTTTAAATAAAGTTTAAACTTTTTACTATCATTATTATTATTATTATTATTTCATTTGATATTTCTTTTACTTGTATGTGAGGAGTATTTTTGAGTCCAGTTAATTGTATCAAAGAAATGTTTCCAAAAATGAAATAAATAAAAAAACAAATAACAGAAGGATGTTTTGTTTTTGTGGTATCGAGTCTCCATCTGGTGGTCATTTACAGCAACTTCATATTCTACTCAATAAAGTCCCAAACAGACTGCTATATTTGATTCCTACTGTAAGACTGTTAATAACAAATGAAAGAAATGAACCCAAGTAAATATAGCAAGACCCTTTGCATTTATTTGACTTGTTTGTGAGGAGGATGTTTTGGAGTCCAGTTCATTTTATTAAAAAAATGTTTCCAGAAATGAAGTAGATTCAAACAAATTACAGGTGGACTTGTAAACATTTTGTTGTTGTTGTTGTGAGAAAACAAACTGCACCAAATATTGCCCTTATAACTTTATAAAATAAAGTTACCATAGGTTTAAAGTTGTAAGTGGGAAAGTGCAATTCTCCATCAGTCCACTAGGGCTAACCCCAGTCCGCTGGGGTTAGTTGGGGTTAAATCGCTAGATGACCCTAACCCCTAGCCCCGGGGGTTAAAAACTCTGTAGGTATAGAGGTGATTACGAGTTTCACCCTCATTATCTCCACCCTCATTTGCATATCGAATCTGATTGGCTGGATTGTTTCACAGATCAATCTTTAGAACGGTCTGTCCGATTTTGCCAAGCTTGGTGTCATCGAACTCAGAATTCCGTCTGTCTTCATGTGACGGAGCGAGATGAACAGAAAAAGAAAGCATTAGAAATGTAGCACTTAAAAAGGAAAAAAGTCATTTGCATGTAGGTTTTGAGTGGTGGAAAAAGTCACCTGCACGCCTTTAAGATTTGCATGAATACGACTGTAGAGGAGACGTGGTAATGAACGCATTTTTCACAAGAACGACGTTTCTTCTTTCCTGCGCATTTTGGCAGCATGTAGGCCTGCAGCACGTTAGCTTTGGGCAACAATAATAGCGTTTAATTTGATTTGTAAACAGCCCATTGCGGTTTAAATACTGTTTATATTTCAGTTGAGCAACTGAAATCAGTATCATATCCATGTATCACTCCTGAAATGTTTTTGTAGGAATGTTTGGGTGGGATGAACTCAATCCTTTATTATTATCATTTCAATGTATCGGACCATGCTTGTGAGGAGGAGATTATTCTGTTGCGAGCAGAGCAGACTTGAGTCCAGTAAATATTTAAAGAAATTGTTCCAAAATTGAGCGCACGAAGAGCTACATTTGTAAGGACCCTTCAGATTTTAAAAATGCAACTTAAAGGCTTGAATCCCTCTGCTCCCAACCACCAGCACGTGGTAATAGCTTAGCCCCCGCCGCTGGGCGGCAGTCCATACAATGTCAGTCTATGGAAAAATGTTTGTCTGTGGGTGGCTGCTGTTCTGAAGGTGCTGGCGGTGTGGGCCTGCGGGTTTCCGAGAAGACCAGCGTTGGCCCCGTGACTCTGGCAGGTACGTTTGCGGAGATACGGGGCTTGGCCCGCATCCTATGTGGTCCGTGCTGTAGCGGAATTTGACAGCCGTCCGGCGTGGTTGGTTGCCCCGCTGACGTCCCGGGGGACCGTGCTAGGAGCGCATTTGGGGGCGTTTGGAGTCCATTGGTGTAGGTTTGAGTGGAGTGTTTTCGGGGGCCCGTGGCAGCCTTAGGTCAGGTCAGAGCAGGATATAGGATAGAAACTACCGACGGCGAACACGCCATCGTCTTTAACTTTGGTTCCGCTGGTCCGATTTTTACAAAAATGTCATGTTCTATATGTGATCCTCTAGCTATCTGATTGACTTTGTCCTCGATCAGTCTTAAGAGGTTTGATTTAGTCTCAAAAACATACTTCTCTTATGGTCTAACTTGCTCTATAGTGTGTAAATGTTGTGTCTTCTTGATCAGTGTGACTTGTATTTAGTTTGGAAATGTGTTCTGTTCAGAAGTTGGTTATGTTTAGAGTTAAAGTTGAATAAAGTGATACAATCTTAATTTGTGTAAGCCTGGTATCTTTTTGATACTTTTGACTTTTATTAGCTTAGAAGTTGGGTTAGGTTAAGAAGTTAGGTTAGGTTAGAATAAGGTTAGTTAGGGTTAGGTTAGGTTATGGGATATAGGGATGAAAACCACCCATTTTGTGATGCACCGACAGGCAGCCATGCGGTAAGACACAGAATGTGAGGAAGCTCGATCAGGTAAAGTGATCCCTGACATGCTAGCGGCAGCTCTTTCGTGACCGCAGCAGTGCCAAGCAGAAATGCCATGCTTTCCTGGGCAGGACGACAGTAGAAGTCAATGGGTTCTCTTGGTTAATAGAATAAACTGGCTTTCGGCGAACTGTGATAAATTTATAAAGGCCTATGTCAATTTACCGTGTCTTTACTGTAATAAAACGGGTTACCCTGGGGCTAGGCACACAAAACTGCAATATGTTTCTCGTGGAAAGAGCCCGATAGAGTGTGCAAAGTTTGGGAACGATCGCTCGATCGTAGCCAACACAGCGGCCTAAAACGTACTCGTTTCACAGAGGCTTTATGGAAGGCCGACTATATTAAGCATATTTTTAGTGTAATAAAACGTGTTCCCATTGGGCTAGGTACACAAAAGTGTAATATGTTTCTCGTGGAAAGACCCCCATAGTTTGTGCAAAGTTTGGGAACGATCGCTCGTTCGTAGCCAACACGGCGGCCTAAAACTTACTCGTTTCACAGAGGCTTTATAGAAGGCCGACTATATAAAACATGTTATTAGTGTAATAAAACGGGTTACCCTGGGGCTAGGCACACAAAACTGCAATATGTTTCTCGTGGAAAGAGCCCGATAGAGTGTGCAAAGTTTGGGAACGATCGCTCGATCGTAGCCAACACAGCGGCCTAAAACGTACTCGTTTCACAGAGGCTTTATGGAAGGCCGACTATATTAAGCATATTTTTAGTGTAATAAAACGTGTTCCCATTGGGCTAGGTACACAAAAGTGTAATATGTTTCTCGTGGAAAGACCCCCATAGTTTGTGCAAAGTTTGGGAACGATCGCTCGTTCGTAGCCAACACGGCGGCCTAAAACTTACTCGTTTCACAGAGGCTTTATGGAAGGCTGACTATATTAAGCATATTTTTACTGTAATAAAACGGGTTACCCTGGGGCTAGGCACACAAAACTGCAATATGTTTCTCATGGAAAGAGCCCGATAGACTGTACAAAGTTTGGGAACGATCACTCGTTCGTAGCCAACACGGCGGCCTAAAACGTACTCGTTTCACAGAGGCGTTATAGAAGGCCGACTATATAAAACATGTTATTAGTGTAATAAAATGGGTTCCCATTGGGCTAGGCACACAAAAGTGTAATATGTTTCTCGTGGAAAGACCCCCATAGTGTGTGCAAAGTTTGGGAACGATCGCTCGTTCGTAGCCAACACGGCGGCCTAAAACGTACTCGTTACACAGAGGCTTTATAGAAGGCAGACTATATTAAGCATATTTTTACTGTTATAAAATGGGTTCTCCTTGCCCTAGGTACACAAATGTGTAATATATTTCTCGTGGAAAGACCCCCATAGTGTGTGCAAAGTTTGGGAACGATCGCTCGTTCGTAGCCAACACGGCGGCCTAAAACGTACTCCTTTCACAGAGGCTTTATGGAAGGCCGAATATATTAAGCATATTTTTACTGTAATAAAACGGGTTACCCTGGGGCTAGGCACACAAAACTGCAATATGTTTCTCGTGGAAAGAGCCCGATAGACTGTACAAAGTTTGGGAACGATCACTCGTTCGTAGCCAACACGGCGGCCTAAAACGTACTCGTTTCACAGAGGCTTTATAGAAGGCCGACTATATTAAGCATATTTTTACTATAATAAAATGGGTTCCCATGGGGCTGGGCACACAAAAGTGTAGTATGTTTCTTGTGGAAACACCCCCCTAGTGTGTGTAAAGTTTGGGAACGATCGCTCGTTCGTAGCCAACACGGCGGCCTAAAACGTACTCGTTTCACAGAGGCTTTATGGAAGGCTGACTATATTAAGCATATTTTTACTGTAATAAAACGGGTTACCCTGGGGCTAGGCACAAAAAACTGCAATATGTTTCTCATGGAAAGAGCCCGATAGACTGTACAAAGTTTGGGAACGATCGCTCGTTCGTAGCCAACACGGCGGCCTAAAACGTACTCGTTTCACAGAGGCGTTATAGAAGGCCGACTATATAAAACATGTTATTAGTGTAATAAAATGGGTTCCCATTGGGCTAGGCACACAAAAGTGTAATATGTTTCTCGTGGAAAGACCCCCATAGTGTGTGCAAAGTTTGGGAACGATCGCTCGTTCGTAGCCAACACGGCGGCCTAAAACGTACTCGTTACACAGAGGCTTTATAGAAGGCAGACTATATTAAGCATATTTTTACTGTTATAAAATGGGTTCTCCTTGCCCTAGGTACACAAATGTGTAATATGTTTCTCGTGGAAAGACCCCCATAGTGTGTGCAAAGTTTGGGAACGATCGCTCGTTCGTAGCCAACACGGCGGCCTAAAACGTACTCCTTTCACAGAGGCTTTATGGAAGGCCGAATATATTAAGCATATTTTTACTGTAATAAAACGGGTTACCCTGGGGCTAGGCACACAAAACTGCAATATGTTTCTCGTGGAAAGAGCCCAATAGACTGTACAAAGTTTGGGAACGATCACTCGTTCGTAGCCAACACGGCGGCCTAAAACGTACTTATTTCACAGAGGCTTTATAGAAGGCCGACTATATTAAGCATATTTTTACTGTAATAAAATGGGTTCCCATGGGGCTGGGCACACAAAAGTGTAGTATGTTTCTTGTGGAAACACCTCCCTAGTGTGTGTAAAGTTTGGGAACGATCGCTCGTTCGTAGCCAACACGGCGGCCTAAAACGTACTCGTTTCACAGAGGCTTTATAGAAGGCCGACTATATAAAACATGTTATTAGTGTAATAAAACGGGTTACCCTGGGGCTAGGCACACAAAACTGCAATATGTTTCTCGTGGAAAGACCCCCATAGTCTGTGCAAAGTTTGGGAACGATCACTCGTTCGTAGCCAACACGGCGGCCTAAAACGTACTCGTTTCACATTGGACCATTATTGTTTAACCCCACTGGGTGGCAGTCTATACAATGTGAGTCTATGGAAAAGTGCTCACAAATGCTAAGAGTTTTTGACATCTGAGGTGTTCTGTTGCAGAAATTATTTTTAATGTCATTCGGAATTTTGCAAGTGTTAAAGTGAATAATTCAGGTGGAATCATACAATTACACAAGGAAAGTTTTATTGACGGAATAATAAGGATAATAACAAGAATTACGAAAATAATAATAATAACATGAGTAATTATAATAATTCATTTAATTTATGAAGTGCTTTTCTAGACACGGATGAGAGACCGACATTCACAGCAAAGGCTGCCAATTTAACTGGCCATATATATATATATATATAAAATCTGCATGTTTTAAAAACATTGCTGTAATATAAAGGTTTTAAGCAGCATAACTTGCGTTCAAAATCATTGTACAGTATGAACAGGAACATAGTTTGTATTTTTCCTGTTAGATTTCTTTTGCAAGTTTTTGTAAACTTCAATTTTATTGATAAATCATTCATATTTCAAATGAACGGCTGTTCTTAAGTGGACGCCCCCTAAAGGCTCAGCATTGAAACTGTCTGTGATTCTGTGTTAAAAAATCCACATTTTAGCAGTTTTGCACAGTGCAGATCTCAATATGTCCACTTTGTGTATGTGTGTGTATGTGTGTATATATTTGTAGCTGTAAGTCATAAATCTATCTTTCTGTCTATCTAACTAACTATCTGTCTGACTGTCTGTCTGTCTGTCTGTCTATCTGTCTATGTATCTCACTATCTGCCTGTCTGTCTGTCTGTCTATCTATCTTTCTGTCTGTCTATCTAACTATCTGTCTATCTATCTAACTATCTGTCTTTCTGTCTATCTATCTAACTATCTGTCTGTCTGTCTATCTAACTATCTGTCTATCGAACTATCTGTCTGTCAATCTATCTAACTGTCTGTCTGTCTATCTATCTAACTATCTGTCTGTCTGTCTATCTATCTAACTATCTGTCTGTCTGTCTGTCTATCTAACTATCTGTCTGTCTATCTAACTATCTGTCTGTCTATCTATCTAAATGTCTGTCTGTCTGTCTATCTTTCTGCATGTGTGTCTATTTGTTTCTCTGTCTGTGTTTGTGTGTCTGTCTGTAACTAATGAAACTTTTAAATAAAGTTTAAACTTTTTACTATCATTATTATTATTATTATTATTTCATTTGATATTTCTTTTACTTGTATGTGAGGAGTATTTTTGAGTCCAGTTAATTGTATCAAAGAAATGTTTCCAAAAATGAAATAAATAAAAAAACAAATAACAGAAGGATGTTTTGTTTTTGTGGTATCGAGTCTCCATCTGGTGGTCATTTACAGCAACTTCATATTCTACTCAATAAAGTCCCAAACAGACTGCTATATTTGATTCCTACTGTAAGACTGTTAATAACAAATGAAAGAAATGAACCCAAGTAAATATAGCAAGACCCTTTGCATTTATTTGACTTGTTTGTGAGGAGGATGTTTTGGAGTCCAGTTCATTTTATTAAAAAAATGTTTCCAGAAATGAAGTAGATTCAAACAAATTACAGGTGGACTTGTAAACATTTTGTTGTTGTTGTTGTGAGAAAACAAACTGCACCAAATATTGCCCTTATAACTTTATAAAATAAAGTTACCATAGGTTTAAAGTTGTAAGTGGGAAAGTGCAATTCTCCATCAGTCCACTAGGGCTAACCCCAGTCAGCTGGGGTTAGTTGGGGTTAAATTGCTAGATGACCCTAACCCCTAGCCCCGGGGGTTAAAAA
Source organism: Moxostoma hubbsi (assembly GCA_032164185.1). Classification (NCBI taxonomy): domain Eukaryota; kingdom Metazoa; phylum Chordata; class Actinopteri; order Cypriniformes; family Catostomidae; genus Moxostoma; species Moxostoma hubbsi. The sequence continues at coordinate 36,806 of JAVLUX010000180.1, read as the reverse complement.
CTCTGTAGGTATAGAGGTGATTACGAGTTTCACCCTCATTATCTCCACCCTCATTTGCATATTGAATCTGATTGGCTGGATTGTTTCACAGATCAATCTTTAGAACGGTCTGTCCGATTTTGCCAAGCTTGGTGTCATCGAACTCAGAATTCCGTCTGTCTTCATGTGACGGGGCGAGATGAACAGAAAAAGAAAGCATTAGAAATGTAGCACTTAAAAAGGAAAACAGTCATTTGCATGTAGGTTTTGAGTGGTGGAAAAAGTCACCTGCACGCCTTTAAGATTTGCATGAATACGACTGTAGAGGAGACGTGGTAATGAACGCATTTTTCACAAGAACGACGTTTCTTCTTTCCTGCGCATTTTGGCAGCATGTAGGCCTGCAGCACGTTAGCTTTGGGCAACAATAATAGCGTTTAATTTAAATACTGTTTATATTTCAGTTGAGCAACTGAAATCAGTATCATATCCATGTATCACTCCTGAAATGTTTTTGTAGGAATGTTTGGGTGGGATGAACTCAATCCTTTATTATTATCATTTCATGAAATGTATCGGACCATGCTTGTGAGGAGGAGATTATTCTGTTGCGAGCAGAGCAGACTTGAGTCCAATAAATATTTAAAGAAATTGTTCCAAAATTGAGCGCACAAAGAGCTACATTTGTAATGACCCTTCAAATTGTAAAAATGCAACTTAAGCATTAGGCACGTAGGGCTAGGGTTAGGGTTAGGGTTAGGGTAAGGTTTAGGGTAAGGGTTAGCGGATAAGGGTTAGGTTAAGGGTTAGGTTTAGGGTAAGGTTTAGTGTAATGATTAGGTTAAGGGTTAGGTTAAGGGTTAGGTTAAGGGTAAGGTTTAGGGTAAGGGTTAGGTTAAGGGTTAGGTTTAGGTTAAGGGTTAGGTTAAGGGTAAGGGTTAGGTTAAGTGTTAGGTTAAGGGTTAGGTTAAGGGTATGGGTTAGTTTAAGTGTTAGGTTAAGGTTTAGGGTAAGGGTTAGTGGTTAAGGTTTAGCTTAAGGGTTAGGTTTTTGGTAAGGTTTAGTGTAAGGGTTAGGTTAAGGGTCAGGTTAAGGGTTAGGTTAAGGGTTAGGTTAAGGGTTAGGGTTAGGTTAAGGGTTAGGTTAAGGGTTAGGGTTAGGTTAAGGGTTAGGTTAAGGGTTAGGTTAAGGTTTAGGTTAAGGGTTAGGTTAAGGGTAAGGTTTAGGGTAAGGGTTAGCGTTTAAGGGTTAGGTTTAGGGTAAGGTTTAGGGTAAGGGTTAGGTTAAGGGTTAGGTTAATGGCTAGGTTAGGGTTAGGGTTAGGGTTAGGTATAGAGGTGATTACGAGTTTCACCCTCATTATCTCCACCCTCATTTGCATATTGAATCTGATTGGCTGGATTGTTTCACAGATCAATCTTTAGAACGGTCTGTCCGATTTTGCCAAGCTTGGTGTCATCGAACTCAGAATTCCGTCTGTCTTCATGTGACGGGGCGAGATGAACAGAAAAAGAAAGCATTAGAAATGTAGCACTTAAAAAGGAAAACAGTCATTTGCATGTAGGTTTTGAGTGGTGGAAAAAGTCACCTGCACGCCTTTAAGATTTGCATGAATACGACTGTAGAGGAGACGTGGTAATGAACGCATTTTTCACAAGAACGACGTTTCTTCTTTCCTGCGCATTTTGGCAGCATGTAGGCCTGCAGCACGTTAGCTTTGGGCAACAATAATAGCGTTTAATTTAAATACTGTTTATATTTCAGTTGAGCAACTGAAATCAGTATCATATCCATGTATCACTCCTGAAATGTTTTTGTAGGAATGTTTGGGTGGGATGAACTCAATCCTTTATTATTATCATTTCATGAAATGTATCGGACCATGCTTGTGAGGAGGAGATTATTCTGTTGCGAGCAGAGCAGACTTGAGTCCAATAAATATTTAAAGAAATTGTTCCAAAATTGAGCGCACAAAGAGCTACATTTGTAACGACCCTTCAAATTGTAAAAATGCAACTTAAGCATTAGGCACGTAGGGCTAGGGTTAGGGTTAGGGTTAGGGTAAGGTTTAGGGTAAGGGTTAGCGGATAAGGGTTAGGTTAAGGGTTAGGTTTAGGGTAAGGTTTAGTGTAATGATTAGGTTAAGGGTTAGGTTAAGGGTTAGGTTAAGGGTAAGGTTTAGGGTAAGGGTTAGGTTAAGGGTTAGGTTTAGGTTAAGGGTTAGGTTAAGGGTAAGGGTTAGGTTAAGTGTTAGGTTAAGGGTTAGGTTAAGGGTATGGGTTAGTTTAAGTGTTAGGTTAAGGTTTAGGGTAAGGGTTAGTGGTTAAGGTTTAGCTTAAGGGTTAGGTTTTTGGTAAGGTTTAGTGTAAGGGTTAGGTTAAGGGTCAGGTTAAGGGTTAGGTTAAGGGTTAGGTTAAGGGTTAGGGTTAGGTTAAGGGTTAGGTTAAGGGTAAGGTTTAGGGTAAGGTTTAGGTTAAGGGTTAGGTTAAGGGTTAGGTTAAGGGTAAGGTTAAGGGTAAGGTTTAGGGTAAGGGTTAGCGTTTAAGGGTTAAGGGTTAGGTTTAGGGTAAGGTTTAGGGTAAGGGTTAGGTTAAAGGGTTAGATTAAGGGTTAGGTTAAGGGTTAGGGTTAGGGTTAGGGTTAGGGTTAGGTATAGAGGTGATTACGAGTTTCACCCTCATTATCTCCACCCTCATTTGCATATCGAATCTGATTGGCTGGATTGTTTCACAGATCAATCTTTAGAACGGTCTGTCCGATTTTGCCAAGCTTGGTGTCATCGAACTCAGAATTCCGTCTGTCTTCATGTGACGGAGCGAGATGAACAGAAAAAGAAAGCATTAGAAATGTAGCACTTAAAAAGGAAAAAAGTCATTTGCATGTAGGTTTTGAGTGGTGGAAAAAGTCACCTGCACGCCTTTAAGATTTGCATGAATACGACTGTAGAGGAGACGTGGTAATGAACGCATTTTTCACAAGAACGACGTTTCTTCTTTCCTGCGCATTTTGGCAGCATGTAGGCCTGCAGCACGTTAGCTTTGGGCAACAATAATAGCGTTTAATTTGATTTGTAAACAGCCCATTGCAGTTTAAATACTGTTTATATTTCAGTTGAGCAACTGAAATCAGTATCATATCCATGTATCACTCCTGAAATGTTTTTGTAGGAATGTTTGGGTGGGATGAACTCAATCCTTTATTATTATCATTTCAATGTATCGGACCATGCTTGTGAGGAGGAGATTATTCTGTTGCGAGCAGAGCAGACTTGAGTCCAGTAAATATTTAAAGAAATTGTTCCAAAATTGAGCGCACGAAGAGCTACATTTGTAAGGACCCTTCAGATTTTAAAAATGCAACTTAAAGGCTTGAATCCCTCTGCTCCCAACCACCAGCACGTGGTAATAGCTTAGCCCCCGCCGCTGGGCGGCAGTCCATACAATGTCAGTCTATGGAAAAATGTTTGTCTGTGGGTGGCTGCTGTTCTGAAGGTGCTGGCGGTGTGGGCCTGCGGGTTTCCGAGAAGACCAGCGTTGGCCCCGTGACTCTGGCAGGTACGTTTGCGGAGATACGGGGCTTGGCCCGCATCCTATGTGGTCCGTGCTGTAGCGGAATTTGACAGCCGTCCGGCGTGGTTGGTTGCCCCGCTGACGTCCCGGGGGACCGTGCTAGGAGCGCATTTGGGGGCGTTTGGAGTCCATTGGTGTAGGTTTGAGTGGAGTGTTTTCGGGGGCCCGTGGCAGCCTTAGGTCAGGTCAGAGCAGGATATAGGATAGAAACTACCGACGGCGAACACGCCATCGTCTTTAACTTTGGTTCCGCTGGTCCGATTTTTACAAAAATGTCATGTTCTATATGTGATCCTCTAGCTATCTGATTGACTTTGTCCTCGATCAGTCTTAAGAGGTTTGATTTAGTCTCAAAAACATACTTCTCTTATGGTCTAACTTGCTCTATAGTGTGTAAATGTTGTGTCTTCTTGATCAGTGTGACTTGTATTTAGTTTGGAAATGTGTTCTGTTCAGAAGTTGGTTATGTTTAGAGTTAAAGTTGAATAAAGTGATACAATCTTAATTTGTGTAAGCCTGGTATCTTTTTGATACTTTTGACTTTTATTAGCTTAGAAGTTGGGTTAGGTTAAGAAGTTAGGTTAGGTTAGAATAAGGTTAGTTAGGGTTAGGTTAGGTTATGGGATATAGGGATGAAAACCACCCATTTTGTGATGCACCGACAGGCAGCCATGCGGTAAGACACAGAATGTGAGGAAGCTCGATCAGGTAAAGTGATCCCTGACATGCTAGCGGCAGCTCTTTCGTGACCGCAGCAGTGCCAAGCAGAAATGCCATGCTTTCCTGGGCAGGACGACAGTAGAAGTCAATGGGTTCTCTTGGTTAATAGAATAAACTGGCTTTCGGCGAACTGTGATAAATTTATAAAGGCCTATGTCAATTTACCGTGTCTTTACTGTAATAAAACGGGTTACCCTGGGGCTAGGCACACAAAACTGCAATATGTTTCTCGTGGAAAGAGCCCGATAGAGTGTGCAAAGTTTGGGAACGATCGCTCGATCGTAGCCAACACAGCGGCCTAAAACGTACTCGTTTCACAGAGGCTTTATGGAAGGCCGACTATATTAAGCATATTTTTAGTGTAATAAAACGTGTTCCCATTGGGCTAGGTACACAAAAGTGTAATATGTTTCTCGTGGAAAGACCCCCATAGTTTGTGCAAAGTTTGGGAACGATCGCTCGTTCGTAGCCAACACGGCGGCCTAAAACTTACTCGTTTCACAGAGGCTTTATAGAAGGCCGACTATATAAAACATGTTATTAGTGTAATAAAACGGGTTACCCTGGGGCTAGGCACACAAAACTGCAATATGTTTCTCGTGGAAAGAGCCCGATAGAGTGTGCAAAGTTTGGGAACGATCGCTCGATCGTAGCCAACACAGCGGCCTAAAACGTACTCGTTTCACAGAGGCTTTATGGAAGGCCGACTATATTAAGCATATTTTTAGTGTAATAAAACGTGTTCCCATTGGGCTAGGTACACAAAAGTGTAATATGTTTCTCGTGGAAAGACCCCCATAGTTTGTGCAAAGTTTGGGAACGATCGCTCGTTCGTAGCCAACACGGCGGCCTAAAACTTACTCGTTTCACAGAGGCTTTATAGAAGGCCGACTATATGAAACATGTTATTAGTGTAATAAAACGGGTTACCCTGGGGCTAGGCACACAAAACTGCAATATGTTTCTCGTGGAAAGAGCCCGATAGAGTGTGCAAAGTTTGGGAACGATCACTCGATCGTAGCCAACACAGCGGCCTAAAACGTACTCGTTTCACAGAGGCTTTATGGAAGGCCGACTATATTAAGCATATTTTTAGTGTAATAAAACGTGTTCCCAGTGGGCTAGGTACACAAAAGTGTAATATGTTTCTCGTGGAAAGACCCCCATAGTTTGTGCAAAGTTTGGGAACGATCGCTCGTTCGTAGCCAACACGGCGGCCTAAAACTTACTCGTTTCACAGAGGCTTTATAGAAGGCCGACTATATAAAACATGTTATTAGTGTAATAAAACGGGTTACCCTGGGGCTAGGCACACAAAACTGCAATATGTTTCTCGTGGAAAGAGCCCGATAGAGTGTGCAAAGTTTGGGAACGATCACTCGATCGTAGCCAACACAGCGGCCTAAAACGTACTCGTTTCACAGAGGCTTTATGGAAGGCCGACTATATTAAGCATATTTTTAGTGTAATAAAACGTGTTCCCATTGGGCTAGGTACACAAAAGTGTAATATGTTTCTCGTGGAAAGACCCCCATAGTTTGTGCAAAGTTTGGGAACGATCGCTCGTTCGTAGCCAACACGGCGGCCTAAAACGTACTCGTTTCACAGAGGCTTTATGGAAGGCTGACTATATTAAGCATATTTTTACTGTAATAAAACGGGTTACCCTGGGGCTAGGCACACAAAACTGCAGTATGTTTCTCGTGGAAAGAGCCCGATAGACTGTACAAAGTTTGGGAACGATCACTCGTTCGTAGCCAACACGGCGGCCTAAAACGTACTCGTTTCACAGAGGCTTTATAGAAGGCCGACTATATTAAGCATATTTTTACTATAATAAAATGGGTTCCCATGGGGCTGGGCACACAAAAGTGTAGTATGTTTCTTGTGGAAACACCCCCCTAGTGTGTGTAAAGTTTGGGAACGATCGCTCGTTCGTAGCCAACACGGCGGCCTAAAACGTACTCGTTTCACAGAGGCTTTATGGAAGGCTGACTATATTAAGCATATTTTTACTGTAATAAAACGGGTTACCCTGGGGCTAGGCACAAAAAACTGCAATATGTTTCTCATGGAAAGAGCCCGATAGACTGTACAAAGTTTGGGAACGATCGCTCGTTCGTAGCCAACACGGCGGCCTAAAACGTACTCGTTTCACAGAGGCGTTATAGAAGGCCGACTATATAAAACATGTTATTAGTGTAATAAAATGGGTTCCCATTGGGCTAGGCACACAAAAGTGTAATATGTTTCTCGTGGAAAGACCCCCATAGTGTGTGCAAAGTTTGGGAACGATCGCTCGTTCGTAGCCAACACGGCGGCCTAAAACGTACTCGTTACACAGAGGCTTTATAGAAGGCAGACTATATTAAGCATATTTTTACTGTTATAAAATGGGTTCTCCTTGCCCTAGGTACACAAATGTGTAATATGTTTCTCGTGGAAAGACCCCCATAGTGTGTGCAAAGTTTGGGAACGATCGCTCGTTCGTAGCCAACACGGCGGCCTAAAACGTACTCCTTTCACAGAGGCTTTATGGAAGGCCGAATATATTAAGCATATTTTTACTGTAATAAAACGGGTTACCCTGGGGCTAGGCACACAAAACTGCAATATGTTTCTCGTGGAAAGAGCCCAATAGACTGTACAAAGTTTGGGAACGATCACTCGTTCGTAGCCAACACGGCGGCCTAAAACGTACTTATTTCACAGAGGCTTTATAGAAGGCCGACTATATTAAGCATATTTTTACTGTAATAAAATGGGTTCCCATGGGGCTGGGCACACAAAAGTGTAGTATGTTTCTTGTGGAAACACCTCCCTAGTGTGTGTAAAGTTTGGGAACGATCGCTCGTTCGTAGCCAACACGGCGGCCTAAAACGTACTCGTTTCACAGAGGCTTTATAGAAGGCCGACTATATAAAACATGTTATTAGTGTAATAAAACGGGTTACCCTGGGGCTAGGCACACAAAACTGCAATATGTTTCTCGTGGAAAGACCCCCATAGTCTGTGCAAAGTTTGGGAACGATCACTCGTTCGTAGCCAACACGGCGGCCTAAAACGTACTCGTTTCACATTGGACCATTATTGTTTAACCCCACTGGGTGGCAGTCTATACAATGTGAGTCTATGGAAAAGTGCTCACAAATGCTAAGAGTTTTTGACATCTGAGGTGTTCTGTTGCAGAAATTATTTTTAATGTCATTCGGAATTTTGCAAGTGTTAAAGTGAATAATTCAGGTGGAATCATACAATTACACAAGGAAAGTTTTATTGACGGAATAATAAGGATAATAACAAGAATTACGAAAATAATAATAATAACATGAGTAATTATAATAATTCATTTAATTTATGAAGTGCTTTTCTAGACACGGATGAGAGACCGACATTCACAGCAAAGGCTGCCAATTTAACTGGCCATATATATATATATATATAAAATCTGCATGTTTTAAAAACATTGCTGTAATATAAAGGTTTTAAGCAGCATAACTTGCGTTCAAAATCATTGTACAGTATGAACAGGAACATAGTTTGTATTTTTCCTGTTAGATTTCTTTTGCAAGTTTTTGTAAACTTCAATTTTATTGATAAATCATTCATATTTCAAATGAACGGCTGTTCTTAAGTGGACGCCCCCTAAAGGCTCAGCATTGAAACTGTCTGTGATTCTGTGTTAAAAAATCCACATTTTAGCAGTTTTGCACAGTGCAGATCTCAATATGTCCACTTTGTGTATGTGTGTGTATGTGTGTATATATTTGTAGCTGTAAGTCATAAATCTATCTTTCTGTCTATCTAACTAACTATCTGTCTGACTGTCTGTCTGTCTGTCTGTCTATCTGTCTATGTATCTCACTATCTGCCTGTCTGTCTGTCTGTCTATCTATCTTTCTGTCTGTCTATCTAACTATCTGTCTATCTATCTAAAAATCTGTCTTTCTGTCTATCTATCTAACTATCTGTCTGTCTATCTAACTATCTGTCTATCGAACTATCTGTCTGTCAATCTATCTAACTATCTGTCTGTCTGTCTATCTATCTAACTATCTGTCTGTCTGTCTGTCTATCTAACTATCTGTCTGTCTATCTAACTATCTGTCTGTCTATCTATCTAAATGTCTGTCTGTCTGTCTATCTTTCTGCATGTGTGTCTATTTGTTTCTCTGTCTGTGTTTGTGTGTCTGTCTGTAACTAATGAAACTTTTAAATAAAGTTTAAACTTTTTACTATCATTATTATTATTATTATTATTTCATTTGATATTTCTTTTACTTGTATGTGAGGAGTATTTTTGAGTCCAGTTAATTGTATCAAAGAAATGTTTCCAAAAATGAAATAAATAAAAAAACAAATAACAGAAGGATGTTTTGTTTTTGTGGTATCGAGTCTCCATCTGGTGGTCATTTACAGCAACTTCATATTCTACTCAATAAAGTCCCAAACAGACTGCTATATTTGATTCCTACTGTAAGACTGTTAATAACAAATGAAAGAAATGAACCCAAGTAAATATAGCAAGACCCTTTGCATTTATTTGACTTGTTTGTGAGGAGGATGTTTTGGAGTCCAGTTCATTTTATTAAAAAAATGTTTCCAGAAATGAAGTAGATTCAAACAAATTACAGGTGGACTTGTAAACATTTTGTTGTTGTTGTTGTGAGAAAACAAACTGCACCAAATATTGCCCTTATAACTTTATAAAATAAAGTTACCATAGGTTTAAAGTTGTAAGTGGGAAAGTGCAATTCTCCATCAGTCCACTAGGGCTAACCCCAGTCCGCTGGGGTTAGTTGGGGTTAAATCGCTAGATGACCCTAACCCCTAGCCCCGGGGGTTAAAAACTCTGTAGGTATAGAGGTGATTACGAGTTTCACCCTCATTATCTCCACCCTCATTTGCATATCGAATCTGATTGGCTGGATTGTTTCACAGATCAATCTTTAGAACGGTCTGTCCGATTTTGCCAAGCTTGGTGTCATCGAACTCAGAATTCCGTCTGTCTTCATGTGACGGAGCGAGATGAACAGAAAAAGAAAGCATTAGAAATGTAGCACTTAAAAAGGAAAAAAGTCATTTGCATGTAGGTTTTGAGTGGTGGAAAAAGTCACCTGCACGCCTTTAAGATTTGCATGAATACGACTGTAGAGGAGACGTGGTAATGAACGCATTTTTCACAAGAACGACGTTTCTTCTTTCCTGCGCATTTTGGCAGCATGTAGGCCTGCAGCACGTTAGCTTTGGGCAACAATAATAGCGTTTAATTTGATTTGTAAACAGCCCATTGCGGTTTAAATACTGTTTATATTTCAGTTGAGCAACTGAAATCAGTATCATATCCATGTATCACTCCTGAAATGTTTTTGTAGGAATGTTTGGGTGGGATGAACTCAATCCTTTATTATTATCATTTCAATGTATCGGACCATGCTTGTGAGGAGGAGATTATTCTGTTGCGAGCAGAGCAGACTTGAGTCCAGTAAATATTTAAAGAAATTGTTCCAAAATTGAGCGCACGAAGAGCTACATTTGTAAGGACCCTTCAGATTTTAAAAATGCAACTTAAAGGCTTGAATCCCTCTGCTCCCAACCACCAGCACGTGGTAATAGCTTAGCCCCCGCCGCTGGGCGGCAGTCCATACAATGTCAGTCTATGGAAAAATGTTTGTCTGTGGGTGGCTGCTGTTCTGAAGGTGCTGGCGGTGTGGGCCTGCGGGTTTCCGAGAAGACCAGCGTTGGCCCCGTGACTCTGGCAGGTACGTTTGCGGAGATACGGGGCTTGGCCCGCATCCTATGTGGTCCGTGCTGTAGCGGAATTTGACAGCCGTCCGGCGTGGTTGGTTGCCCCGCTGACGTCCCGGGGGACCGTGCTAGGAGCGCATTTGGGGGCGTTTGGAGTCCATTGGTGTAGGTTTGAGTGGAGTGTTTTCGGGGGCCCGTGGCAGCCTTAGGTCAGGTCAGAGCAGGATATAGGATAGAAACTACCGACGGCGAACACGCCATCGTCTTTAACTTTGGTTCCGCTGGTCCGATTTTTACAAAAATGTCATGTTCTATATGTGATCCTCTAGCTATCTGATTGACTTTGTCCTCGATCAGTCTTAAGAGGTTTGATTTAGTCTCAAAAACATACTTCTCTTATGGTCTAACTTGCTCTATAGTGTGTAAATGTTGTGTCTTCTTGATCAGTGTGACTTGTATTTAGTTTGGAAATGTGTTCTGTTCAGAAGTTGGTTATGTTTAGAGTTAAAGTTGAATAAAGTGATACAATCTTAATTTGTGTAAGCCTGGTATCTTTTTGATACTTTTGACTTTTATTAGCTTAGAAGTTGGGTTAGGTTAAGAAGTTAGGTTAGGTTAGAATAAGGTTAGTTAGGGTTAGGTTAGGTTATGGGATATAGGGATGAAAACCACCCATTTTGTGATGCACCGACAGGCAGCCATGCGGTAAGACACAGAATGTGAGGAAGCTCGATCAGGTAAAGTGATCCCTGACATGCTAGCGGCAGCTCTTTCGTGACCGCAGCAGTGCCAAGCAGAAATGCCATGCTTTCCTGGGCAGGACGACAGTAGAAGTCAATGGGTTCTCTTGGTTAATAGAATAAACTGGCTTTCGGCGAACTGTGATAAATTTATAAAGGCCTATGTCAATTTACCGTGTCTTTACTGTAATAAAACGGGTTACCCTGGGGCTAGGCACACAAAACTGCAATATGTTTCTCGTGGAAAGAGCCCGATAGAGTGTGCAAAGTTTGGGAACGATCGCTCGATCGTAGCCAACACAGCGGCCTAAAACGTACTCGTTTCACAGAGGCTTTATGGAAGGCCGACTATATTAAGCATATTTTTAGTGTAATAAAACGTGTTCCCATTGGGCTAGGTACACAAAAGTGTAATATGTTTCTCGTGGAAAGACCCCCATAGTTTGTGCAAAGTTTGGGAACGATCGCTCGTTCGTAGCCAACACGGCGGCCTAAAACTTACTCGTTTCACAGAGGCTTTATAGAAGGCCGACTATATAAAACATGTTATTAGTGTAATAAAACGGGTTACCCTGGGGCTAGGCACACAAAACTGCAATATGTTTCTCGTGGAAAGAGCCCGATAGAGTGTGCAAAGTTTGGGAACGATCGCTCGATCGTAGCCAACACAGCGGCCTAAAACGTACTCGTTTCACAGAGGCTTTATGGAAGGCCGACTATATTAAGCATATTTTTAGTGTAATAAAACGTGTTCCCATTGGGCTAGGTACACAAAAGTGTAATATGTTTCTCGTGGAAAGACCCCCATAGTTTGTGCAAAGTTTGGGAACGATCGCTCGTTCGTAGCCAACACGGCGGCCTAAAACTTACTCGTTTCACAGAGGCTTTATAGAAGGCCGACTATATGAAACATGTTATTAGTGTAATAAAACGGGTTACCCTGGGGCTAGGCACACAAAACTGCAATATGTTTCTCGTGGAAAGAGCCCGATAGAGTGTGCAAAGTTTGGGAACGATCACTCGATCGTAGCCAACACAGCGGCCTAAAACGTACTCGTTTCACAGAGGCTTTATGGAAGGCCGACTATATTAAGCATATTTTTAGTGTAATAAAACGTGTTCCCAGTGGGCTAGGTACACAAAAGTGTAATATGTTTCTCGTGGAAAGACCCCCATAGTTTGTGCAAAGTTTGGGAACGATCGCTCGTTCGTAGCCAACACGGCGGCCTAAAACTTACTCGTTTCACAGAGGCTTTATAGAAGGCCGACTATATAAAACATGTTATTAGTGTAATAAAACGGGTTACCCTGGGGCTAGGCACACAAAACTGCAATATGTTTCTCGTGGAAAGAGCCCGATAGAGTGTGCAAAGTTTGGGAACGATCACTCGATCGTAGCCAACACAGCGGCCTAAAACGTACTCGTTTCACAGAGGCTTTATGGAAGGCCGACTATATTAAGCATATTTTTAGTGTAATAAAACGTGTTCCCATTGGGCTAGGTACACAAAAGTGTAATATGTTTCTCGTGGAAAGACCCCCATAGTTTGTGCAAAGTTTGGGAACGATCGCTCGTTCGTAGCCAACACGGCGGCCTAAAACGTACTCGTTTCACAGAGGCTTTATGGAAGGCTGACTATATTAAGCATATTTTTACTGTAATAAAACGGGTTACCCTGGGGCTAGGCACACAAAACTGCAGTATGTTTCTCGTGGAAAGAGCCCGATAGACTGTACAAAGTTTGGGAACGATCACTCGTTCGTAGCCAACACGGCGGCCTAAAACGTACTCGTTTCACAGAGGCTTTATAGAAGGCCGACTATATTAAGCATATTTTTACTATAATAAAATGGGTTCCCATGGGGCTGGGCACACAAAAGTGTAGTATGTTTCTTGTGGAAACACCCCCCTAGTGTGTGTAAAGTTTGGGAACGATCGCTCGTTCGTAGCCAACACGGCGGCCTAAAACGTACTCGTTTCACAGAGGCTTTATGGAAGGCTGACTATATTAAGCATATTTTTACTGTAATAAAACGGGTTACCCTGGGGCTAGGCACAAAAAACTGCAATATGTTTCTCATGGAAAGAGCCCGATAGACTGTACAAAGTTTGGGAACGATCGCTCGTTCGTAGCCAACACGGCGGCCTAAAACGTACTCGTTTCACAGAGGCGTTATAGAAGGCCGACTATATAAAACATGTTATTAGTGTAATAAAATGGGTTCCCATTGGGCTAGGCACACAAAAGTGTAATATGTTTCTCGTGGAAAGACCCCCATAGTGTGTGCAAAGTTTGGGAACGATCGCTCGTTCGTAGCCAACACGGCGGCCTAAAACGTACTCGTTACACAGAGGCTTTATAGAAGGCAGACTATATTAAGCATATTTTTACTGTTATAAAATGGGTTCTCCTTGCCCTAGGTACACAAATGTGTAATATGTTTCTCGTGGAAAGACCCCCATAGTGTGTGCAAAGTTTGGGAACGATCGCTCGTTCGTAGCCAACACGGCGGCCTAAAACGTACTCCTTTCACAGAGGCTTTATGGAAGGCCGAATATATTAAGCATATTTTTACTGTAATAAAACGGGTTACCCTGGGGCTAGGCACACAAAACTGCAATATGTTTCTCGTGGAAAGAGCCCAATAGACTGTACAAAGTTTGGGAACGATCACTCGTTCGTAGCCAACACGGCGGCCTAAAACGTACTTATTTCACAGAGGCTTTATAGAAGGCCGACTATATTAAGCATATTTTTACTGTAATAAAATGGGTTCCCATGGGGCTGGGCACACAAAAGTGTAGTATGTTTCTTGTGGAAACACCTCCCTAGTGTGTGTAAAGTTTGGGAACGATCGCTCGTTCGTAGCCAACACGGCGGCCTAAAACGTACTCGTTTCACAGAGGCTTTATAGAAGGCCGACTATATAAAACATGTTATTAGTGTAATAAAACGGGTTACCCTGGGGCTAGGCACACAAAACTGCAATATGTTTCTCGTGGAAAGACCCCCATAGTCTGTGCAAAGTTTGGGAACGATCACTCGTTCGTAGCCAACACGGCGGCCTAAAACGTACTCGTTTCACATTGGACCATTATTGTTTAACCCCACTGGGTGGCAGTCTATACAATGTGAGTCTATGGAAAAGTGCTCACAAATGCTAAGAGTTTTTGACATCTGAGGTGTTCTGTTGCAGAAATTATTTTTAATGTCATTCGGAATTTTGCAAGTGTTAAAGTGAATAATTCAGGTGGAATCATACAATTACACAAGGAAAGTTTTATTGACGGAATAATAAGGATAATAACAAGAATTACGAAAATAATAATAATAACATGAGTAATTATAATAATTCATTTAATTTATGAAGTGCTTTTCTAGACACGGATGAGAGACCGACATTCACAGCAAAGGCTGCCAATTTAACTGGCCATATATATATATATATATAAAATCTGCATGTTTTAAAAACATTGCTGTAATATAAAGGTTTTAAGCAGCATAACTTGCGTTCAAAATCATTGTACAGTATGAACAGGAACATAGTTTGTATTTTTCCTGTTAGATTTCTTTTGCAAGTTTTTGTAAACTTCAATTTTATTGATAAATCATTCATATTTCAAATGAACGGCTGTTCTTAAGTGGACGCCCCCTAAAGGCTCAGCATTGAAACTGTCTGTGATTCTGTGTTAAAAAATCCACATTTTAGCAGTTTTGCACAGTGCAGATCTCAATATGTCCACTTTGTGTATGTGTGTGTATGTGTGTATATATTTGTAGCTGTAAGTCATAAATCTATCTTTCTGTCTATCTAACTAACTATCTGTCTGACTGTCTGTCTGTCTGTCTGTCTATCTGTCTATGTATCTCACTATCTGCCTGTCTGTCTGTCTGTCTATCTATCTTTCTGTCTGTCTATCTAACTATCTGTCTATCTATCTAAAAATCTGTCTTTCTGTCTATCTATCTAACTATCTGTCTGTCTATCTAACTATCTGTCTATCGAACTATCTGTCTGTCAATCTATCTAACTATCTGTCTGTCTGTCTATCTATCTAACTATCTGTCTGTCTGTCTGTCTATCTAACTATCTGTCTGTCTATCTAACTATCTGTCTGTCTATCTATCTAAATGTCTGTCTGTCTGTCTATCTTTCTGCATGTGTGTCTATTTGTTTCTCTGTCTGTGTTTGTGTGTCTGTCTGTAACTAATGAAACTTTTAAATAAAGTTTAAACTTTTTACTATCATTATTATTATTATTATTATTTCATTTGATATTTCTTTTACTTGTATGTGAGGAGTATTTTTGAGTCCAGTTAATTGTATCAAAGAAATGTTTCCAAAAATGAAATAAATAAAAAAACAAATAACAGAAGGATGTTTTGTTTTTGTGGTATCGAGTCTCCATCTGGTGGTCATTTACAGCAACTTCATATTCTACTCAATAAAGTCCCAAACAGACTGCTATATTTGATTCCTACTGTAAGACTGTTAATAACAAATGAAAGAAATGAACCCAAGTAAATATAGCAAGACCCTTTGCATTTATTTGACTTGTTTGTGAGGAGGATGTTTTGGAGTCCAGTTCATTTTATTAAAAAAATGTTTCCAGAAATGAAGTAGATTCAAACAAATTACAGGTGGACTTGTAAACATTTTGTTGTTGTTGTTGTGAGAAAACAAACTGCACCAAATATTGCCCTTATAACTTTATAAAATAAAGTTACCATAGGTTTAAAGTTGTAAGTGGGAAAGTGCAATTCTCCATCAGTCCACTAGGGCTAACCCCAGTCCGCTGGGGTTAGTTGGGGTTAAATCGCTAGATGACCCTAACCCCTAGCCCCGGGGGTTAAAAACTCTGTAGGTATAGAGGTGATTACGAGTTTCACCCTCATTATCTCCACCCTCATTTGCATATCGAATCTGATTGGCTGGATTGTTTCACAGATCAATCTTTAGAACGGTCTGTCCGATTTTGCCAAGCTTGGTGTCATCGAACTCAGAATTCCGTCTGTCTTCATGTGACGGAGCGAGATGAACAGAAAAAGAAAGCATTAGAAATGTAGCACTTAAAAAGGAAAAAAGTCATTTGCATGTAGGTTTTGAGTGGTGGAAAAAGTCACCTGCACGCCTTTAAGATTTGCATGAATACGACTGTAGAGGAGACGTGGTAATGAACGCATTTTTCACAAGAACGACGTTTCTTCTTTCCTGCGCATTTTGGCAGCATGTAGGCCTGCAGCACGTTAGCTTTGGGCAACAATAATAGCGTTTAATTTGATTTGTAAACAGCCCATTGCGGTTTAAATACTGTTTATATTTCAGTTGAGCAACTGAAATCAGTATCATATCCATGTATCACTCCTGAAATGTTTTTGTAGGAATGTTTGGGTGGGATGAACTCAATCCTTTATTATTATCATTTCAATGTATCGGACCATGCTTGTGAGGAGGAGATTATTCTGTTGCGAGCAGAGCAGACTTGAGTCCAGTAAATATTTAAAGAAATTGTTCCAAAATTGAGCGCACGAAGAGCTACATTTGTAAGGACCCTTCAGATTTTAAAAATGCAACTTAAAGGCTTGAATCCCTCTGCTCCCAACCACCAGCACGTGGTAATAGCTTAGCCCCCGCCGCTGGGCGGCAGTCCATACAATGTCAGTCTATGGAAAAATGTTTGTCTGTGGGTGGCTGCTGTTCTGAAGGTGCTGGCGGTGTGGGCCTGCGGGTTTCCGAGAAGACCAGCGTTGGCCCCGTGACTCTGGCAGGTACGTTTGCGGAGATACGGGGCTTGGCCCGCATCCTATGTGGTCCGTGCTGTAGCGGAATTTGACAGCCGTCCGGCGTGGTTGGTTGCCCCGCTGACGTCCCGGGGGACCGTGCTAGGAGCGCATTTGGGGGCGTTTGGAGTCCATTGGTGTAGGTTTGAGTGGAGTGTTTTCGGGGGCCCGTGGCAGCCTTAGGTCAGGTCAGAGCAGGATATAGGATAGAAACTACCGACGGCGAACACGCCATCGTCTTTAACTTTGGTTCCGCTGGTCCGATTTTTACAAAAATGTCATGTTCTATATGTGATCCTCTAGCTATCTGATTGACTTTGTCCTCGATCAGTCTTAAGAGGTTTGATTTAGTCTCAAAAACATACTTCTCTTATGGTCTAACTTGCTCTATAGTGTGTAAATGTTGTGTCTTCTTGATCAGTGTGACTTGTATTTAGTTTGGAAATGTGTTCTGTTCAGAAGTTGGTTATGTTTAGAGTTAAAGTTGAATAAAGTGATACAATCTTAATTTGTGTAAGCCTGGTATCTTTTTGATACTTTTGACTTTTATTAGCTTAGAAGTTGGGTTAGGTTAAGAAGTTAGGTTAGGTTAGAATAAGGTTAGTTAGGGTTAGGTTAGGTTATGGGATATAGGGATGAAAACCACCCATTTTGTGATGCACCGACAGGCAGCCATGCGGTAAGACACAGAATGTGAGGAAGCTCGATCAGGTAAAGTGATCCCTGACATGCTAGCGGCAGCTCTTTCGTGACCGCAGCAGTGCCAAGCAGAAATGCCATGCTTTCCTGGGCAGGACGACAGTAGAAGTCAATGGGTTCTCTTGGTTAATAGAATAAACTGGCTTTCGGCGAACTGTGATAAATTTATAAAGGCCTATGTCAATTTACCGTGTCTTTACTGTAATAAAACGGGTTACCCTGGGGCTAGGCACACAAAACTGCAATATGTTTCTCGTGGAAAGAGCCCGATAGAGTGTGCAAAGTTTGGGAACGATCGCTCGATCGTAGCCAACACAGCGGCCTAAAACGTACTCGTTTCACAGAGGCTTTATGGAAGGCCGACTATATTAAGCATATTTTTAGTGTAATAAAACGTGTTCCCATTGGGCTAGGTACACAAAAGTGTAATATGTTTCTCGTGGAAAGACCCCCATAGTTTGTGCAAAGTTTGGGAACGATCGCTCGTTCGTAGCCAACACGGCGGCCTAAAACTTACTCGTTTCACAGAGGCTTTATAGAAGGCCGACTATATAAAACATGTTATTAGTGTAATAAAACGGGTTACCCTGGGGCTAGGCACACAAAACTGCAATATGTTTCTCGTGGAAAGAGCCCGATAGAGTGTGCAAAGTTTGGGAACGATCGCTCGATCGTAGCCAACACAGCGGCCTAAAACGTACTCGTTTCACAGAGGCTTTATGGAAGGCCGACTATATTAAGCATATTTTTAGTGTAATAAAACGTGTTCCCATTGGGCTAGGTACACAAAAGTGTAATATGTTTCTCGTGGAAAGACCCCCATAGTTTGTGCAAAGTTTGGGAACGATCGCTCGTTCGTAGCCAACACGGCGGCCTAAAACTTACTCGTTTCACAGAGGCTTTATAGAAGGCCGACTATATGAAACATGTTATTAGTGTAATAAAACGGGTTACCCTGGGGCTAGGCACACAAAACTGCAATATGTTTCTCGTGGAAAGAGCCCGATAGAGTGTGCAAAGTTTGGGAACGATCACTCGATCGTAGCCAACACAGCGGCCTAAAACGTACTCGTTTCACAGAGGCTTTATGGAAGGCCGACTATATTAAGCATATTTTTAGTGTAATAAAACGTGTTCCCAGTGGGCTAGGTACACAAAAGTGTAATATGTTTCTCGTGGAAAGACCCCCATAGTTTGTGCAAAGTTTGGGAACGATCGCTCGTTCGTAGCCAACACGGCGGCCTAAAACTTACTCGTTTCACAGAGGCTTTATAGAAGGCCGACTATATAAAACATGTTATTAGTGTAATAAAACGGGTTACCCTGGGGCTAGGCACACAAAACTGCAATATGTTTCTCGTGGAAAGAGCCCGATAGAGTGTGCAAAGTTTGGGAACGATCACTCGATCGTAGCCAACACAGCGGCCTAAAACGTACTCGTTTCACAGAGGCTTTATGGAAGGCCGACTATATTAAGCATATTTTTAGTGTAATAAAACGTGTTCCCATTGGGCTAGGTACACAAAAGTGTAATATGTTTCTCGTGGAAAGACCCCCATAGTTTGTGCAAAGTTTGGGAACGATCGCTCGTTCGTAGCCAACACGGCGGCCTAAAACGTACTCGTTTCACAGAGGCTTTATGGAAGGCTGACTATATTAAGCATATTTTTACTGTAATAAAACGGGTTACCCTGGGGCTAGGCACACAAAACTGCAGTATGTTTCTCGTGGAAAGAGCCCGATAGACTGTACAAAGTTTGGGAACGATCACTCGTTCGTAGCCAACACGGCGGCCTAAAACGTACTCGTTTCACAGAGGCTTTATAGAAGGCCGACTATATTAAGCATATTTTTACTATAATAAAATGGGTTCCCATGGGGCTGGGCACACAAAAGTGTAGTATGTTTCTTGTGGAAACACCCCCCTAGTGTGTGTAAAGTTTGGGAACGATCGCTCGTTCGTAGCCAACACGGCGGCCTAAAACGTACTCGTTTCACAGAGGCTTTATGGAAGGCTGACTATATTAAGCATATTTTTACTGTAATAAAACGGGTTACCCTGGGGCTAGGCACAAAAAACTGCAATATGTTTCTCATGGAAAGAGCCCGATAGACTGTACAAAGTTTGGGAACGATCGCTCGTTCGTAGCCAACACGGCGGCCTAAAACGTACTCGTTTCACAGAGGCGTTATAGAAGGCCGACTATATAAAACATGTTATTAGTGTAATAAAATGGGTTCCCATTGGGCTAGGCACACAAAAGTGTAATATGTTTCTCGTGGAAAGACCCCCATAGTGTGTGCAAAGTTTGGGAACGATCGCTCGTTCGTAGCCAACACGGCGGCCTAAAACGTACTCGTTACACAGAGGCTTTATAGAAGGCAGACTATATTAAGCATATTTTTACTGTTATAAAATGGGTTCTCCTTGCCCTAGGTACACAAATGTGTAATATGTTTCTCGTGGAAAGACCCCCATAGTGTGTGCAAAGTTTGGGAACGATCGCTCGTTCGTAGCCAACACGGCGGCCTAAAACGTACTCCTTTCACAGAGGCTTTATGGAAGGCCGAATATATTAAGCATATTTTTACTGTAATAAAACGGGTTACCCTGGGGCTAGGCACACAAAACTGCAATATGTTTCTCGTGGAAAGAGCCCAATAGACTGTACAAAGTTTGGGAACGATCACTCGTTCGTAGCCAACACGGCGGCCTAAAACGTACTTATTTCACAGAGGCTTTATAGAAGGCCGACTATATTAAGCATATTTTTACTGTAATAAAATGGGTTCCCATGGGGCTGGGCACACAAAAGTGTAGTATGTTTCTTGTGGAAACACCTCCCTAGTGTGTGTAAAGTTTGGGAACGATCGCTCGTTCGTAGCCAACACGGCGGCCTAAAACGTACTCGTTTCACAGAGGCTTTATAGAAGGCCGACTATATAAAACATGTTATTAGTGTAATAAAACGGGTTACCCTGGGGCTAGGCACACAAAACTGCAATATGTTTCTCGTGGAAAGACCCCCATAGTCTGTGCAAAGTTTGGGAACGATCACTCGTTCGTAGCCAACACGGCGGCCTAAAACGTACTCGTTTCACATTGGACCATTATTGTTTAACCCCACTGGGTGGCAGTCTATACAATGTGAGTCTATGGAAAAGTGCTCACAAATGCTAAGAGTTTTTGACATCTGAGGTGTTCTGTTGCAGAAATTATTTTTAATGTCATTCGGAATTTTGCAAGTGTTAAAGTGAATAATTCAGGTGGAATCATACAATTACACAAGGAAAGTTTTATTGACGGAATAATAAGGATAATAACAAGAATTACGAAAATAATAATAATAACATGAGTAATTATAATAATTCATTTAATTTATGAAGTGCTTTTCTAGACACGGATGAGAGACCGACATTCACAGCAAAGGCTGCCAATTTAACTGGCCATATATATATATATATATAAAATCTGCATGTTTTAAAAACATTGCTGTAATATAAAGGTTTTAAGCAGCATAACTTGCGTTCAAAATCATTGTACAGTATGAACAGGAACATAGTTTGTATTTTTCCTGTTAGATTTCTTTTGCAAGTTTTTGTAAACTTCAATTTTATTGATAAATCATTCATATTTCAAATGAACGGCTGTTCTTAAGTGGACGCCCCCTAAAGGCTCAGCATTGAAACTGTCTGTGATTCTGTGTTAAAAAATCCACATTTTAGCAGTTTTGCACAGTGCAGATCTCAATATGTCCACTTTGTGTATGTGTGTGTATGTGTGTATATATTTGTAGCTGTAAGTCATAAATCTATCTTTCTGTCTATCTAACTAACTATCTGTCTGACTGTCTGTCTGTCTGTCTGTCTATCTGTCTATGTATCTCACTATCTGCCTGTCTGTCTGTCTGTCTATCTATCTTTCTGTCTGTCTATCTAACTATCTGTCTATCTATCTAAAAATCTGTCTTTCTGTCTATCTATCTAACTATCTGTCTGTCTATCTAACTATCTGTCTATCGAACTATCTGTCTGTCAATCTATCTAACTATCTGTCTGTCTGTCTATCTATCTAACTATCTGTCTGTCTGTCTGTCTATCTAACTATCTGTCTGTCTATCTAACTATCTGTCTGTCTATCTATCTAAATGTCTGTCTGTCTGTCTATCTTTCTGCATGTGTGTCTATTTGTTTCTCTGTCTGTGTTTGTGTGTCTGTCTGTAACTAATGAAACTTTTAAATAAAGTTTAAACTTTTTACTATCATTATTATTATTATTATTATTTCATTTGATATTTCTTTTACTTGTATGTGAGGAGTATTTTTGAGTCCAGTTAATTGTATCAAAGAAATGTTTCCAAAAATGAAATAAATAAAAAAACAAATAACAGAAGGATGTTTTGTTTTTGTGGTATCGAGTCTCCATCTGGTGGTCATTTACAGCAACTTCATATTCTACTCAATAAAGTCCCAAACAGACTGCTATATTTGATTCCTACTGTAAGACTGTTAATAACAAATGAAAGAAATGAACCCAAGTAAATATAGCAAGACCCTTTGCATTTATTTGACTTGTTTGTGAGGAGGATGTTTTGGAGTCCAGTTCATTTTATTAAAAAAATGTTTCCAGAAATGAAGTAGATTCAAACAAATTACAGGTGGACTTGTAAACATTTTGTTGTTGTTGTTGTGAGAAAACAAACTGCACCAAATATTGCCCTTATAACTTTATAAAATAAAGTTACCATAGGTTTAAAGTTGTAAGTGGGAAAGTGCAATTCTCCATCAGTCCACTAGGGCTAACCCCAGTCCGCTGGGGTTAGTTGGGGTTAAATTGCTAGATGACCCTAACCCCTAGCCCCGGGGGTTAAAAACTCTGTAGGTATAGAGGTGATTACGAGTTTCACCCTCATTATCTCCACCCTCATTTGCATATTGAATCTGATTGGCTGGATTGTTTCACAGATCAATCTTTAGAACGGTCTGTCCGATTTTGCCAAGCTTGGTGTCATCGAACTCAGAATTCCGTCTGTCTTCATGTGACGGGGCGAGATGAACAGAAAAAGAAAGCATTAGAAATGTAGCACTTAAAAAGGAAAACAGTCATTTGCATGTAGGTTTTGAGTGGTGGAAAAAGTCACCTGCACGCCTTTAAGATTTGCATGAATACGACTGTAGAGGAGACGTGGTAATGAACGCATTTTTCACAAGAACGACGTTTCTTCTTTCCTGCGCATTTTGGCAGCATGTAGGCCTGCAGCACGTTAGCTTTGGGCAACAATAATAGCGTTTAATTTAAATACTGTTTATATTTCAGTTGAGCAACTGAAATCAGTATCATATCCATGTATCACTCCTGAAATGTTTTTGTAGGAATGTTTGGGTGGGATGAACTCAATCCTTTATTATTATCATTTCATGAAATGTATCGGACCATGCTTGTGAGGAGGAGATTATTCTGTTGCGAGCAGAGCAGACTTGAGTCCAATAAATATTTAAAGAAATTGTTCCAAAATTGAGCGCACAAAGAGCTACATTTGTAACGACCCTTCAAATTGTAAAAATGCAACTTAAGCATTAGGCACGTAGGGCTAGGGTTAGGGTTAGGGTTAGGGTAAGGTTTAGGGTAAGGGTTAGCGGATAAGGGTTAGGTTAAGGGTTAGGTTTAGGGTAAGGTTTAGTGTAATGATTAGGTTAAGGGTTAGGTTAAGGGTTAGGTTAAGGGTAAGGTTTAGGGTAAGGGTTAGGTTAAGGGTTAGGTTTAGGTTAAGGGTTAGGTTAAGGGTAAGGGTTAGGTTAAGTGTTAGGTTAAGGGTTAGGTTAAGGGTATGGGTTAGTTTAAGTGTTAGGTTAAGGTTTAGGGTAAGGGTTAGTGGTTAAGGTTTAGCTTAAGGGTTAGGGTTAGGGTTAGGGTTAGGGTTAGGGTTAGGGTTAGGGTTAGGGTTAGGGTTAGGGTTAGGGTTAGGGTTAGGGTTAGGGTTAGGGTTAGGGTTAGGGTTAGTTAGGGTTAGGGTTAGGGTTAGGGTTAGGGTTAGGGTTAGGGTTAGGGTTAGGGTTAGGGTTAGGGTCAGGGTTAGGGTTAGGGTTAGGGTTAGGGTTAGGGTTAGGGTTAGGGTCAGGGTTAGGGTTAGGGTCAGGGTTAGGGTTAGGGTTAGGGTTAGGGTTAGGGTTAGGGTTAGGGTTAGGGTCAGGGTTAGGGTCAGGGTCAGGGTCAGGGTCAGGGTCAGGGTTAGGGTTAGGGTTAGGGTTAGGGTTAGGGTTAGGGTTAGGGTTAGGTATAGAGGTGATTACGAGTTTCACCCTCATTATCTCCACCCTCATTTGCATATCGAATCTGATTGGCTGGATTGTTTCACAGATCAATCTTTAGAACGGTCTGTCCGATTTTGCCAAGCTTGGTGTCATCGAACTCAGAATTCCGTCTGTCTTCATGTGACGGAGCGAGATGAACAGAAAAAGAAAGCATTAGAAATGTAGCACTTAAAAAGGAAAAAAGTCATTTGCATGTAGGTTTTGAGTGGTGGAAAAAGTCACCTGCACGCCTTTAAGATTTGCATGAATACGACTGTAGAGGAGACGTGGTAATGAACGCATTTTTCACAAGAACGACGTTTCTTCTTTCCTGCGCATTTTGGCAGCATGTAGGCCTGCAGCACGTTAGCTTTGGGCAACAATAATAGCGTTTAATTTGATTTGTAAACAGCCCATTGCGGTTTAAATACTGTTTATATTTCAGTTGAGCAACTGAAATCAGTATCATATCCATGTATCACTCCTGAAATGTTTTTGTAGGAATGTTTGGGTGGGATGAACTCAATCCTTTATTATTATCATTTCAATGTATCGGACCATGCTTGTGAGGAGGAGATTATTCTGTTGCGAGCAGAGCAGACTTGAGTCCAGTAAATATTTAAAGAAATTGTTCCAAAATTGAGCGCACGAAGAGCTACATTTGTAAGGACCCTTCAGATTTTAAAAATGCAACTTAAAGGCTTGAATCCCTCTGCTCCCAACCACCAGCACGTGGTAATAGCTTAGCCCCCGCCGCTGGGCGGCAGTCCATACAATGTCAGTCTATGGAAAAATGTTTGTCTGTGGGTGGCTGCTGTTCTGAAGGTGCTGGCGGTGTGGGCCTGCGGGTTTCCGAGAAGACCAGCGTTGGCCCCGTGACTCTGGCAGGTACGTTTGCGGAGATACGGGGCTTGGCCCGCATCCTATGTGGTCCGTGCTGTAGCGGAATTTGACAGCCGTCCGGCGTGGTTGGTTGCCCCGCTGACGTCCCGGGGGACCGTGCTAGGAGCGCATTTGGGGGCGTTTGGAGTCCATTGGTGTAGGTTTGAGTGGAGTGTTTTCGGGGGCCCGTGGCAGCCTTAGGTCAGGTCAGAGCAGGATATAGGATAGAAACTACCGACGGCGAACACGCCATCGTCTTTAACTTTGGTTCCGCTGGTCCGATTTTTACAAAAATGTCATGTTCTATATGTGATCCTCTAGCTATCTGATTGACTTTGTCCTCGATCAGTCTTAAGAGGTTTGATTTAGTCTCAAAAACATACTTCTCTTATGGTCTAACTTGCTCTATAGTGTGTAAATGTTGTGTCTTCTTGATCAGTGTGACTTGTATTTAGTTTGGAAATGTGTTCTGTTCAGAAGTTGGTTATGTTTAGAGTTAAAGTTGAATAAAGTGATACAATCTTAATTTGTGTAAGCCTGGTATCTTTTTGATACTTTTGACTTTTATTAGCTTAGAAGTTGGGTTAGGTTAAGAAGTTAGGTTAGGTTAGAATAAGGTTAGTTAGGGTTAGGTTAGGTTATGGGATATAGGGATGAAAACCACCCATTTTGTGATGCACCGACAGGCAGCCATGCGGTAAGACACAGAATGTGAGGAAGCTCGATCAGGTAAAGTGATCCCTGACATGCTAGCGGCAGCTCTTTCGTGACCGCAGCAGTGCCAAGCAGAAATGCCATGCTTTCCTGGGCAGGACGACAGTAGAAGTCAATGGGTTCTCTTGGTTAATAGAATAAACTGGCTTTCGGCGAACTGTGATAAATTTATAAAGGCCTATGTCAATTTACCGTGTCTTTACTGTAATAAAACGGGTTACCCTGGGGCTAGGCACACAAAACTGCAATATGTTTCTCGTGGAAAGAGCCCGATAGAGTGTGCAAAGTTTGGGAACGATCGCTCGATCGTAGCCAACACAGCGGCCTAAAACGTACTCGTTTCACAGAGGCTTTATGGAAGGCCGACTATATTAAGCATATTTTTAGTGTAATAAAACGTGTTCCCATTGGGCTAGGTACACAAAAGTGTAATATGTTTCTCGTGGAAAGACCCCCATAGTTTGTGCAAAGTTTGGGAACGATCGCTCGTTCGTAGCCAACACGGCGGCCTAAAACTTACTCGTTTCACAGAGGCTTTATAGAAGGCCGACTATATAAAACATGTTATTAGTGTAATAAAACGGGTTACCCTGGGGCTAGGCACACAAAACTGCAATATGTTTCTCGTGGAAAGAGCCCGATAGAGTGTGCAAAGTTTGGGAACGATCGCTCGATCGTAGCCAACACAGCGGCCTAAAACGTACTCGTTTCACAGAGGCTTTATGGAAGGCCGACTATATTAAGCATATTTTTAGTGTAATAAAACGTGTTCCCATTGGGCTAGGTACACAAAAGTGTAATATGTTTCTCGTGGAAAGACCCCCATAGTTTGTGCAAAGTTTGGGAACGATCGCTCGTTCGTAGCCAACACGGCGGCCTAAAACTTACTCGTTTCACAGAGGCTTTATAGAAGGCCGACTATATGAAACATGTTATTAGTGTAATAAAACGGGTTACCCTGGGGCTAGGCACACAAAACTGCAATATGTTTCTCGTGGAAAGAGCCCGATAGAGTGTGCAAAGTTTGGGAACGATCACTCGATCGTAGCCAACACAGCGGCCTAAAACGTACTCGTTTCACAGAGGCTTTATGGAAGGCCGACTATATTAAGCATATTTTTAGTGTAATAAAACGTGTTCCCAGTGGGCTAGGTACACAAAAGTGTAATATGTTTCTCGTGGAAAGACCCCCATAGTTTGTGCAAAGTTTGGGAACGATCGCTCGTTCGTAGCCAACACGGCGGCCTAAAACTTACTCGTTTCACAGAGGCTTTATAGAAGGCCGACTATATAAAACATGTTATTAGTGTAATAAAACGGGTTACCCTGGGGCTAGGCACACAAAACTGCAATATGTTTCTCGTGGAAAGAGCCCGATAGAGTGTGCAAAGTTTGGGAACGATCACTCGATCGTAGCCAACACAGCGGCCTAAAACGTACTCGTTTCACAGAGGCTTTATGGAAGGCCGACTATATTAAGCATATTTTTAGTGTAATAAAACGTGTTCCCATTGGGCTAGGTACACAAAAGTGTAATATGTTTCTCGTGGAAAGACCCCCATAGTTTGTGCAAAGTTTGGGAACGATCGCTCGTTCGTAGCCAACACGGCGGCCTAAAACGTACTCGTTTCACAGAGGCTTTATGGAAGGCTGACTATATTAAGCATATTTTTACTGTAATAAAACGGGTTACCCTGGGGCTAGGCACACAAAACTGCAGTATGTTTCTCGTGGAAAGAGCCCGATAGACTGTACAAAGTTTGGGAACGATCACTCGTTCGTAGCCAACACGGCGGCCTAAAACGTACTCGTTTCACAGAGGCTTTATAGAAGGCCGACTATATTAAGCATATTTTTACTATAATAAAATGGGTTCCCATGGGGCTGGGCACACAAAAGTGTAGTATGTTTCTTGTGGAAACACCCCCCTAGTGTGTGTAAAGTTTGGGAACGATCGCTCGTTCGTAGCCAACACGGCGGCCTAAAACGTACTCGTTTCACAGAGGCTTTATGGAAGGCTGACTATATTAAGCATATTTTTACTGTAATAAAACGGGTTACCCTGGGGCTAGGCACAAAAAACTGCAATATGTTTCTCATGGAAAGAGCCCGATAGACTGTACAAAGTTTGGGAACGATCGCTCGTTCGTAGCCAACACGGCGGCCTAAAACGTACTCGTTTCACAGAGGCGTTATAGAAGGCCGACTATATAAAACATGTTATTAGTGTAATAAAATGGGTTCCCATTGGGCTAGGCACACAAAAGTGTAATATGTTTCTCGTGGAAAGACCCCCATAGTGTGTGCAAAGTTTGGGAACGATCGCTCGTTCGTAGCCAACACGGCGGCCTAAAACGTACTCGTTACACAGAGGCTTTATAGAAGGCAGACTATATTAAGCATATTTTTACTGTTATAAAATGGGTTCTCCTTGCCCTAGGTACACAAATGTGTAATATGTTTCTCGTGGAAAGACCCCCATAGTGTGTGCAAAGTTTGGGAACGATCGCTCGTTCGTAGCCAACACGGCGGCCTAAAACGTACTCCTTTCACAGAGGCTTTATGGAAGGCCGAATATATTAAGCATATTTTTACTGTAATAAAACGGGTTACCCTGGGGCTAGGCACACAAAACTGCAATATGTTTCTCGTGGAAAGAGCCCAATAGACTGTACAAAGTTTGGGAACGATCACTCGTTCGTAGCCAACACGGCGGCCTAAAACGTACTTATTTCACAGAGGCTTTATAGAAGGCCGACTATATTAAGCATATTTTTACTGTAATAAAATGGGTTCCCATGGGGCTGGGCACACAAAAGTGTAGTATGTTTCTTGTGGAAACACCTCCCTAGTGTGTGTAAAGTTTGGGAACGATCGCTCGTTCGTAGCCAACACGGCGGCCTAAAACGTACTCGTTTCACAGAGGCTTTATAGAAGGCCGACTATATAAAACATGTTATTAGTGTAATAAAACGGGTTACCCTGGGGCTAGGCACACAAAACTGCAATATGTTTCTCGTGGAAAGACCCCCATAGTCTGTGCAAAGTTTGGGAACGATCACTCGTTCGTAGCCAACACGGCGGCCTAAAACGTACTCGTTTCACATTGGACCATTATTGTTTAACCCCACTGGGTGGCAGTCTATACAATGTGAGTCTATGGAAAAGTGCTCACAAATGCTAAGAGTTTTTGACATCTGAGGTGTTCTGTTGCAGAAATTATTTTTAATGTCATTTGGAATTTTGCAAGTGTTAAAGTGAATAATTCAGGTGGAATCATACAATTACACAAGGAAAGTTTTATTGACGGAATAATAAGGATAATAACAAGAATTACGAAAATAATAATAATAACATGAGTAATTATAATAATTCATTTAATTTATGAAGTGCTTTTCTAGACACGGATGAGAGACCGACATTCACAGCAAAGGCTGCCAATTTAACTGGCCATATATATATATATATATAAAATCTGCATGTTTTAAAAACATTGCTGTAATATAAAGGTTTTAAGCAGCATAACTTGCGTTCAAAATCATTGTACAGTATGAACAGGAACATAGTTTGTATTTTTCCTGTTAGATTTCTTTTGCAAGTTTTTGTAAACTTCAATTTTATTGATAAATCATTCATATTTCAAATGAACGGCTGTTCTTAAGTGGACGCCCCCTAAAGGCTCAGCATTGAAACTGTCTGTGATTCTGTGTTAAAAAATCCACATTTTAGCAGTTTTGCACAGTGCAGATCTCAATATGTCCACTTTGTGTATGTGTGTGTATGTGTGTATATATTTGTAGCTGTAAGTCATAAATCTATCTTTCTGTCTATCTAACTAACTATCTGTCTGACTGTCTGTCTGTCTGTCTGTCTATCTGTCTATGTATCTCACTATCTGCCTGTCTGTCTGTCTGTCTATCTATCTTTCTGTCTGTCTATCTAACTATCTGTCTATCTATCTAACTATCTGTCTTTCTGTCTATCTATCTAACTATCTGTCTGTCTGTCTATCTAACTATCTGTCTATCGAACTATCTGTCTGTCAATCTATCTAACTGTCTGTCTGTCTATCTATCTAACTATCTGTCTGTCTGTCTATCTATCTAACTATCTGTCTGTCTGTCTGTCTATCTAACTATCTGTCTGTCTATCTAACTATCTGTCTGTCTATCTATCTAAATGTCTGTCTGTCTGTCTATCTTTCTGCATGTGTGTCTATTTGTTTCTCTGTCTGTGTTTGTGTGTCTGTCTGTAACTAATGAAACTTTTAAATAAAGTTTAAACTTTTTACTATCATTATTATTATTATTATTATTTCATTTGATATTTCTTTTACTTGTATGTGAGGAGTATTTTTGAGTCCAGTTAATTGTATCAAAGAAATGTTTCCAAAAATGAAATAAATAAAAAAACAAATAACAGAAGGATGTTTTGTTTTTGTGGTATCGAGTCTCCATCTGGTGGTCATTTACAGCAACTTCATATTCTACTCAATAAAGTCCCAAACAGACTGCTATATTTGATTCCTACTGTAAGACTGTTAATAACAAATGAAAGAAATGAACCCAAGTAAATATAGCAAGACCCTTTGCATTTATTTGACTTGTTTGTGAGGAGGATGTTTTGGAGTCCAGTTCATTTTATTAAAAAAATGTTTCCAGAAATGAAGTAGATTCAAACAAATTACAGGTGGACTTGTAAACATTTTGTTGTTGTTGTTGTGAGAAAACAAACTGCACCAAATATTGCCCTTATAACTTTATAAAATAAAGTTACCATAGGTTTAAAGTTGTAAGTGGGAAAGTGCAATTCTCCATCAGTCCACTAGGGCTAACCCCAGTCCGCTGGGGTTAGTTGGGGTTAAATCGCTAGATGACCCTAACCCCTAGCCCCGGGGGTTAAAAACTCTGTAGGTATAGAGGTGATTACGAGTTTCACCCTCATTATCTCCACCCTCATTTGCATATCGAATCTGATTGGCTGGATTGTTTCACAGATCAATCTTTAGAACGGTCTGTCCGATTTTGCCAAGCTTGGTGTCATCGAACTCAGAATTCCGTCTGTCTTCATGTGACGGAGCGAGATGAACAGAAAAAGAAAGCATTAGAAATGTAGCACTTAAAAAGGAAAAAAGTCATTTGCATGTAGGTTTTGAGTGGTGGAAAAAGTCACCTGCACGCCTTTAAGATTTGCATGAATACGACTGTAGAGGAGACGTGGTAATGAACGCATTTTTCACAAGAACGACGTTTCTTCTTTCCTGCGCATTTTGGCAGCATGTAGGCCTGCAGCACGTTAGCTTTGGGCAACAATAATAGCGTTTAATTTGATTTGTAAACAGCCCATTGCGGTTTAAATACTGTTTATATTTCAGTTGAGCAACTGAAATCAGTATCATATCCATGTATCACTCCTGAAATGTTTTTGTAGGAATGTTTGGGTGGGATGAACTCAATCCTTTATTATTATCATTTCAATGTATCGGACCATGCTTGTGAGGAGGAGATTATTCTGTTGCGAGCAGAGCAGACTTGAGTCCAGTAAATATTTAAAGAAATTGTTCCAAAATTGAGCGCACGAAGAGCTACATTTGTAAGGACCCTTCAGATTTTAAAAATGCAACTTAAAGGCTTGAATCCCTCTGCTCCCAACCACCAGCACGTGGTAATAGCTTAGCCCCCGCCGCTGGGCGGCAGTCCATACAATGTCAGTCTATGGAAAAATGTTTGTCTGTGGGTGGCTGCTGTTCTGAAGGTGCTGGCGGTGTGGGCCTGCGGGTTTCCGAGAAGACCAGCGTTGGCCCCGTGACTCTGGCAGGTACGTTTGCGGAGATACGGGGCTTGGCCCGCATCCTATGTGGTCCGTGCTGTAGCGGAATTTGACAGCCGTCCGGCGTGGTTGGTTGCCCCGCTGACGTCCCGGGGGACCGTGCTAGGAGCGCATTTGGGGGCGTTTGGAGTCCATTGGTGTAGGTTTGAGTGGAGTGTTTTCGGGGGCCCGTGGCAGCCTTAGGTCAGGTCAGAGCAGGATATAGGATAGAAACTACCGACGGCGAACACGCCATCGTCTTTAACTTTGGTTCCGCTGGTCCGATTTTTACAAAAATGTCATGTTCTATATGTGATCCTCTAGCTATCTGATTGACTTTGTCCTCGATCAGTCTTAAGAGGTTTGATTTAGTCTCAAAAACATACTTCTCTTATGGTCTAACTTGCTCTATAGTGTGTAAATGTTGTGTCTTCTTGATCAGTGTGACTTGTATTTAGTTTGGAAATGTGTTCTGTTCAGAAGTTGGTTATGTTTAGAGTTAAAGTTGAATAAAGTGATACAATCTTAATTTGTGTAAGCCTGGTATCTTTTTGATACTTTTGACTTTTATTAGCTTAGAAGTTGGGTTAGGTTAAGAAGTTAGGTTAGGTTAGAATAAGGTTAGTTAGGGTTAGGTTAGGTTATGGGATATAGGGATGAAAACCACCCATTTTGTGATGCACCGACAGGCAGCCATGCGGTAAGACACAGAATGTGAGGAAGCTCGATCAGGTAAAGTGATCCCTGACATGCTAGCGGCAGCTCTTTCGTGACCGCAGCAGTGCCAAGCAGAAATGCCATGCTTTCCTGGGCAGGACGACAGTAGAAGTCAATGGGTTCTCTTGGTTAATAGAATAAACTGGCTTTCGGCGAACTGTGATAAATTTATAAAGGCCTATGTCAATTTACCGTGTCTTTACTGTAATAAAACGGGTTACCCTGGGGCTAGGCACACAAAACTGCAATATGTTTCTCGTGGAAAGAGCCCGATAGAGTGTGCAAAGTTTGGGAACGATCGCTCGATCGTAGCCAACACAGCGGCCTAAAACGTACTCGTTTCACAGAGGCTTTATGGAAGGCCGACTATATTAAGCATATTTTTAGTGTAATAAAACGTGTTCCCATTGGGCTAGGTACACAAAAGTGTAATATGTTTCTCGTGGAAAGACCCCCATAGTTTGTGCAAAGTTTGGGAACGATCGCTCGTTCGTAGCCAACACGGCGGCCTAAAACTTACTCGTTTCACAGAGGCTTTATAGAAGGCCGACTATATAAAACATGTTATTAGTGTAATAAAACGGGTTACCCTGGGGCTAGGCACACAAAACTGCAATATGTTTCTCGTGGAAAGAGCCCGATAGAGTGTGCAAAGTTTGGGAACGATCGCTCGATCGTAGCCAACACAGCGGCCTAAAACGTACTCGTTTCACAGAGGCTTTATGGAAGGCCGACTATATTAAGCATATTTTTAGTGTAATAAAACGTGTTCCCATTGGGCTAGGTACACAAAAGTGTAATATGTTTCTCGTGGAAAGACCCCCATAGTTTGTGCAAAGTTTGGGAACGATCGCTCGTTCGTAGCCAACACGGCGGCCTAAAACTTACTCGTTTCACAGAGGCTTTATAGAAGGCCGACTATATGAAACATGTTATTAGTGTAATAAAACGGGTTACCCTGGGGCTAGGCACACAAAACTGCAATATGTTTCTCGTGGAAAGAGCCCGATAGAGTGTGCAAAGTTTGGGAACGATCACTCGATCGTAGCCAACACAGCGGCCTAAAACGTACTCGTTTCACAGAGGCTTTATGGAAGGCCGACTATATTAAGCATATTTTTAGTGTAATAAAACGTGTTCCCATTGGGCTAGGTACACAAAAGTGTAATATGTTTCTCGTGGAAAGACCCCCATAGTTTGTGCAAAGTTTGGGAACGATCGCTCGTTCGTAGCCAACACGGCGGCCTAAAACGTACTCGTTTCACAGAGGCTTTATGGAAGGCTGACTATATTAAGCATATTTTTACTGTAATAAAACGGGTTACCCTGGGGCTAGGCACACAAAACTGCAGTATGTTTCTCGTGGAAAGAGCCCGATAGACTGTACAAAGTTTGGGAACGATCACTCGTTCGTAGCCAACACGGCGGCCTAAAACGTACTCGTTTCACAGAGGCTTTATAGAAGGCCGACTATATTAAGCATATTTTTACTATAATAAAATGGGTTCCCATGGGGCTGGGCACACAAAAGTGTAGTATGTTTCTTGTGGAAACACCCCCCTAGTGTGTGTAAAGTTTGGGAACGATCGCTCGTTCGTAGCCAACACGGCGGCCTAAAACGTACTCGTTTCACAGAGGCTTTATGGAAGGCTGACTATATTAAGCATATTTTTACTGTAATAAAACGGGTTACCCTGGGGCTAGGCACAAAAAACTGCAATATGTTTCTCATGGAAAGAGCCCGATAGACTGTACAAAGTTTGGGAACGATCGCTCGTTCGTAGCCAACACGGCGGCCTAAAACGTACTCGTTTCACAGAGGCGTTATAGAAGGCCGACTATATAAAACATGTTATTAGTGTAATAAAATGGGTTCCCATTGGGCTAGGCACACAAAAGTGTAATATGTTTCTCGTGGAAAGACCCCCATAGTGTGTGCAAAGTTTGGGAACGATCGCTCGTTCGTAGCCAACACGGCGGCCTAAAACGTACTCGTTACACAGAGGCTTTATAGAAGGCAGACTATATTAAGCATATTTTTACTGTTATAAAATGGGTTCTCCTTGCCCTAGGTACACAAATGTGTAATATGTTTCTCGTGGAAAGACCCCCATAGTGTGTGCAAAGTTTGGGAACGATCGCTCGTTCGTAGCCAACACGGCGGCCTAAAACGTACTCCTTTCACAGAGGCTTTATGGAAGGCCGAATATATTAAGCATATTTTTACTGTAATAAAACGGGTTACCCTGGGGCTAGGCACACAAAACTGCAATATGTTTCTCGTGGAAAGAGCCCAATAGACTGTACAAAGTTTGGGAACGATCACTCGTTCGTAGCCAACACGGCGGCCTAAAACGTACTTATTTCACAGAGGCTTTATA
Source organism: Moxostoma hubbsi (assembly GCA_032164185.1). Taxonomy (NCBI): domain Eukaryota; kingdom Metazoa; phylum Chordata; class Actinopteri; order Cypriniformes; family Catostomidae; genus Moxostoma; species Moxostoma hubbsi. Next base: position 2,775 of record JAVLUX010000180.1, on the reverse strand, counting down.
GAAGGCCGACTATATTAAGCATATTTTTACTGTAATAAAATGGGTTCCCATGGGGCTGGGCACACAAAAGTGTAGTATGTTTCTTGTGGAAACACCTCCCTAGTGTGTGTAAAGTTTGGGAACGATCGCTCGTTCGTAGCCAACACGGCGGCCTAAAACGTACTCGTTTCACAGAGGCTTTATAGAAGGCCGACTATATAAAACATGTTATTAGTGTAATAAAACGGGTTACCCTGGGGCTAGGCACACAAAACTGCAATATGTTTCTCGTGGAAAGACCCCCATAGTCTGTGCAAAGTTTGGGAACGATCACTCGTTCGTAGCCAACACGGCGGCCTAAAACGTACTCGTTTCACATTGGACCATTATTGTTTAACCCCACTGGGTGGCAGTCTATACAATGTGAGTCTATGGAAAAGTGCTCACAAATGCTAAGAGTTTTTGACATCTGAGGTGTTCTGTTGCAGAAATTATTTTTAATGTCATTCGGAATTTTGCAAGTGTTAAAGTGAATAATTCAGGTGGAATCATACAATTACACAAGGAAAGTTTTATTGACGGAATAATAAGGATAATAACAAGAATTACGAAAATAATAATAATAACATGAGTAATTATAATAATTCATTTAATTTATGAAGTGCTTTTCTAGACACGGATGAGAGACCGACATTCACAGCAAAGGCTGCCAATTTAACTGGCCATATATATATATATATATATAAAATCTGCATGTTTTAAAAACATTGCTGTAATATAAAGGTTTTAAGCAGCATAACTTGCGTTCAAAATCATTGTACAGTATGAACAGGAACATAGTTTGTATTTTTCCTGTTAGATTTCTTTTGCAAGTTTTTGTAAACTTCAATTTTATTGATAAATCATTCATATTTCAAATGAACGGCTGTTCTTAAGTGGACGCCCCCTAAAGGCTCAGCATTGAAACTGTCTGTGATTCTGTGTTAAAAAATCCACATTTTAGCAGTTTTGCACAGTGCAGATCTCAATATGTCCACTTTGTGTATGTGTGTGTATGTGTGTATATATTTGTAGCTGTAAGTCATAAATCTATCTTTCTGTCTATCTAACTAACTATCTGTCTGACTGTCTGTCTGTCTGTCTGTCTATCTGTCTATGTATCTCACTATCTGCCTGTCTGTCTGTCTGTCTATCTATCTTTCTGTCTGTCTATCTAACTATCTGTCTATCTATCTAACTATCTGTCTTTCTGTCTATCTATCTAACTATCTGTCTGTCTGTCTATCTAACTATCTGTCTATCGAACTATCTGTCTGTCAATCTATCTAACTGTCTGTCTGTCTATCTATCTAACTATCTGTCTGTCTGTCTATCTATCTAACTATCTGTCTGTCTGTCTGTCTATCTAACTATCTGTCTGTCTATCTAACTATCTGTCTGTCTATCTATCTAAATGTCTGTCTGTCTGTCTATCTTTCTGCATGTGTGTCTATTTGTTTCTCTGTCTGTGTTTGTGTGTCTGTCTGTAACTAATGAAACTTTTAAATAAAGTTTAAACTTTTTACTATCATTATTATTATTATTATTATTTCATTTGATATTTCTTTTACTTGTATGTGAGGAGTATTTTTGAGTCCAGTTAATTGTATCAAAGAAATGTTTCCAAAAATGAAATAAATAAAAAAACAAATAACAGAAGGATGTTTTGTTTTTGTGGTATCGAGTCTCCATCTGGTGGTCATTTACAGCAACTTCATATTCTACTCAATAAAGTCCCAAACAGACTGCTATATTTGATTCCTACTGTAAGACTGTTAATAACAAATGAAAGAAATGAACCCAAGTAAATATAGCAAGACCCTTTGCATTTATTTGACTTGTTTGTGAGGAGGATGTTTTGGAGTCCAGTTCATTTTATTAAAAAAATGTTTCCAGAAATGAAGTAGATTCAAACAAATTACAGGTGGACTTGTAAACATTTTGTTGTTGTTGTTGTGAGAAAACAAACTGCACCAAATATTGCCCTTATAACTTTATAAAATAAAGTTACCATAGGTTTAAAGTTGTAAGTGGGAAAGTGCAATTCTCCATCAGTCCACTAGGGCTAACCCCAGTCCGCTGGGGTTAGTTGGGGTTAAATCGCTAGATGACCCTAACCCCTAGCCCCGGGGGTTAAAAACTCTGTAGGTATAGAGTTGATTACGAGTTTCACCCTCATTATCTCCACCCTCATTTGCATATCGAATCTGATTGGCTGGATTGTTTCACAGATCAATCTTTAGAACGGTCTGTCCGATTTTGCCAAGCTTGGTGTCATCGAACTCAGAATTCCGTCTGTCTTCATGTGACGGAGCGAGATGAACAGAAAAAGAAAGCATTAGAAATGTAGCACTTAAAAAGGAAAAAAGTCATTTGCATGTAGGTTTTGAGTGGTGGAAAAAGTCACCTGCACGCCTTTAAGATTTGCATGAATACGACTGTAGAGGAGACGTGGTAATGAACGCATTTTTCACAAGAACGACGTTTCTTCTTTCCTGCGCATTTTGGCAGCATGTAGGCCTGCAGCACGTTAGCTTTGGGCAACAATAATAGCGTTTAATTTGATTTGTAAACAGCCCATTGCGGTTTAAATACTGTTTATATTTCAGTTGAGCAACTGAAATCAGTATCATATCCATGTATCACTCCTGAAATGTTTTTGTAGGAATGTTTGGGTGGGATGAACTCAATCCTTTATTATTATCATTTCAATGTATCGGACCATGCTTGTGAGGAGGAGATTATTCTGTTGCGAGC
>JAVLUX010000179.1:27500-29575 GCA_032164185.1 Moxostoma hubbsi | reverse complement strand
TGTGTTTCCCTACTGTCCACCACAGTGACCCTCAGGAATGTGTGTGTGTGTGTGTGTGTGTGTGTGTGTATATGTTAAAACACTGTGGTATCAAATGTTCAAATGTTCACAGAAATTATAATCGGTTACACTGTTAATTCGTGCAATTAATTTAATTTGTACATTTAAATTGTTAGAATACTTTATTATTCTTTATGTCTTTATAATTATTCTATGTGTTCCAAGCTTTGGCAATATTGTAATATATACAGTCATGCCAATAAAGCAATTTGAATTTGAATTTGAATTTAGATAGATAGATAGATAGATAGATAGATAGATAGATAGATAGATAGATAGATAGATGGAAGGATGGATAATGACCCATAGATAGATAGATAGATAGATAGATAGATAGATAGATAGATAGATAGATAGATAGATAGATAATGAAACATAGAGAGACAAATAGATAGATAGATAGATAGATAGATAGATAGATAGATAGATAGATAGATAGATAGATAGATAGATAGATAATGAACCATAGGGAGATAGATAGATAGATAGATAGATAGATAGATAGATAGATAGATAGATAGATAATGAACCATAGAGAGACAAAAAGATATATAGATAGATAGATGGATGGATAATGACCCACAGATAGATAGATAGATAGATAGATAGAAAGATAGATAGATAGATAGATAGATAGATAGATAGATAGATAGATAGATAGATAGATAGGTGGATGGATAATGACCCATAGAAAGATAGATAGATAGATAGATAGATAATGACCCATAAATAGATAGATAGATAGATAGATAGATAGATAGATAGATAGATAGATAGATAGATGGAAGGATGGATAATGACCCATAGATAGATAGATAGATAGATAGATAGATAGATAGATAGATAGATAGATAGATAATGAAACATAGAGAGACAAATAGATAGATAGATAGATAGATAGATAGATAGATAGATAGATAGATAGATAGATAGATAGATAGATAATGAACCATAGGGAGATAGATAGATAGATAGATAGATAGATAGATAGATAGATAGATAGATAGATAGATAGATAGATAGATAATGAACCATAGAGAGACAAAAAGATATATAGATAGATAGATGGATGGATAATGACCCACAGATAGATAGATAGATAGATAGATAGATAGATAGATAGATAGATAGATAGATAGATAGATAGATAGATAGATAGATAGATAGATAGATAGGTGGATGGATAATGACCCATAGAAGGATAGATAGATAGATAGATAGATAATGACCCATAAATAGATAGATAGATAGATAGATAGATAGATAATGAAACATAGAGAGACAAATAGATAGATAGATAGATAGATAGATAGATAGATAGATAGATAGATAGATAGATAGATAATGACTCTAGATAGATAGATAGATAGATAGATAGATAGATAGATAGATAGATGGATGGATAATGACCCATAGATAGATAGATAGATAGATAGATAGATAGATAGATAGATAGATAGATAGATAGATAGATAGATAGATAGATAGATAGATAATGAACCATAGGGAGATAGATAGATAGATAGATAGATAGATAGATAGATAGATAGATAGATAGATAGATAGAAAAATAATGAACCATATGGAGATAGATAGATAGATAGATAGATAATGATCCATAAATAGAGAGATAGATAGATATATAGATAATGACTCTAGATAGATAGATAGATAGATAATGACTCTAGATAGATAGATAGATAATGACCCATAAATAGATAGATAGATAGATAGATAATGACTCTAGATAGATAGATAGATAGATAATGACACATAAATAGATAGATAGATAGATAGATAGATAGATAGATAGATAGATAGATAGATAGATAGATAGATAGATAGATAGATAATGAAACATAGATAGATAGATAGATAGATAGATAGATAGATAGATAGATAGATAGATAGAAACATAGATAGATAGATAGATAGATAGATAATGACCCATAAATAGATAGATAGATAGATAGATAGATAGATAGATAGATATATAATGATTCTAGATAGATAGA
>JAVLUX010000175.1:142500-147500 GCA_032164185.1 Moxostoma hubbsi | reverse complement strand
CACAGACAGATATATAAATAAATAGATTGAGTCTAATTCTCAGATAGATAGATAGATAGGTAGATAGATAGATGATAGATAGATAGATAGATAGATAGATAGATAGATAGAAAGATATTGACACTCAGATAGATAGATAGATAGATAGATATTGACCCTCAGATTGATAGATAGATAGTGTAATGAAAACTCAGAGAGGTTGGGATCCATATGCGGTTTTTATTTAAAGGTAATTTAACCAGAGAAACACGGGCAACGACTTAGCTGGCAACAGAGTTCGTGGTCAGTGAAGCTTCAGCTCTGGACAGGTGATCAGGTTCGTGGTCGGGCAGACGTTAGATCAGGGCTGGCGGCTATATTCGAAGTCAGACAGGCGTTTGGTCGGGGCAGGCGGCAATCAGAAGAATGGTCAAGTTCGGGCAAGGTTGGCTTCTACAAGAGACAGGAATTCAGGTAAGTAACGCTCAGTAATGCAGCCGGGGCAAACAAGACTTCGCAATGAGGGCACGGGGAAGCAAGGTTTTAGTAGAGAGGAAATGATGGGCAACAGCTGTTAGATAATCAGTGCGAGTTAGAATTCAGGTGAAGCGGATCGGTGAATGGGTGCGTCTTCACTGGCGTTCGTAACAGAGCCCCCCTCCTGCGAGCGGCTCCAGAAGCGAGGATGCGGTCGGCGGCGGGGTCTACCTCGAGGTCGTGGGGCTGGTCTGTCTGGATTGGCTCGGTGGAATTCGGTGATCAAATTGGGATCGAGGATGTCATCGGCTCCGACCCAGGATCTTTCTTCCGGACCATAGCCTTCCCAATCAACCAGGTATTGTAAGTGGCCACGAAGTCGTCTGGAGTCCAGTAGGCACCGCACTGAGAAAGCCTCCTCGCCGTCAATGAGCATGGGGGGGGGGGGTGGAGTTTGCTTCCTCCTCGGGTTGTGGAGCAACGGCCGGTCGTAGAAGAGATACATGAAAAGTAGGAGAAATGCGATAGTGAGGGGGCAGTTGGAGACGAAAGGTCACCGGATTAATTTGTTTTGTTATTCTGAAGGGACCCACGTACCTGGGGCTAAGCTTCCTGCAGGGCAGGTGGAGACGGAGGTCCCGCGTTGAGAGCCAAACCCACTGTCCAGGAGAGTAGTCGGGACAGGGACGGCGATGGCGATCCGCTTGCTCCACTGCTCGTCTTGTGGCTCGTCGGAGATGTACGTGAGCCTTGTTCCACACGGCCTCGCTGCGTCGTAGCCAGCTGTCAACCGCGGGCACTTCCGAGGGTTCGCCAGACCAGGGGAAGAGAGGAGGTTGGTAGCCTAGTATGCACTGGAAAGGGGTGAGGTTAGTGGAAGGTTTGAGGATTGAGTTTTGTGCGTATTCGGCCCAGGGGAGGTAGCGACTCCAGTCGGATTGATTTTCATGACAATAGGTACGTAGGAATTTAGTGATTTCTTGATTTAGGCGCTCAGATTGTCCATTTGATTGGGGGTGGTAGCCGGAAGTGAGACTAACGCTGATGTTGAGTTGGCGGAAGAATGCTGTCCAGAGCCTGGAGGTGAACTGGGGTCCCCGGTCTGAAACGATGTCTTCGGGGAGGCCGTAAAGGCGGAAGACATACTGAAAAAGGAGTTCTGCAGTCTCGAGAGCGGTCGGGAGCTTGGGTAGGGGGATCAGGCGGCACCCCTTAGAGAACCGGTCAACTACAGTGAGAATGGTGGTGTGCCCCTGGGAGGCCGGAAGATCGGTCAGGAAGTCGATGGCAATGTGTGACCAGGGTCGTTGAGGTAAGGGTAGTGGCAGAAGGAGACCTGATGGTGCCTGTCTAGGGGATTTGGCCATATTGCAGATCCTGCAGTCGCGGATGTAGGAGGCTGTGTCGGATTGCAAGGTTTCCCACCAGAACCGGTTCCTTAACAGTCGAACTGTGGAGGTGATGCCCGGATGACCTGAGCTGACCGAAGAGTGGACCCAGCGCAGCACTCGCTCCCGAAGAGCCGGTGGCACGAAGGTCCGGTCGGGTGGACAGTTGAGCGGTGGCGGGTTTGTTGAGTTGGCCTGGGAGATCTCGGACATAATGTCCCACTGGACGGGAGCGAGGAGGAGCGTGGGAGAAATGATGGGCTCGGGGGTACAGTTCTGGGGAATCGGGTCATATTGTCGGGAAAGGGAGTCAGCCTTGGTGTTCTTTGTCCCGGGTCGGTAGGAGATGGTGAAATTAAAGCGGGTAAAGAAAAGGGCCCACCTGGCTTGCCGGGGGTTGAGTCTTTTGGCGGATTGGAGGTATTCTAGGTTTCTGTGGTCTGTGAGGACTAAAAACGGGTGTCTAGCTCCCTCCAGCCAGTGCCGCCACTCCTCGAAGGATGCTTTCATGGCCAATAGTTCGCGGTTGCCCACGTCATAGTTGCGTTCGGCAGGGGTCAGTTTCCGTGAATAGAAGGCGCATGGGAATAATTTCGGGGGATTTCCCAGGCGTTGGGAGAGTACGGCTCCGATGCCAGTGTTGGAAGCGTCAACCTCGACCACGAAGGGGGTGCTAGGGTCTGGATGATGGAGGATCGGGGCTGTGGTAAAACGCTCCTTCAAGTGGTCGAATGCCTGGAGCGCATCGGAGGACCAGTGGAGTCTGGGTCGGGTGGTTTTGACCATGGCGGTGAGGGGTGCGGCGACCGAGCTGTAGTTCCGGATGAATCTTCGGTAGAAATTGGCAAAACCCAGAAAGCGCTGGAGCTCCTTGACAGTGTCGGGTCGTGGCCAGTCAAGGACAGCGCGCACCTTGCCCTCGTCCATCGCTACTCCTTCAGGGCTGATGACATAACCTAGGAAGGAGACGGATGTCAGGTGGAACTCACACTTCTCAGCCTTGGCGTACAACTGGTGTTTGATGAGCCGTTTCAGCACCTCCCGGACGTGGGAGACGTGTTCCTCCCGAGTGTTGGAGTAAACAAGTATGTCATCGATATAAACAATAATGCACCGGTTGAGCATGTCCCTGAAGAGGTCGTTGACGAAGGACTGGAAGACAGAGGGGCTGTTGGACAGGCCAAAGGGCATGACGCAGTATTCATAGTGGCCGCTTGTGGTAGAGAAGGCTGTCTTCCATTCGTCCCCCTCCCGGATTCGGATTAAGTTATAGGCGTTGCGCAGGTCGAGCTTGGTGTAAATCTTTGCGTTTCTTAGTTGTTCTAGTGACGCAGGGACTAGCGGGAGTGGGTACCTGTACTTGACCGTAACATCATTCAGGCCGCGGTAGTCAATGCAAGGACGTAGAGAGCCGTCCTTCTTGCCCACGAAGAAGAAGCCGGCTGAGGCTGGCGATGTGGACGGGCGGATGAACCCCTTTGCTAGTTCCTCCTTTATGTAGCGCTCCATGGCGTCTGATTCAGGCTGAGATAGGGGAAAAATCCTGCCCTTGGGTGGTGAGGCGCCGGGTAGGAGTTCAATGGCGCAGTCGTTAGGGCGGTGGGGGGGTAGCTTCTGGGCCTTGGATCTGCTGAAAGCTTCCCTGAGGTCGGAGTATTCTGGTGGGATTTTGTTGGTGTCATCTGGCCCCCTTTGGAAGCATGTTGTACCCAGGGAGGTTGGATTTAGCAGAGTCAGGCATTTGGAAGAGCAATCCGGACTCCATTTTGTGATTTGGTCGTCCCGCCATGAAATCTGTGGGTTGTGAGTACGTAACCAGGGAAGACCAAGGATGACCGTGTTGTGAGGGGAGTGAATGACGTAGAAACGGGTGCGCTCAGTGTGAAGCGCCCCTACCTGCAGGGTGAGGTCCACAGTGGAGTGGCGGACTCGGCCGGTGCCCAGCGGTCGTCCATCTAGTGCGGCCACTGTTAAGGGAGGATCACAGGGAGTTAGGGGAATAGAATGTTGGAGGGTAAAAGCTTTGTCGATGAAGTTTCCTGCCGCTCCAGAATCCAACAGCGCCCGTGTGTCGACGCTGAGGGTTTGGCTCGAGAGCCTAGCAGGCACTTCAAGGAGTCTGGTGGAAGAGGTGGTAGAAATAAATAAACTCACCTCTGGCTGTCGTGAGTGAGCTGGACGGACGGGGCAGTTGGCTCGCAGGTGACCCGCCTGGCCACAGTAGAGACAGAGGTGGTTGGCGAGGCGGCGCTGACGCTCCTCCTGGGTCAGATGCGCCCGGCCCAACTGCATGGGTTCGCTGGTGTCGCTGGGTGGCGGTGCTGGAAGGGAGGGGCCGGACCAACGGGTTGGTCGTCTGGAACGGAGGAGGTTGTCAATGCGTATGGCCAGAGAAATGAATTGGTTGAGGGAAGCGCCTTCATCGCGGCAGGCTAGTTCAGACTGTAATTCCTCCCTCAGGCCCCTGCGGAAGGTCAGCTTGAGCGTGCTCTCCGCCCAATCGGTCTGTGCAGCTAGAGTGCGAAAGGTTAGGGCATAATCTGCAGCCGTACGGCTCCCTTGGCGGAGTGCCAGTAGTTGTTCCCCCGCGCTTCTACCGCCCTCAGGGTGGTCGAAAACCTCCTGGAAACGTTGCAAGAAGGTGCTGAAGGGGGTTTGGCTCAGACCCTGATTGGTCCAGAGGGCGGTGGCCCATTCGCGCGCCCTCCCGGTGAGCAAAGAGCAGAAGAAGTGGGTCTTGACGTCATCAGTGGGGTAGAGGGCTGGTTGCTGGGACAGAAACATTGAGCACTGCATGACGAACCCCTGGCACTGGGCAGGATCGCCGTCAAACTTTTCTGGCATCGCTAATCGAGGGAAGGAGGCGGCGCCGAGAATGGGCGGAGCGGCGATCGCCTGGCTGGCTGGAGGCGGCGCGGGAGCGGGCTGAGGAGCGGGTTGACGTAGCTCCTGCACGGTCCGCATAAGTTCCTCCATTAAGGTGGTGAGACGGCCAAGCTGATGTTGATGTGAGGCCAGAAGGTTTGCCTGTGCGGAGAGTTCCTCGGACATACGGGAAGTTACCGCTGGATCGGTGATTGGCGAAGTCTTCTGTAATGAAAACTCAGAGAGGTTGGGATCCATATGCGGTTTTTATTTAAAGGTAATTTAACCAGA
>JAVLUX010000175.1:85000-92500 GCA_032164185.1 Moxostoma hubbsi | reverse complement strand
AAGAAAAAACAACAGAGGAAAATTGGAAGATATATTTCTACCAAGAAAAATATACATTTTGACTCCAAAGAAGACAAAAATCATCGGGATTAGCATCTGGCTACCGGAACACCACTGTATGAGGTACCTGCATTTTCCCTCCAAAACTTGAAAGGACTAATTAAATTGTCTACAGCTAAAACAAACTCTCTACAACAGAGATCTACAAGTGCTCAACAGACAGGTGAGCTTTAATTGGCATAGAACAACAAAACAATTATAAATTTGAACTATATATATTTAAATATACCTTGGTTACAAGGCTAAAGCTAAAGCTAAAATAAACGGCAGTTGGGCAGTTCTGGCACAGTGCCCAGAGTCATCACCATGGCAACCAGAGGCCAAACATCAGAGTGCAGGGAGGTGATGTACCCTGAGAAGTGCAGAAGTGTGCAGTCCAGGAAAAAGCACAAAGAGAAAGAACTCAAAGAAAACCCTGATATTATTTATGCGGACTACATCCAACTGAATGGGAAGAAAATAAAAAATAATTTAATATTCTACACTACAATGATCAATGCTTGGAAATCAGCCATATGTGATCATTTTAAACATATTTTTAAAGAAGGAATTGGCAGAGGAGGAAGATTAACTGTGTGTGCAGATGAAATGCTGGACACAGACAACCCCATCCTAACGATTACTTACTACACAAAAGGCACAATTCTTCTACAAGGAAATGAAGAAAGCCTAATCTCATTCCAAAAAATATTTACCACATTAAAAATTAGTGTAGAAAAGAAGAGGGAAAAGACCCCTGCACACTGCTCCGACTCTGAGGAGGAGAGTGTAGAAAACCCCCCACCATCACCATCTGAGCGTCAGCTGAGAGACAGTCTGGCCCTGCTGGAGCTGGACTTTATTGAGTTCAGAGAACACGCTCAAAAAAGAGAGTCAGAAACACAGAGCACAAACATCTGCATCCAACAGCTCAGAGAAGAACTCCAGCAGCTGAAGACAGAGAACAACACCTCCATATCTGACCTCACAGCAGCTCTCACTAAACTCAGAGAGGAAAACCACACTCTCCGGACACAGATCCAAAAACTAACACGACAAACAGAGAGTAAGGAAAACAACCTGTCCAGAGAATCTAAAGATCTAAGAGACCAGCAGGAGAACGTCAGAGATAATACACCTCACTGCAGCACTACAACACCTGAAACCCCCCAAAACAACACAGACACACAGTCTGCACCTATCACACAGACACCTGAGAAATCACAGGCCTCATCACCCCAGCCTCCTCACTGTAACCCATCAGACCCCGGTCCAGATGTGCTCATCCTGATGGACTCTAATGGGAAGTTCCTGGACCCACAGAAGCTCTTCCCACATCATAAAGTCTCTGCGAAACGATGCAGCACAACAGGCCACGCCCACCAGCTCCTCAGAGACTTCACAGGAAACCCCTCATGTGTGATTATCCACACGGGAACTAACGACCTTCACACACTGCGCAACAACACTGCAGATGCTGTGAAGAAAGTCGCAGAAATCACCAGCAAGAAGTTCCCAGAGTCCCGTATCATCATCTCCACACTCTTGCCGAGACGTGACACACCACCTCACATCATCAACAGCATCAATGGTGAAATCACACGAGGATGTTCCACGCTCCCTAATGTGCACCTGGTCCACCACCACCACATCGGCCTCCACCACCTCTACGATGGACTCCACCTGCATAAAGATGGAGTACGCGTCTTCGCAAAGAGCCTGAAGGATGCCACGCTGGGCCGCAGCCCAACATCACCGAGCCCCTTTCCAGCGACACCAGGACACTACCGGCCCATCCACCCCTACATGCCCAGATATGCCCCTTTGACCCCGGTGAGGAGAGACCACAGCTGGACAAGCAATCTACGTCGTCCATTACCCCCAACACACCTACCTGAAGCTCCATACACACCCGTAAACCCACACATACCTGCCCCACACCCACCTGCTGGCCATCAACACCCCACCAGGAAGAGGAAACAAAAAACTGCCCCAAACCAGGAGAGACCACCACAGCAGAGAGCACAGAGCTATGCTGAAGCTGTGGCCCGGCCCCCTGCCACACCCACACTCACGACAACCAATGAACTGGGACTCATTAAAGAGATGCTACAAACACTGTGCAACCAGCTACTACAGAGATAAGAACACTATTCAAACACACACCTACACACACACTCACTCTCACACAGACACACACTCACACACACACACACACACACACACACACACTCACTCTCACACAGACACACACTCACACTCACACACACACACTCACTCTCACACAGACACACACACATTCACACACACACACATTCACTCTCACAGAGATAAGAACACAACTCAAACACACACCTACACACACATTCACTCTCACAGAGATAAGAACACAACTCAAACACACACCTACACACACACATTCACTCTCACAGAGATAAGAACACAACTCAAACACACACCTACACACACACATTCACTCTCACAGAGATAAGAACACAACTCAAACACACACCTACACACACACATTCACTCTCACAGAGATACGAACACAACTCAAACACACACCTACACACACACATTCACTCTCACAGAGATAAGAACACAACTCAAACACACACCTACACACACACATTCACTCTCACACAGACACACACACATTCACACACACACACATTCACTCTCACAGAGATAAGAACACAACTCAAACACACACCTACACACACATTCACTCTCACAGAGATAAGAACACAACTCAAACACACACCTACACACACACACATTCACTCTCACAGAGATAAGAACACAACTCAAACACACACCTACACACACACATTCACTCTCACAGAGATAAGAACACAACTCAAACACACACCTACACACACACATTCACTCTCACAGAGATACGAACACAACTCAAACACACACCTACACACACACATTCACTCTCACAGAGATAAGAACACAACTCAAACACACACCTACACACACACATTCACTCTCACAGAGATACGAACACAACTCAAACACACACCTACACACACACATTCACTCTCACAGAGATAAGAACACAACTCAAACACACACCTACACACACACATTCACTCTCACACAGACACACACACATTCACACACACACACATTCACTCTCACAGAGATAAGAACACAACTCAAACACACACCTACACACACATTCACTCTCACAGAGATAAGAACACAACTCAAACACACACCTACACACACACATTCACTCTCACAGAGATAAGAACACAACTAAAACACACACCTACACACACACATTCACTCTCACACAGACACACACACATTCACACACACACACATTCACTCTCACAGAGATAAGAACACAACTCAAACACACACCTACACACACACATTCACTCCCACAGAGATAAGAACACAACTCAAACACACACCTACACACACACACATTCACTCTCACAGAGATAAGAACACAACTCAAACACACACCTACACACACACATTCACTCTCACAGAGATAAGAACACAACTCAAACACACACCTACACACACACATTCACTCTCACAGAGATAAGAACACAACTCAAACACACACCTAAACACACATTCACTCTCACAGAGATAAGAACACAACTCAAACACACACCTACACACACACATTCACACACACATTCACACACACACACAAGCACAGACACATACAATCTCACACAGACACACACACACTCACGGACACACACACACTCACTCTCACGCAGACACATACTCACGCACGGACACACACACATTCACATACACAGTTATGTACATAGACACACACTCACTCAAACACATTTACACTCACATGCGCACACACACACACACACACACACTCTTAAACCCACAAACAGCAAAATGAAATAATAATAATTAAAAAAAAAAATATATATATATATATATATATATATATATATATATATATATAATAATAACAAAACCAAAATAATAATAACAATAATTAATTGATGTAAATTGTTTGCATGCATGTTGTCATATGTTTTCTCTCTGTCTTACTATATAGGTTTTGTCTTAATTAATATCAATGTGTTCATTTTTAATAAGTTGTTGGAATATTCAGGGTCTTCATTCATCCACATTTGGATTCAAAAGTACAGACCCTGAATTCTTAAAATGTATAAAAGATGTGGACATTATGGTTCTCACGGAAACCTGGTGTCGACAGGACGTGATCACCCACTGTCCCTCAGGCTACTACGAAATCATCGTGCCCTCAGTGAAATTAAATACAGTCCACCGCGGTCGAGACTCGGGAGGGATTCTGGTGTGGTACAGGGAGGATCTGGCCAAACACATCTCAACCATCATACTGGGAAAATTCCACTGTTGGATTAAATTAAAGAAGGAAATTGGCATTAGCACCACAGACACATATCTCTGTGCCATCTACAATCCTCCAGTGGATTCCCCGTACCATGATGAGGAATACCTGCACAACATCCACACAGAGATCAGCCGCTTCCAGGCCCAGGGAAACGTGCTGCTGTGTGGAGACTTTAATGCACGAACCGGAACTGAACCGGATAGTATTGACCCAAAGGGCAATAAACATGTGTTTGGCCAGAGCCCCGTGAGCCTCACCAAAAACCTCCCAGCACGGAACAATCTCGACCATACTGTAAATAAAACTGGTACAGAATTAGTGCACCTCTGCCAAGCCTCAGGCCTGTACATACTGAACGGCAGGATCAGAGGGGACTCATTAGGGAGGTTCACGTGTTATTCAGGTCTTGGAGCTAGTGTAGTTGACTATGCCATCACTGACATGGACCCCTCCTCCTTCAGTGCATTCACTGTCAGACAGCAAACTCCACTCTCAGACCATAACCAGACTAATATATATATTAAACAACACCACACAGAAAAACACAGAGCAATGGAGAACTGTCACATGTATCCAGTGCAGCAGAGATACAGATGGACTCCAGACAGCTCCGACAAATATACCCAAGCCCTCAACTCTCAAGAACTGAAAAACATGATCACTAAATTTATACACAAACTATTTGGAATGAACAAGGATGGTGTAAATTCGGCTACTGATGAAATCAATTATATATTTAAAAAAGCAGCCAGTAAAGCTGAGTTGAAAAAGAAAGGCAAAAAACATCCTGAAAAACCCACCAAAACAGAAAAGTGGTTTGATGCAGACTGTAAAACATTAAGAAAACAACTCAGAAAATTATCCAATCAGAAACACAATGATCCAAACAACACTGACATAAGAATTGACTATTGCACCAAATTACAACAATACAAACAAACAATCAGAGACAAAAAGCATCACCATCTCACCAAAAGCTTACATGAAATTGAACAATCGATCAATCAAAATCAGTTCTGGGATCTGTGGAATAATTTGAGCACAACAAAACAACAAGATTTGCCGATCCAAAATGGAGAAATCTGGAAAAATCACTTTCAAAACTTGTATAAAGAAATCCCACCAAAACAACTAAATGACAATTATAATCAGATCAAACACAAACTACAAATATATGAAAACACAATTAAAAATAACCAGAATCCTCTGGACTTCACAATCACACATGAAGAATTAATCCAAAAACTGAAACACCAAAAGTGCAAAAAATCCTGTGGTGCAGACAACATCTTAGGAGAGATGCTGAAACACAGCACACCTGACCTGCAGACGGCCGTGCTCAAATTATTCAACCTCGTACTGAGTTCCGGATATTTCCCTGACATCTGGAGCCAAGGACTTATTACCCCAATCCACAAGAGTGGGGACAAATTGGACCCAAATAATTTCAGAGGCATTTGTGTGAGCAGTAATCTGGGGAAGTTATTTAGCAGTATTTTAAACAATAGAATTGTAAACTTCCTTAACGAACACAATGTCCTGAGCAAGAGTCAGATTGGATTCCTTCCAAATTATAGAACTACAGACCACATTTACACCCTACACACCCTAATCAATAAACACGTGACCCACACCAAACACGGGAAAATATTTGCATGCTTTGTTGATTTCAAAAAAGCATTTGATTCTATTTGGCACGACGGACTTTATTATAAATTACTACAAAGTGGTGTAGGGGGTAAAGCTTATGACATCATTAAATCGATGTATTCGGACAACAAATGTGCAATAAGAATTGGCACCAAACAAACAGAGTTCTTTAGTCAGAAGAGAGGAGTGAGACAGGGCTGTGGTCTGAGTCCAACACTGTTCAACATCTACATTAATGAACTAGCGGTGCAGTTGGAACAGTCCACAGCCCCTGGACTCACTCTACAGGACAAACACATCAAGTGTTTGCTCTATGCAGACGACCTGGTGCTGCTGTCACCCACTGCACAGGGACTACAGCAACATCTGGACCTGCTGGAGAACTACTGCCAGAACTGGGCCCTGGCAGTCAACCTGAAGAAGACCAATATTATGGTCTTTCAGAAGAAGCCCAGATGTCAGGAACACAGACACCAGTTCTCTCTAGGCAGCACCGCACTAGAGCACACTATGCAGTACACTTACCTTGGGCTGATCATCACTGCATCAGGGAGTTTCAGTAAGGCAGTGAATGCACTTAAAGCAAAAGCTCGAAGAGCGCTATACGCTATTAAGAAGAAGTTCTATAATACTGAACTACCAATTCCAATCTGGTGTAAGATCTTTGATAGTGTGGTACAGCCCATAGCGCTGTATGGAAGTGAGGTATGGGGTCCACTCAGTGATCAGAACTACACTAGATGGGACAAGCATCCAACAGAAGCCCTACACACTGAATTCTGCAAATTAATTCTCAAATTACAAAGGAAAACTCCCAATAATGCATGTAGGGCAGAATTAGGACGATTCCCATTGATCATTAATGTACAAAAAAGATCTCTAAAGTTTTGGATGCATTTAAAATCAAGTCCCACAGAGTCGCTTCATTATAAAGCGCTACAAACCCAAGAACTGAACCCTGAAAACAGTCCCATCAGTCAGCTGGTCCTGAGACTTACTAACCCGGTTAACAGTACTAACAGTAACCAGCCTCAGACCAGCACTGCTTTACAAACAAACATCAGAATCAATCAGATCAACAAACAATCTCAAATCAACTATCTGGAACATTGGGACCAAGAAACTAAAACACAAAGCAAATTACAATTCTATCGGACTCTAAAATCAAAGTATGAATTGGAAGAGTATCTCGTGACTGTCAGAGATCCAAAGCAGAGACAGATCCTGAGCAAGTACAGGCTCAGTGAGCACAGTCTCGCCATCGAGAGAGGCAGACACAGGAACACATGGCTACCCAGAGAAGAAAGGGTGTGTGCTCACTGCACGACAGGTGAGGTCGAGACAGAGGTGCACTTTCTACTCCACTGCCCAAAATTCAAAGAGACCAGAGACATTTATATGAATAAATTAGCAAACATCATTAACAAATTTAA
>JAVLUX010000173.1:1797500-1817500 GCA_032164185.1 Moxostoma hubbsi | reverse complement strand
ATTGTGTACTTTGGCCCACGGACCTCAAACGAGTTTTATTTTTTGGCACTTCGTGGGAAACATTTTGGGCAACTCTGTACTAGAGTTTAGTCCATTTAACATCTATCTATTTGAGTTATTGGCTAAACCCCAAAGTATGCTTCGGTCAGAGGTGAAAGCTCAACAGGACTCGTGATGCACGAGTCACCCAAGCACTGAACGCACGAAGGCCGATTTTTCTAAGCATGGGTCTTTGAACATGCAGAATGCGCATGCGGCTGGAATTATTTGCACTAATTATTGTGTACATTCACATTTGAGCCGTTTCTGTCACGGAGAAATGATAGAAAATAACAAGAGAAGGTAAAAACACACGTCACATCAAGAGCACGTGTGTGACGGGGTCAGGAGATAACTGCATTTGTAACTGCATCTCGAGGCTGATGGAATAGAAAGACATCTTGATGGGTCTAAGCTCCTGAGGGGTATAGTCCGGTGTTTTATAGCAGTCGTAGTGCACAAGCGGCAACCCGGGGGGGTGGGTCACCAAACTAGATCGCGCAGCCTTAAAGCCGAGGGCACCCCCGGGCATTCAATGGCCCCCTGGTAGTCAAGGGCCCCTGGGCACTGGCCCCATTGGCCCAGTCGGTAATCCGTCCCTGTACAGGAGAAATCAAATATATCCCACACAATCACCAAAATGGCTAGGGGGCGTGGAATGGAGCCTGTTCGTCAATCTGGGAGGTGGGACTTTCAGTGTGCGCATAAGAGCTGAATCTCGCACACACACACACACACACACACACTCCTGAACTTAAGCTGGCCTTCCCAAGGACTCATTTATCATTCTGTTCAGTCCAGTTTAAAGTAATACAAATGAAACCTCGCTATACTATTTTATACGACTGCATAAACAACGCAATGCACGTGTACATTAAATAACTGACCTGCCCGTGAACTTTGCGACAGCATTTTACACATTTTACATTAAAATGAGGGTCACAATATAATAAATCATACCGTCTGACATCAGTATCGAAGCTTTCTGTGATCAGATGTGACTTTTCCTCTCCTCATTGTTCACAACAAAGATTTTAGCATCCATAAAGGCAGCAATGAGGTGTCAGTGATTCTTTAAGTTTCACATCCAGAGGCGGTGGTCCTACAAAAGCCGCTATAGCTACATAGCCATTTTAAAATTCCCAGATATTTCCAGGTTTTCCATGACAGAAGGAACTCTGAAGATCTTAAAGAAGTGAATGCTCATTCCACTTCATCTCAGGTTCATTCAGATTATTACTCCACCTGAGTGATGTCACTGTCGTAACAGAGATCCCCACAAAACATGTGCTCAAGGACGAGTGATATAGCGGTTTCAACTTGTACTGAAAAGCACTTAATCACAGGCCTTATGAGGTTTTTATCATTTGATATTGATACCAATTTATAGACTGGACATGCCAGTAAACAAATTAACCGGCACTAGGCTAGACATTGCAGACATTGCCCCCTAAAAACTCATATTAAAATGCTGTCAATCTAAACTCAGAAATGAATTTCCAAATGAAGTTCACTCGAATTTACAGTTATGAAACATGCAATTATTTCTGTGATTCAACGGTCATTTGATGCTTACATTAGCATGTACAGTATCAAAATTTGGTTTAATAAATCTGAACTGCACACAAACATAATACAAATATCAAATGACGAGCCGGAAGTGCACTCAACACATTTGTTAGACAAGCCTTTTACAGGTGTATAATTTATTCGAGGCAGGTTGTTGTATTATCTTAATAATAATAATACAAACTAATTCAATTGCCTATAGATTCCAAAACTCAGGAAAAATATCAAATAAAACCTAAGATTTATACGAACTACGAATAATATCAATATTATAAATGTAAATATTATTAAATTTTAAATAAATCTTAAGTTTTCAATTTTATTTTTCTTGAATTTTTGAAACTACAGACAATTTAATTAGTTCTTATGTAAATATAAATGTACTTCAATAATTATTTTGATTTTGATTTTATTTTTAAACAAATGTACCATATTTTTTTTTCCGATTCTACAGAAATCTTTAGTAAGCCTCAAATGCATCCGGGTCCCCTAATATTGATTTAGGCCCTTTATCGATTTATTGTAAATCAATGGCGAACATTTTAGTGGTACTTTTTGATGACTCATTAAAACTCATTAAGAACACTGGCGAAGGTCGAGACATTTTTGTCCTTTTCTGATTTTGAGAGAGTGATGCATGCTTGTGTGTCTTCACGCCTGGACTAATGTAATTCCCTGTATATAGGGATTAGTCAATCCATGTGATCACGATTGCCACAATTGTCCAGAACGCTGCTGCAAGATTGTTGACAGGTTCGCGGAAACGGGACAATATTAATCCCATTTTGTTCACTTTACATTGGTTGCCGGTCCATTATAGAATATATGATTTTAAGATTTAATTGATTATTTTTACATTTTTAAATGGCCTTGCACCATCTTATATTTCAATTTGACTCACCGTCCAGATCACTAGAAACGTAAATTATCCCGAAGATCTGGAACAGTTTGCCTTTGCACATTAGAAATGCCTCCAAACTAGTGTCATTTAAATCTTTATTAAAAACTCCTCTTTTTTCCATGGCTTGTTTATCGAACTCTGTTTATGACATGTTGAAATCTTGTTAGACGTCTGTGTTGTATAATATTGGTGTGTACTGTATGTTTTGCTTTATGCATATTTTATAAGTATTGTACAGCACATTGGTCAACTAACTTTTGTTTTTAATAGTGCTTTATAAATAAAGTGCCTTGCCTTTCTCATACAAAAACAGTGCTGTTAATGGTGTGCTTCGCGCATATGGGTGATATTTCATATTTCATTAGTGATTTTGCTCAGTGTTTTGCAGACTAAATAAGTTTTAGTTTATGCTGTTAAATGTACATATTGCCTAAGATAACTTAAAGGTGATTTGTGTCATTTTTGCGACACCAAACAGAATAGCAAAAATACCTACTGTTTTCAAACAGACTTCCCCCCTCTCTATCATCAGTCGCCAAAAACAGACAGTCTCTCCCCAAACTTTGTTTGAACCCATGTTGAATTTTGATTTTGAAATTCATCAGAATATTTATTTATATTTGGATATAATTAAAACTCTAGTTTAATACTTCAATTTAATAAAATCATGGAATTATTTGATGTCTGTCTGTCTGTCTGTCTGTCTTCCTCTTAAGGAACAACAAGTGCATGAGACAGCACATGGTTGTGCGACGAGCGATTTAATTAAGTCAGAGCAGGAGATGCATCCACACATAATTACAGCTGAATGACGTGCATCTACTTACAATCTTCCCGCCGAGCTGCCATATGTCATTGCTTTTACACTACACTTCACCTTAGGACACATCCCAACACATGCACACAACACACACACACTCATTTCCTTGACTAAACAAACACAGTATGACAGTAGTGGGGCACATTTCACTTACACCTTCGTTGCGCACTGACATCATGCATGCAAATCCGTGAATGAAATAATGTGCATTAGAAAAGATGGATAACGGTGCTGTACTTTTAAATTCTGTCATTCACCAATCACAAAATGACAAACAGCTCACACAAATGACCTTTAGAGAGAGAGAGAGAGAGAGAGAGAGTGTCTGTGCACGTGTGTCTGTGAGTGTCTGAGTGAGTGTGTGTGTGTGTGTGTGTGTCTATGAGAGTGTGTGTCTGTGAGTGAGTGTGTCTGTGAGTGTGTGTGTGTGTGTGTGTGTGTGTGTGAGTGTGTGTGTGTGTGTGTGAGTGAGTGTGTCTGTGAGTGTGTGTGTGTGTGTGTGTGTGTGTGTCTGTGAGTGTGTGTGTGTGTGTCTGTGAGTGTGTGTGTGTGTGTGTGTGTGTGTGTGAGTGAGTGTGTGTGTGAGTGTGTGTGTGTCTATGAGAGTGTGTGTCTGTGAGTGAGTGTCTGTGAGTGTGTGTGTGTCTGTGAGTGAGTGTGTCTGTGAGTGAGTGTGTCTGTGAGTGTGTGTGTCTGTGAGTGTGTGTGCCTGTGAGTGAGTGTGTCTGTGTGTGTGTGTGTGTGTGTCTGTGAGTGTGTGTGTGTGTGTGTCTGTGAGTGAGTGTGTCTGTGTGTGTGTGAGTGAGTGAGTGTGTGTCTGTGAGTGAGTGAGTGAGTGAGTGTGTGTCTGTGAGTGTGTGTGTCTGTGAGTGTGTGTGTCTGTGAGTGAGTGTGTCTGTGAGTGAGTGAGTGTGTGTGTGTGTGTGTGTGTGTGTCTGTGAGTGAGTGAGTGAGTGAGTGTGTGTGTGTGTGTGTGTGAGTGAGTGTGTGTCTGTGAGTGTGTGTGTCTGTGAGTGAGTGTGTCTGTGTGTGTGTGTGTGTGTGTGTGTGTGTCTGTGAGTGAGTGTGTCTGTGAGTGAGTGTGTCTGTGAGTGAGTGAGTGTATGTGAGTGTGTGTGTCTGTGAGTGTGTGTGTGTGTCTGTGAGTGAGTGAGTGTATGTGTGTGTGTGTCTGTGAGTGAGTGTGTGTGTCTGTGAGTGAGTGTGTGTGTGTCTGTGAGTGAGTGAGTGTGTGTGTCTGTGAGTGTGTGTGTCTGTGAGTGAGTGTGTCTGTGAGTGTGTGTGTGTGTGTGTGTGTCTGTGAGTGAGTGAGTGAGTGTGTGTGTCTGTGAGTGAGTGTGTGTGTGTGTGTGTGTGTGTGTGTCTGTGTGTGTGAGTGAGTGTGTCTGTGAGTGAGTGTGTCTGTGAGTGTGTGTCTGTGAGTGAGTGTGTCTGTGTGTGTGTGTGTGTGTGTGTGTGTGTGTCTGTGAGTGAGTGTGTGTGTCTGTGAGTGAGTGTGTGTGTCTGTGAGTGAGTGTGTCTGTGTGTGAGTGAGTGTGTGTGTCTGTGAGTGAGTGTGTCTGTGAGTGTGTGTGTGTGTGTGTGTGTGTGTGTGAGTGAGTGAGTGAGTGTGTGTATGTGTGTGTGTGTCTGTGAGTGAGTGAGTGTGTGTGTCTGTGAGTGAGTGTGTGTGTCTGTGAGTGTGTGTGTCTGTGAGTGAGTGTGTGTGTGTGTGTGTGTGTGTGTGTCTGTGAGTGAGTGAGTGAGTGTGTGTATGTGTCTGTGAGTGAGTGTGTGTGTGTCTGTGAGTGAGTGTGTGTGTGTGTCTGTGAGTGAGTGAGTGTGTGTCTGTGAGTGAGTGAGTGTGTGTCTGTGTGTGTGTGTGTGTGTGTGTGTGTGTGTGTGTCTGTGAGTGAGTGAGTGTGTGTCTGTGTGTGTGTGTGTGTGTGTGTGTGTGTGTGTGTGTCTGTGAGTGAGTGTGTGTGTGTGTCTGTGAGTGAGTGAGTGTGTGTCTGTGAGTGAGTGAGTGTGTGTGTGTGTGTGTGTGTGTGTGTGTGTGTGTGTCTGTGAGTGAGTGAGTGTGTGTCTGTGAGTGAGTGAGTGTGTGTCTGTGAGTGAGTGAGTGTGTGTCTGTGAGTGAGTGAGTGTGTGTCTGTGAGTGAGTGTGTGTGTGTGTGTGTGTGTGTGTGTGTGTGTACATACCATGTTGAGTGAACAAGTCGCTATGAACAACGTCGATCATGCAATTCAACTTCTGCTTCACCAGCCGACCCAGAGGAACTTTGAGAATAAACTCACTGAACAGCTTGCTGGAAAAGTGAGAAAAAAAAATAGGGGTAAGTGGTAACAATGCTTTAAAGTACAGCACTAAAACTGAATTAACACTCAACACTAACATAACATAACGTCTGTATGCCTGTGAATATTTGGTGCAACAAGATTTCAAAATGAAACCATTTCTGAAATCTGCAATAAACCACAAGGTTTTTTGTTATTTTTCTGCTTGCCAATAAAGTCATAATAAAGATCTGAGAGTTTGTTGTGTATACATGTTCATATGCAGCTTCAGTGATTAAAAAAAAGATACATCATTTAAGTTTTATTAACCATTTAAGTCTAGGAGAAACCCAGAAAAAATACTTTGTTACACAGTCAGCATGCAAAAGAACTGCAGTATGTGGCTTTGTGTTTGTTGAGGGTAAGGTTTGGATCAGCATCGGTGTAAGGAGGTGGTCACTAGGTCACTTCCAAGGCAACAAGAGTCTCCCTCAGTGACTGAATGATAATTTCAAACATGCTGGAAGTTGTTAAAGATTTGCCAGGGCCATTAATACAAACATGTGAGGCAAACTTTCGCTGTCCATTCCCGTATGCAATTAACATCGCTCTTGGAGTGTTTCAAAGGGTTTCAAATATTTCAAAGTCTCTTCTTCTTGTTGAAGTGACAGCTCATTTCTTAAACATGCTAACTGCCCTGGGCTATGCCTCCCTCTGTCCTCATCGGAATAAACCTGAACAAAAATCACTTTATACACACACACACATACACACACACACACACACACACAAGAGGAGAGAGCAGGGGTTCTTTTTGTGAAAAGAACTGGCACTTGAATAAAGCGAGATGAGAGAGGTCTGGCAGACGATGACAAAGCTCAGACATAGCCTCATCCACCGTTTGTTTTGTCTGTGTGCGCATGTGTGTGTGTGTGTGTGTGACCAAGGCATCTCTGCTAAGCAAAATACACTTCTATGACAGTGAACTGAGAGTAAACAGGCCAATACAAACCCTGTCCAGACCATCCGTGATGTGTCAAGCTTCAAGCGTCAAGTAACTTTTCTTATGTTTTGCTTTAATGTTTTATATACAGCTATGTGGAGCAGGATTTTGGACTCATTTTTGCTTTGTGAGTGGGTTATCCAGGATGCACTCCAGTATGATGCAAGGAAAATTGTATCAAAGCGACTGGCAAAATATCTTGCATTGAAAAGGCTCTGACCAGTCGCAATCAAATTAAATAGTGATATGTCCAAGCATCGGATTTAATTTACTAAAATGTATTTATTATGCATGTGCTGCACGACTGACCGATTACAGAAGAGAGCGCACATTTATTGTGAAGCGCACAGCACCTGCAGACAATATATATTCTATAATTAAAACACAACATTTTATTTTTTAAACCATTTGAAAAATCACAAGTCTGTAAAACAAACGTCCGGAAGTGTGAAACTACCGCATAAAAATACAGAACAGAAAAGCCATTTCATCAAAATAAAAGCTTGATTCAAAATAAACAAAGCTTTTATATAAAGAAGTTTGTAACTACTGTATAGTAGACTGTACTATTTAAAAAAAAGAGGAAATGTGAAATGGGAAAGTGAACAGAAAGGGAAAAGAAAAAAGGAAATGGGAAGAGAGAGTAGAAAGGAAATGGGAGGGGAAAGATGAATGAAAAAAAGGAATAGAAAAGGAAAGGGGAAAGGAAATGGAACATTAATGCAAATGGGAAAGAAAAGGTGGAAGGGAAAAGGTAAATAGAAGAGGAAAATGGAAAAGAAAATGAGGCAAGGGAAGGAAAATGAAAAGGGGAGGGAAAGGAAAGGAGAAAGGGGAAAGGAAAGGGAAAAGGAAAGGGAAAGGAAATGGGAAAGGAAAGGAAATGGAAAAGAAATGGGAAAGGAAATTGGAAAGGAAATGGGAAAGGAGAAAGGGGAAAGAGGAAAGAGGAAAGGGGAAAGGGGAAAGGAAAGGGAAAAGGAAAGGATGGGAAAGGAAGGGAAAGGAAATGGGAAAGAGGAAAGGAAATGGGAAAGGAGAAAGGAAATGGGAAAGGAAAGGGGAAAGATGAAAGGAAATGGGAAATGAAAGGGGAAAGGGGAAAGTGGAAAGGAGAAAGGGGAAAGAGGAAAGGAAAGGAAATGGGAAAGGAAATGGGAAAGACAGGGAAAGGAAATGGGAAAGGAAAGGGGAAAGAGGAAAGGGAAAGGAAATGGGAAAGGGGAAAGGGGAAAGAGGAAAGGAAATGGGAACGGAAATGGGAAAGGAAGGGAAAGGAAATGGGAAAGGAGAAAGGAGAAAGGAGAAAGAGGAAAGAGGAAAGGGGAAAGGGGAAAGAGGAAAGGGGAAAGGAGAAAGGGGAAAGGGGAAAGGAGAAAGGGAAAAGAGGAAAGGAGAAAGGAGAAAGGGGAAAGAGGAAAGGGGAAAGGGGAAAGGGGAAAGAGGAAAGGGGAAAGGGAAAAGAGGAAAGAGGAAAGAGGAAAGGAGAAAGAGGAAAGGAGAAAGGGGAAAGAGGAAAGAGGAAAGAGGAAAGAGGAAAGGGGAAAGAGGAAAGGGGAAAGGGGAAATGAGAAAGGGGAAATGAGAAAGGGGAAATGAGAAAGGGGAAAGGGGAAATGGGAAAGGGGAAAGGAGAAAGGGGAAAGGAGAAAGGGGAAAGAGGAAAGGAGAAAGGGGAAAGGGGAAAGGAGAAAGGGGAAAGGAGAAAGGGGAAAGGGGAAAGGGGAAAGAGGAAAGAGGAAACGGGAAAGGAGAAAGGGGAAAGAGGAAAGAGGAAAGGAGAAAGGGGAAAGAGGAAAGAGGAAAGAGGAAAGGGGAAAGAGGAAAGGGGAAAGGGAAAAGAGGAAAGAGGAAAGAGGAAAGAGGAAAGGAGAAAGAGGAAAGGAGAAAGGGGAAAGAGGAAAGGGGAAAGGGGAAATGAGAAAGGGGAAATGGGAAATGGGAAAGGGGAAAGGAGAAAGGGGAAAGGAGAAAGGGGAAAGGAGAAAGGGGAAAGAGGAAAGGAGAAAGGGGAAAGGGGAAAGGAGAAAGGGGAAAGGGGAAAGAGGAAAGAGGAAAGGAGAAAGGGGAAAGAGGAAAGGGGAAAGGGGAAAGAGGAAAGAGGAAAGGGTTTTATATCTGGCAGTGCTGTTCTGGATGCCCATAGATACAGAGGAGACACAGGAGGGGTTAAAATCCTCTTAAATCCATGAAACTCTCAAACAAAGACAAAGAACCAGAAGAATTAAAGAACAAGGAATGAAAACGAGAATGAGGGTTTGCTAAGCTGGAAAAGATTTAGAACAAGGCCACTTCATTTGGGACTAGGGTTGCAACGGTATGAGATTTTCACGGTATGATAACCGTCTCAGAAAATATCACGGTATTGCACAATTACTATTATCAGTGAAAACAGAAGGGTTCTTTTATGTATTTATTTAGTGTGCTAGTCTTAAATAATAGTAATAATAATAATAAATTAATGCATTTATGAAAAATAAATACTAGCTGAAAGACATCTTGAAACGTTAACTACAACTGCTACTGTTGATATAAAATGAGGTCTAATAGATTTTACTTTTAGATTATTTCATATGAAACTATCACATTTTGGCAAAATGTCAGTTTTGATGTCTGCGCTCCGCAATATCAAGGGAAGCCCAGAGAGAAGAGCAGATCATGATCGCGAGATCGTTACACTCGTGCAGAAGTGCAGATGAGAAGTCTTTAACTGTTTCGAGATTATCATTAAATCTGCCTCGGCAGTCCTAAATAGTCGATCACTTGGGCGACAGCCGAAATACCTTCAATGGGAGAATTGTTCTTTCCCTGCTGTCCGTGACCCAGTCCGAATAAACCAGTTGAGAAACACTGCTTTAACTCACACACACACACACACACACACACACACACACACACACACACACACACACACACACACACACACACACACACACACACACACACACACTCATGTCAGACCACCTCGCCTCGCTTATCTCTGACATTTTCTCTGCTGCATGTTTGTGTGTGTGTGACGTAAATTGATGAGTCTGACAGACAGTCGAGAAGGACAGGAGATGCGGAGAATTTGGTAACAAAAAACCCGCCTCTGGTCTTCATTGGCTGCTTGCGATCTGCTTTGACCCGCCCTCAAACACTACACTAAGCAGTAGACCAATCACAACAGACTGGGACATCTGACCAATCAGAGCAGAGCATGCTCTCTGAAAGGAGGAGTTTAGAATGAATGCTTCAGAACGGATCATTGAACCAGTCGTTTTTGACACTGGGGAAAAAAATTAATGCTGCATTTTAAATTATGAGTAAATTAAAGGTTTTTTTGACCTTGGATGCATGTAAATCTACTGTATGAGACATAAAAAAATTAGGAACATTTAAAAACAATAACAGGTGCTCTTTAAATACAGCAGAGTACACCTCCTTAAATGAGAGAGAGAGAGAGAGAGAGAGAGAGAGAGAGTGTGAGTGAGTGAGTGAGTGAGTGAGAGAGAGAGTGACATGTTTTTTTGTTGTTGTTGTTTTTATGTGTGCAATGTGTTTATTACTCAATGCTTTGGCAACATTGTACACTGTATACAGTCATGCCAATAAAGCTCATTTGAATTGAATTGAATTGAGTGAGTGAGTGAGTGAGTGAGTGAGTGAGTGAGAGAGAGAGAGAGAGAGAGACAACCTGCGGGACAACCAGAACTCAAACCAATAACAACACATGATTAATCGATGACCCCTGACCCCAATCCCCTCCCCCTGTTACTGACCCTATATGTTGCATTAATGTTATTTCTTTATATTTATTATTGTTGTCATGTCTTAGTTTAGTTCCTGTTTTGTTTTTCTATGTAATTGCTTTGGCAATACAAAATGTGAGCGAGTGAGTGAGTCAGTGAGAGAGAGAGATTGTGAGTGAGTGAGTGCGAGAGAGAGAGAGAGTGTGTGTGAGTGAGTGAGTGAGTGAGTGAGTGAGAGAGAGTGAGTGAGTGAGTGAGTGAGTGAGTGAGTGAGTGTGAGAGAGAGAGATTGTGAGTGAGTGAGTGCGAGAGAGAGAGAGAGTGTGAGTGAGTGAGTGAGTGAGTGAGTGAGAGAGAGAGAGTGAGTGAGTGAGTGAGTGAGTGAGTGAGTGAGTGTGAGAGAGAGTGAGTGAGTGAGTGAGTGAGTGAGTGAGTGAGTGAGTGAGTGAGTGCGAGAGAGAGAGAGAGTGTGAGTGAGTGCGAGAGAGAGAGAGAGTGTGAGTGAGTGAGTGAGTGAGTGAGTGAGAGAGAGAGAGAGTGAGTGAGTGAGTGAGTGAGTGAGTGAGTGAGTGTGAGAGAGAGTGAGTGAGTGAGTGAGTGAGTGAGTGAGTGAGTGAGTGAGTGAGTGAGTGAGTGAGTGAGTGAGTGAGTGAGAGAGAGTGAGTGAGTGAGTGAGTGAGTGAGTGAGTGAGTGAGAGAGAGAGAGTGAGAGAGAGAGAGAGAGAGATCTCCTGCTCCTACATTAATGCTGTGATTGCAGTTTACATTCTATGCACCAATGCATCACTATTCAGCAGATGTGCTACACTGCTACTGAGCCTTCAGCATCACTGCATAAAACACTGGGTATCAAGTACAAACATACCCTGTTCTTTGTACCCCACTGGGTACAGAGCCAATAAATAGAATGCATGTCTTTCTATAGCGTTGTGTTTACTGGCTGCACAGAAAAACAACCAGTGCAATCCGAGTTATGAACAAATTACTTTTCTGAGATGGTACTTTTGTGTGTGACATGTACTGATTGAGTAGAAAAAGACACACTTTGACAGACGTTTTGTTTAAATATCTTGTACTTCAATAAAAAAAATCATCACAATGTAAAAATAAAATTGTAATTTAATTTAAAATAATTACATGCATTAAGTGAAAATGTTTAAATAAAACATTAAAACGTTTTTTTTTTTATATATATATATATATATATATATATATATATATATATATATATATATATATATATAGTTTTGTAAAATAAGTCATTTAATGCATGCATACACACTGACATTCAATAACTCTCTCTCTCTCTACGGCACATCCATTTATACAGTAACATTTAAAGAGAAACGCAACACGAACACAAATTACTAAAGGGAATTTAACAAGAATCCAGCTATGATAAAACGTCTCATGAAAATGTCACGCCTTTGAAAATTGCTTCGGTGAGGAAAGGCCATCGTCAGCTAAACATCTCATAATTGAGACGCAGCAGGATTCATGCTTTCATAAGTCACGCTGACCTACTGCGAGTGTATGCATGTGAGACTGCAGTAAATTTAGCCATCATAAGGCCCCTGTAACTCCATTATATTGCCACTCAGGAATGAACACAAACTCCCGAACTAACAAACGAGATCAGCAATGGCCAGCAGGTCTCTACTGCACTGTGTGTAGAACCTCATGTGCGCGTGAGACCATTATGAGATACTTGAGCTTTAAAGCTTGTTGTTTCTGTAGTGACGAAATGAGCAAAACTCCATCAGGATGACAGAAATTGAAGATGATCAGATCTAGCGCCTGAGTGTTGATCATTTTCAGTTCAAATCAATTGTTGCTTTCATCTACTCCTGCTTTAAATGCAATTTAAACAGAAGACTGAATTTTTTTTTAGGACTCACTCAGAATCACTTTGAGACATTATGGTCAACTCACCTGAGCTCCTTTGGATCGAAGACCAGTTTGAGATCATTGACGATTGTGGGGACGTACCTCAGTGCAACATCCTGGAAATCAGGCAAATGGTGATGTATTAGCACAATCAACGATCTTAAAATCCATAAAAGACATTGATTAAACTGAAAAACTCAATAAGAATAGCAATGAGGAATAAGTGTGGTTACTCAGCACAAAAAATGAATGAATCGTAAGGATACGGTTAATTTTTGATGAATTGTGCTTTCCACTCACTGTAAGGATGAGCAATGAGGAAGCAGAGTGACTTTACACTGTTTAAGGAGCCAAATATAAGTACCAAGCCCCTCATTTACTGCTTAGCCAAGACACTGAATGCATTGGTTCATAAATGCATTGGCACTTAAACCAGATCTAGCTGTTATGAATGGCTTTACTATGGCCTGTGAATAGACCTGTCAGTGGCAGATGAGCCCCATGCAGAGCAAACAAGTTACAACAACAAAACTTTCCAATACTCACCCTACCGCGCCAATCAATAACTAGAGAACTGGTGATCAATCCACCAAGATCCCTTGTCTTTCCTTCTCCTCTCTCTGCTTTTCCATTAACTGCATGTCAGACTCTCTTGTCATCCTTCCATGCCCTATCAACCCATCTGTCATAACCCCTTGGTTAAGAGCTCTCCCTTTCACATACTTGTTCATTCTCTATCTGAGAAAGTCTAACACAATCAGAAATATTGACTATCAGCATCGAGATTGGTCCACATTGCAGCTCATTCTGGACACATACTTTCTCAGCCTTTCAAAGTATACTCTTTTGATCGTGAGCCCTAATGGATGCATTCAATGCACGCTAAAACAACAAGCCGTTAACAGCAAAGACGCACGCGCAAAGACAAAACTGTCCGTGTGTATTGTGCTGATGATAACATTTGCATCGCTCATACTGTGCACAAGACATTAACCAAAGTCTATTTTAGCCTTTAACACTGCAATCAGATACTCATGGCACTGCTGTCCGATGCAAATGGCGAATCTAAGATCGTGCGATGCCATGTTAATGTCCAAGTGCGATGTCAGCAGACACCTGTCAATCGCGGATGTCACACCTGTCCATTTAACCCACATCAAACACATCGCCACAAAGGCAAGCCAAGTACAGATACTGTTTGGGATTCCAGTGTTTAATGTTAATGTGTCTGGCAGATATCAAGACATGCCCTCAATATTTACTGTGTCTTAGCTGCCACAAAAGCTGCTTTTCACGTATGGATTATCATTCATACACAAACAAACTGTTCTTGGCGTCTGACGAGCATCCGGGCAAGCTGTTATTAGCCAGCTAGCTGTGAGGCTTTAGATTTACTTGTGGCCTGCTGTTGTCCTTGTCATTTATGATTTTATTTCTTTTTGTCTGCTGTGACTGATGTTATGCTTTTGGCTGAAGACAACGGTAAGAGGAAATGAGGTCATCGGTGACCATAATCCTAACACTAACAATAACCATTAACAACTAGGGATTGGTCAGCATGGTCAAATAGTCGACTAGTCCTCCATCAACCAAGTAGTCAACTGACTTCTGCAATCATGACTTGCCCTGTTTTTGAGCATTTAGCATAGTTTGTAACATTTTTAAGATGCTATGTCACTCGAGACACTCTGCATTGTGTTCCGTTCGGTTTTTGAACGTAAGCAATATTTTAAGGGAAGACCCCCTAGGAAACTTTCTGATCTGGGTCAGGTAAACCATAATAACCATATGGAGTGGTGGTGGTGTAGTGGGCTAAAGCACATAACTGTTAATCAGAAGGTTGCTGGTTTGATCCCCACAGTCACCACCATTGTGTCCTTGAGTAAGGCACTTAACTCCAGGTTGCTCCGGGGGGATTGTCCCTGTAATAAGTGCACTGTAAGTCACTTTGGTGGAGGTGTAGTGGTCTAAAGCACATAAATGGTAATCAGGAGGTTGCTGGTTTGACCACAGCCACCACCATTGTGTCCTTGAGTAAGACACTTAACTCCAGGTTGCTCCGGGGGGGATTGTCCCTGTAATAAGTGCACTGTAAGTCGCTTTGGATAAAAGCATCTGCCAAATGCATAAATGCAAATATGGCAGTCAAGAGAATATATAGATTTGGTTTTTAAAGTAGCTCTTTTTTCCACTTCAAATTCTGATGTACTTTGAAATCATTTAAAAGCAAGAAAGTGGTTGACATGGTCCAAATGTATTTGTTTTTATTGAATATTGATGAACAACATCATTTGTGTGAAAATAAATAATACCGGAAGGTTGTTTCAATTAAAATTAAGTTTTAGTTGGGGTGACAGAAGCCATTTGACATTAGGTCTCGTTTTCAAAGAAATGTAACAAAATTGAGAGGTTAAAGTTGTAAGAAAATTATTTGACAGATAATTTGGAGTGGTTGTGGCTCAGATGGTAGAGCGGGTCAGCCACTAATCGTAGGGTTGGTGGTTCGATTCTCGGCCCACATGACTCCACATGCCGAAGTGTCCTTGGGCAAGACACTGAACCCCAAGTTGCTCCAATGGCGGCTAGCACCTTGCATGTCAGCTCTGCCGTCATTGGTATGTGAATGGGTGAATGAGACGCAGTGTAAATAGCTTTGAATACCTCTAAGGTTAAAAAGGGGGTATTCCCCCCCGAAGCGATTTGGAGGGAAGTGCCTTGCTCAAGAACACAATGGTGGTGGCTGTGGGGATTGAACCAGCAACCTTCTGCTTACCATTTCTGTGCTTTAGCTCACTATGCAACCACTTCTTTGATCAAGCTAAACTTATTTATCACCCTATGCAAGGCTGTCATGCTGGTCCATGATTTTTTTTTTAAATCAAAAATTGTAAAAGCATTTATGAATCATCTGGGAGATTTCTAAATGTTGTGCACCAGAGTTTGTCGTTCCCTTGAAATGCAAGAAAAAACATTTGACATTATAAAAGGATTTGTTGCAAAGATCGTGTTTAATGAACGTGTGCAAGATGCATTATAAATGTCTCAAATTGTTATTGTCTAGTCAGATGGTAAGTCTTGACAGCCTGCTTGTTTAGGCGAAATGATACAAACTGAGGGTGAAACTGAATATTTGCTTGTAGTTGATAGGGTGTTCTCTGTGGCTGCTAAAAATCACTAACCCCAAGTATGAACAATACTTACAGTGATGCTCTGACAATAAAGTACAGTTCCCCCCCCCCCCCCAAATCTCATTTCCGTAAAGCATACGGATTATTTACTTTTAAAAGATTCTATTCCCTTCCCAGGCAAAATATACGGGAGTGGATTTACTGTACGGAGAATGAAGAATTTCCGTGCAAGTGATGAACCAGGCATGCGAGAAATATGGCCAAGCTGATTTATTTATTTGCATCGCTTGAAAACGCTCAATAACTTTCATCAGCAGCAGTGTCAATAGCAGAACTGCCCAAGAGAGACCAAGCGTGTGCACGATAGAGACTGAATGATTTAGATGTTCAGAGAACTGCAGCCAGGTATACTAGTACAGACT
The DNA here is from genome assembly GCA_032164185.1 of Moxostoma hubbsi. Lineage (NCBI taxonomy): Eukaryota > Metazoa > Chordata > Actinopteri > Cypriniformes > Catostomidae > Moxostoma > Moxostoma hubbsi. Next base: position 1,801,744 of record JAVLUX010000173.1, on the reverse strand, counting down.
GAACGGCGGCAGCAACTAATATATATATATATATATATATATATATATATATATATATATAATGGTCTTGGCCACCATGCTGAAGCTCAGGGTCTTGGTCATGAGGTGCCATGTTGAACTTCCAGTGACCAGTATGAGGGAATGTGAGAGCGATGACACCAAATTTAACACACCTGCTCCCCATTCACACCTGAGACCTTGTAACACTAACGAGTCACATGATATCGGGGAGGGAAAATGACTAATTGAGCCCAATTTGGACATTTTCACTTAGGGGTGTCCTCACTTTTGTTGCCAGCGGTTTAGACATTAATGGCTGTGTGTTGAGTTATTTTGAGGGGGACAGCGAATTTACACTGTTATACAAGCTGTACACTCACTACTTTACATTGTAGCAAAGTGTCATTTCTTCAGTGTTGTCACATGAAAAGATATAATCAAATATTTACAAAAATGTGAAGTCTGTACTCACTTTTGTGAGATACTCTGTGTGTGTGTGTATATATATACATGCGTATACACACACACACACACACATATATATATATATATATACATATATATATATATATATATATATATATATATATATATATACACACACACACACACACACATATATACACATGTATACGTATGTATATGTATATGTACATATGGATGTACTGTATATGGATGTATATATATATATATGGATGTATATGTATGTGTATATGTATGTAAATGTATATGTATGTATTTATGTATGTATATACACATACACACAATTTATATAATTTGTATTTATTTATTTTTAAATCAGTGAAAGACGCAGTACCAAAGTACTAATACTTTGATGCAAAAATACTGCACAATGTAAATAATATATACTTTTATACTCACTTTGTGGTACTGAGAATTGAGAAGTAAAAAGTGGAAAACTCATATTATGTCACAATGTAAATAATAATAATTACATTTCTCTATGCAAAATAATACTATTTCATGTGTTTCTTTTAATTACTGGAGTAAAATAGGTCCAGGAAATAGGCAAATTTCATGCACATCACCTCAGAATGTCTCCGGCCTACACGTTTTAATTATCTTTTGCTTCGAATCAAAAGTTTAATGTCTTAACACACACAACCAAGTTGGATACACAGAATATTCAATTTGGTTTGCAAGAGTTAGGTCCAATTTTGTCTGAAAACCGTCGGTGGTTGCCTGACATGTCAGTCAGATGGTGTCGTCCTGTCTAATCGGGCCGTTCTTGGCAAGAATAAGCTGCAGTGTGGACCAGATATTATGACGACAGTCAAAAGTCTGACTACACAGGACAATCTCTCTCTAATATCAAGGAATACAAAACAAGTTTGGAAACACGTGTGCGAGTATGTACTGAACGCACTTCTGGCATGCCATTATGTTGAAAGTGTCCCTCACTTTGCTGATGTAACAAGACCGGAAGAGTGGAAAGTGTCCATTCCATTACTTATCATACCCTAAGTGCGTCTTAGCAAGATACATTATTTATTTGCTGACAAAACCGCTAAGATCTCAGGCACCTGCACTGCTCTAGGCTGACTCACAACCCGGCTGGAGGGCTTGATCTTTTGTGTCAGCCACAAAGTGTGTGTGTTAGAGACGAGGTGTGTTAACATTAAAAGGAAGTGACAAGAAAGGTCAAGGACATAAACAATGGCAGACAAATGGAGAGGAGGAGCAAAGAAACAGATGAAGGAAGAAAAGGAGCGATATAGTACCTTGAGGAGAAGCTAAACAAAATGAACCCAGAGCCACAGAGGAGAGAGGCGGCGAGATGAGGAGAGAGAGAGAGACACACACACACACACACACACATAGAGAGAGAGAGAGAGAGAGAGAGAGAGAGAGAGACACACACACACACACACACACACATAGAGAGAGAGAGACACACACACATAGAGAGAGAGAGACACACACACACACACACACACACATAGAGAGAGAGAGAGAGACACACACACACACACACACACACATAGAGAGAGAGAGAGAGAGAGAGAGAGAGAGACACACACACACACACACACATAGAGAGAGAGAGAGAGAGAGAGAGAGAGAGAGACACACACACACACACACAGAGAGAGAGAGAGAGAGAGAGAGAGAGAGCGCGAGAGAGAGAGAGACACACACACACACAGAGAGAGAGAGAGAGAGAGAGAGAGAGAGAGATGTGAACACTTCAAGAGATGAAAAGAATGCTGGACAGAAAGACAAAAACATTAATATTTTTGTTCTCCGTTAGGCTCAAACCATGATTCTCATAGGATGTGCTCAGCAATAGAGGGCATTCAAGCATAGGAAGCTCATATTTTTATACAAACAAACAAAAGAGGGGTGGAAATTGCAATTCTGTCATCATTTACTGATTCCAATGCCACTTCAAACCTAAAACAAAAGATGTTTTGAAGAATGCGCACGCTAATCATTTCAATACAATGAAATTAAACGTCAGCCAATGCTAATGTTGAGGCTCAAAAATGCAGCTTGATCACATTTAAGTTAAGCGACTGTGGTGACATGTTTGCAAATGTATCATATGTGGTTCCTTGCACATAACGCAAAAGTTCAATGGTGAAATGTCCACTGATTGGCGCCAAAAGCGATTTATATTGCCACCCAACCATTAGGTTTTCAAGGTTAAAGAGATAGTTCACCCCAAAATTATAATTCTCTCATCTTTCACTCACCCTCATGCCATCACAGATGTGTATGGCTTTCTTTATGCAGCAAAACACAAACTCTGCTCTGTAGGTCCATACAATGCAAGTGAATTGTGATCAGACTTTTGAAGCTCCAAAAATCACAAAGGAAACGAGCAGCCATATCACCCTGCAGCTCTCGCTTGGTTGCCCACTAAAGCTAAGCAGGGTTGAGCCAGGCCAGTACCCTGATGGGAGACCTCCTGGGGAAAACTGAGGTCGCTGCTGGAAGTGGTATTAGGGAGGCCAGCAGGGGGTGCTCACCCTGCGGTCAGTGTGGGTCCTAATGCCCCAGTATAGTGACGGGGACACTATACTGTATAAAAGCACCATCTTTCGGATGAGACGTTAAACCGAGGTCCTGACTCTCTGAGGTCATTAAAAATCCCAGGGCACTTCTTGTAAAGAGTAGGGGTATAAGCGGTGTCCTGGTGCAATACCCCCCTATTGGCTCACATCTATAATAGCCCTAATAATCTCCATCCCTGAAATATCTACATCATCCTCTCCACCAATAGCTAGTGTGTGTTGGGCGTATTGGCGCACTATGGGTGCCATCGCATCATCCAGGTGGATGCTGCACACTGGTTTCCCCCTATCCTATGTAATGTGCTTTGAGTGCCTAGAAAAGCGCAATATAAATGTAAGGAATTATTATTATAATTATCGAATTCATACGGCTCCAGTGGATAAATCCATATCTTCAGAAGCGATATAATAGACATGGGTGAGAAACAGATAAAAATTTATGTTTTTTTTTTTGTTTTTTTTTTACTCTTAATCTCCACTTTCACTTTTACATCTGAAAGTGAAAGTTAAAGCGGAGATTTAGAGTAAAAAAAGGACTTAAATATGGTCCTGTTTCTCACCCACACCTAATATATCACTGCCGAAGATATAGATTTAACTACTGGAGTCATATGGATTACTTATATGTTTCCTTTATGTGATTTTTGAAGCTACAAATGTCTGGTCACCATTCACTTGCATTGTATGGACCTACAGAGCTGAGATATTAAAAAAAAAAAAAAATCTTAATTTGTATTCTAATAAGGAAAGAAAGTCATACAGATCTGGGATGGCATGAGGATGAGTAAATGATGAGTAAATGTTCATTTTTGTTTGAACTATCCCTTTAATGCTCTATTAAGTTAAAATAAACGACTTTATTTCCCCTGGTGACATTCTGTCTAACATCTCCTTTTGTGTTCCACTAAAGAAAGTCAGCTATACCGATTTGTAATGACATTAGAGTGAGTAAATGACAAAAAAAGTGTATTTACAATGTTTAGGTATCATTGGGAACATGTTCTCAGACTGAGCTCACCTTCACCCTGCTGGTGCCGTCGGCATTGCTGTTCATCATGGCGTTAAACGAGGCAAAGAGATTGCGAAGGGACTCCATGAAATCACTCTCGCCTTTGTTCTCGTAGAGTCTGAAGGACGGAAGACACATGTAAACACACAGGCATTAGATGATCAGGGAGTCGGGCCTCAAAAATCAGTTCTTCAGCA
>JAVLUX010000173.1:1782500-1787500 GCA_032164185.1 Moxostoma hubbsi | reverse complement strand
GAACAGTTTGGCCTCAATTCCAAGTGTCAAGTCTGGAGGAAACCAGGCACCACTCATCACCTGTGCAACACCATCCCAACAGTGAAGCATGGTGGTGGTAACATCATACTGTGGGGGTGTTATTCAGCAGCAGGGACTGGGGACTGGTCAGGGATGAAGGAAAGCAGAACGCAGCAAAATACAGAGATATCCTCAATGAAAACCTGCTCCAGAGTGCTCAGGACCTCAGACTGGGCCGAAGGTTCACCTTTCAACAGGACAATGACCCTAAGCACACAGCTAAGACAATGCAAGAGTGGCTACGGGACAACTCTGTGAAAGTCCTTGAGTGGCCCAGACAGAGTCAAGACTTGTACCCAATCGAACATCTCTGGAGAGACCTGAAAATGGCTGATGGTCCCCATCCAACCTGACAGAGCTTGAGAGGATCTGCAGAGAAGAACGGCAGAAAATCCCCAAATCCAGGTGTGCAAAGCTTGTTGCATCATACCCAAACAGACTTCAGGCTGTAATCGCTGCAAGTGCTTCAACTAAGTACTGAGTTAAGGGGCTGAATACTTATGTCAGTGTGAAGTCATTATGGGGAATGGAGTGTAGATTGATGTGAAAAAAAAAATATTGTACAAATTTTAGCACAAGGCTGAAACATAAAACTTGAAAATAAAATGAATGTTGTATGAATGCACTGTGTGTGTGTGTGTGTGTGTGTGTGTGTGTGTGTGTGTGTGTATATATTTTAAAATACAATAACTATTTATAATATATAATTTTTTTACAGCTTTTTATTTTACTCTTTATTTTGTATTAACTTGTATATACTTTGTTTTCCATATACTGACTGTATTACTACTAACTGTATATAATGTCGGCAAGAAATGGAAAGAAACATGCTCAACTTCTGCTTCAGGTCTCTCCTGAAGTTTGACTACATTATCTAAATTATAACCATATTCAGAATTTTTAGGTTTTATTGCACTACAGACACTGTGAATCTTACCAGAGCATCAAACACTAGCGTATCGAACGTTTCACTGTCTGAATTCTCCATCATAATGTTGAAGAGAGCGTCCAAGGTGTCCTGCAAAAACTAAACACAAACACACACAAAGATTATAGGAGGAACTACAGACAGACACGCACACACACACACACACACACACACACACACACACACACACACACACACACACACCTGATGGTCACCATCAGTGTTATTGAATGGTTTTAAAAGTTCTGCACCGTTTGGTCTCTGGCATTTACTCAAAGAGAAGAAATGTGAAAAGATGCTGTCTGATTTATGAACTGTCAATCTAAAGCAGATGTTGTTCACTTTAATGTGTGCTGTCAGTCATTTGACACTCAATGACAGACGAGCAAGGACATCATGGCAGAAAGAGAATAACAACTCAAAACAAACTATACAGGCATAAGTGCGCTCACAACTCACATACAGAGAGCATGTGCCGTCATTCACCCTGCTGTGTGTTTTTATGTAATAGCTATATTTATTCACTCAGTTTCACCACATAGTATTATTAATGTGAACATATTATTAATGCCAAATGCCATCTGGATGTTATGTGTCTCATTTAACAGAACCAAAGGAAAAGTGAACTGAGTGAAAATGAACCCAGTTTTGTTTGCATTCATTTATGCATTTGGCAGACGCTTTTATCCAAAGTGACTTACAGTGCACTTATTACAGGGACAATCCCCCCGGAGCAACCTGGAGTTAAGTGTCTTACTCAAGGACACAATGGTGGTGACTGTGGGGATCAAACCAGCAACCTCCTGATTACCATTTATGTGCTTTAGACCACTATACCACCACCAAAGTGACTTACAGTGCACTTGTTACAGGGACAATCCCCCCGGAGCAACCTGGAGTTAAGTGCCTTACTCAAGGACGCAATGGTGGTGACTGTGGTCAAACCAGCAACCTCCTGATTACCATTTATGTGCTTTAGACCACTATACCACCACCAAAGTGACTTACAGTGCACTTGTTACAGGGACAATCCCCCCGGAGCAACCTGGAGTTAAGTGTCTTACTCAAGGACACAATGAAGGTGGTTGTGGTCAAACCAGCAACCTCCTGATTACCATTTATGTGCTTTAGACCACTACACCACCACCAAAGTGACTTACAGTGCACTTATTACAGGGACAATCCCCCCGGAGCAACCTGGAGTTAAGTGCCTTACTCAAGGACACAATGGTGGTGGCTGTGGTCAAACCAGCAACCTCCTGATTACCATTTATGTGCTTTAGACCACTACACCACCACCAAAGTGACTTACAGTGCACTTATTACATGGACAATCCCCCCGGAGCAACCTGGAGTTAAGTGCCTTACTCAAGGACACAATGGTGGTGGCTGTGGTCAAACCAGCAACCTCCTGATTATCATTTATGTGCTTTAGACCACTACACCACCACCAAAGTGACTTACAGTGCACTTATTACAGGGACAATCCCCCCGGAGCAACCTGGAGTTAAGTGCCTTGCTCAAGGACACAGTGGTGGTGGCTGTGGGGATCGAACCAGCAACCTTCTGATTACCAGTTATGTGCTTTAGACCACTACACCACCACCAAAGTGACTTACAGTGCACTTATTACAGGGACAATCCCCCCGGAGCAACCTGGAGTTAAGTGTCTAAGGACACAGTGGTGGTGGCTGTGGGGATCGAACCAGCAACCTTCTGATTTCCAGATTACCAGTTATGTGCTTACCACACCTGTCCTTAAAAGTGGACTCTGATCTCTCTTTCATACAGTTTACATATTAACAAGTCTCACTCCAGTTTCAATTGACATTCATTTTGGTTTCCATGTGGTTTGAGTTCACTTATAAAGCCAATTATCAACTTAATTGCAAATATTCATGTTTGCCGAAAAAGGCAATAGCTGATCAATAGCAAATAATCTCCACTACTCCTTTAACAGGTTTAAAGGTAGTATATAATTGAAGAATATTTAGCATATTAAAAAACAAGTATGAATGCACGTTTTTCCACCACAATAACATAGTTAATACAGTTAGTGTTACCATGGTGATACCATAGTAAATCCATGGTAAATCTTTGTAAGGGTGATGTTCGATTGATCATTTATCACGTATTCTTTCTCCTAATATTCAATTCAGTTTCAATTTGGTTCAGTTTGAGTTCAATAAGAGTAACATATAAGCCAAAATTACTACGAGTATGCAGTAAACCATTTGAAGGTGTAATCATGAATAGTTACGTTTTATAATTAGGGGTGTCAACATAATAACATTTTATCTTTATGAATTGCGTGATACGCTGGTTAATTGATCAAATTAAATCGCAAGTAATTGCATATAATCGATACGTAATAAATCTAAATAATTATATATCACACCTGACCATATATAGCATACTGTAAATGGGCACTGCAGGATTTCATCGAAGAGTACGCACAGAAATCTGACTAATATACACGGATACTCAGGGGCGGCTGTGGCTCATGTGGTAGTGCAAGTCGGCCACTAATCGCAGGGTTGGTGGTTTGATTCCCGGCCCACATGACTCCACATGCCGAAGTGTCCTTGGGCAAGACACTGAACCCCAAGTTGCTCCCAATGTCAAGCTAGCGCCTTGCATTGCAGCTCTGCCATCATTGGTGTATGAATGTGTGTGTAAATGGGTGAATGGGACACGGTGTAAAGCACTTTGATAACCACTAAGGTTAAAAAAGGCGCTATAAAATCATTTCTTGACCAGAACTTCTGAGTTCTGGTCACCATTCACTTGTATTGTATGGACCAACAAAGCTGAAATATTCTTTTAAAAATCTTCATGCTAATATAATATAAAGTCATGTACATCTGGGATGGCATGAGGGTGAGTAAATGAGAGAATTTTCATTTTTGGGTGTACTGTCCCTTTAAAAGTATTAATTGCACTGAATTAACACGTTAAATCGACAGCCTGTTCTAGTTTGTCCTAGTATACCTTTATAAAGCATTGTATAGACTATTACATAAATGTTTCATAGAGAATGATATTTTATACACACAAGGGAAAAATAAACACTTGCATAGACAAACAGATGCACCTTTACATAAATAAATGAGACTGTTGGCACTTGGCATATTTACTCGATTTCTGTGAAACGCCATTTAAATGCTGAAACTCTCCACTTATGTTCAGCAGAAGTGTTTGTGTTTTTAGCGTGGTACTTTATTATAGTGCACATCTGCTCAATGGCCTTTGGTTACATTCACTGAATCGAAATGAAAGTATGTGTGCCCTTGAGGGGAAATAAATACACTTTCCAAGAATTACTACACCGATGGTGTCACATATTTTCACAAAAGAACAAGTTGAAACAGATACAAGACGTCGCAAGTCAATAACGCTCATAAATCTGTCATTGCTGTGAGATGGGATTCAACATGTTTAAGGTGCCAACCGCTCAAAGTGTACACACATAACTCACAAAGCAATCAAACAAAGGCAGCAGATCGAGGGAGGGAGAATACATGCGTCATTTTAATTAAAAGGAAATCAAGGGTGTCTGGGTTTCTCGGAGAGTATTGATGCTGACTATCACACCTGGAGTCGCGAGTTCAAATCCAGGGCGTGCTGAGTGACTCCAGCCAGTTCTCCTTAGCAACCAAATTGGCTTGGTTGCTAGGGAGGGTATAGTCACATGGGGTAACCTCCTCGTGGTCTCTAATGTGGTTCGCTCTCGGTGGGGTGCGTGGCATGTCCCGGAGAATAGCGTGAGGTCTCCACATGCGCTATGTCTCCGTGGTAACGCTCTCAACAAGCCACATGATAAGATGCGCAGAGTGACTGAGATTTGTCCTACGCAACCCGGACTCAGGCGAGTCACTACGCCACCACGAGGACTTGGAGCGCATTGGGAATTGGGCATTCCATGGAATATGATGGAAAATGACATTTGTTTAACAATTTTTTTAGGGATAATTTCACAGGTAACATTTTATGTATCCTAAATAAACAAGGT
>JAVLUX010000173.1:1672500-1777500 GCA_032164185.1 Moxostoma hubbsi | reverse complement strand
TCCAATATTTAAAACTCCAGCCTGCGGGTTTAATAAAGAGAAATTTAGAGAGAAAATCTGAGGAAGACGAGGCGAGAGAGGGAGAGATACATTCTGCACCGTCATTCTATTTTAAAAACGAATCATTTCTCTTTATTACTGGTTGAGAGAGGGTTTACCTTCTTGATGCAGAGTGGGAGGAAATTTAATTGAAAACATTTATAAGCAAAAACACTTGCCTCGCTGCGGAACAAAAATTGGCGTTTCCCAATCAATGGGCATTTTTTAAACGCTGTGTGCAATTTGTCTACAACATTGATGGCCCCTACTTTCAATGGTTAGTTCAGAAGCGCCCCTGGCTTGGAAATGCCCACTAATTACCACATTGGGAGTCCCCCCCCTAATTACCACATTGGGAGTCCCCCCCCCCCCCCACTTTCATTGGATAGCTGAAAAAAGCCCAACCCGCTTTGAAAACACCAACAGATCAGGAATCACCCATTCTTGTTCGGCAGAGACCTACTTTGAAAAACAGTGCCTGTGGATTTCTGAAATTAGGATCACCATTTCAAGGTAATTTTGATATTAAGATTAAGATTCAACTTGATTGTCATTGTGCATAGCTCAGGTACAGAGCCAACGAAATGCAGTTTTTTTCACATATCCCAACTAATCTGGGGTCAGAGCACAGGGTCAGCCACGAAACAGCGCCCCTGGAGCAGATAGGGTCAAGGGCCTTGCTCAAGGGCCCAACAGTGGTATCTTGACGGTGCTGGGGCTTGAACCCCCGACCTTTCGGTCAGTAACCCAGAGCCTCAACCGCTGAAAGTGAATGAGCGTTGTTTAATGAAATATTCAGCGTCCAATACGAGTTAAGCTCAATTGACAGCATTTGTGGCATAATGATGTTTACCACAGAAATAAACCCATTTAAACTCGTCCCTCGTTTTCTTTCAAATAAAAAGCAAACGTAAATTTTTTTTTTGTACGGTCAATTATTTTCTCATCTGAACTTTTAGCCTTCTCAGAGAAAATGCCCCAGCAGTAAAACATACTAACAAAAGACACTATTCACAAATGCATTTACAGGCAAACAATTGAGTCACAAATTGACACAGTGAACAGTCAAAACTCCTGCAGATCGCATTGATTTCTATCTGTGACGCAGACACAGACACCTGAAACCATTTGTGTGGAATATCAGCGGGGTTCCTCTGCTCAATATGCTAATGAGTGTTTAATTGTGCTAGAGCCCGTATTTCACACTTTTTGACACATTATTTTCTTAGTAAGCACAGTTGGCATTGAAGGACAAGACCACAAAGGCAAAAACATCTTCTGTGGCCTACGCTAGCAATAAAACCCTGCGTGTATATGCTAATGTCTTCTGAATTTTGCAGAACTTGGCCTTATAAATCCTTAGCGTCCTCATTACAGTCATTGTTACCTTGCTAACGGACAGCAACTAGAGTTGTTTTGACAAAAGTCTTCATTAAAGTGCTGTCTTAACTGCCCTGGGGTCATGTAAAACCACACGGTAATAGTCAGGCAGGTTGATAGCACCTTGCTAATCAATTCACAGGCACGGACGGCTCTGTAACACGGTATGTGTGAGGAATTATGCTGTCATCCAGCAGGGACAAAGATGGCCTTTAAACCTCTCAGATCGCACATGCTGCAAAGTGAAAAACATATCAATGTTTCACGCTGTTTGCGTCTTCATCTAGCAAGGGAGCTTTCAAATGAAAGCAGAAAACATCTTGGCATTCTGGACAGAATGAAGTGTTTTGCTAGCTTCGGTTTTGAGTGTCTCATTTGCATGATGGACATGCCGCTGTTTTTGGCACAAAGCTGTACAATATAACAAACGACAACTGAAAAAGTGTATTTTTCAGCATGCAGGGGGACATATTGACTATGTTGCCAACAGGCATTCAAGTACAACTATGTACTGTAATTGAATGCAGAAACACAACAAAATCTCCAAAACTGGTTGCCGTAACTGTGTTCCAAAAGCTAGTCAAATCAGCATTAATATTGCACAACTGAAGCATACATTTTGCATCTTTAGCTCAACTCATGCACAAAAACAAAAATGCATAAAAAAGAAGATTTTTAGAAGAATATCTCAAATTTGTAGGTCCTTAAAATGCAAGTGAATGGTGACCAATTCTTTAAAGCTACAAACAACACAGTTAGAATAAATGTAAGACTTCAGTGGTTTAATCCATATCTTCTGATGCAATCCAATCGTGTTTGGGCGAGAACAGACTTCTGCGTCTCTCCCGGATGAGCTTAATACATTTTATGCTCATTTCGAGGACAATAACACCGCCCTCGCGATGCTACAGAGGATGGTTCACTCTTCGTCTCTGTTGCGGATGTAACCCGATCCTTTCGACGGGTGAACATTCGTAAAGCCGCGGGTCCAGACGGCATTCCGAGCCGCGTCATCAGAGCGTGCGCGAACCAACTGGCTGGTGTTTTTACGGACATTTTCAACCTGTCCCTCTCCCTGTCTGTAGTCCCCACATGCTTCAAACGTCAACCATTGTGCCTGTGCCAACGCAAGCCAAAATCACTTGCTGAAATGACTGCATCCTGTTGCTCTGACCCCCATCATCAGCAAATGCTTTGAGAGGTTGATCAGAGATCACATCTGCTCTGTTCTGCCCACCTCTTTGGACCCATTGCAGTTTGCCTACCGCAACAACCGCTCCACTGATGATGCCATTGCATCTACAATACACACTGGTCTCTCCCACCTGGAAAAAAGGAACACATATGTGAGAATGCTGTTTGTAGACTACAGCTCAGCATTTAACACCATAGTGCCCTCCAAGCTTGATGTGAAACTCCGGGCTCTGGGCTTAAACAGCTCGCTGTGCAACTGGATCCTGGACTTCCTGTCAGGCAGACGTCAGGTGGTTAGAATGGGCAGCAACATCTCCTCATCACTGACCCTCAAAACTGGAGCCCCGCAGGGCTGTGTTCTCAGCCCACTCCTGTATTCCCTTTACACACATGACTGTGTGGCGACACATAGCTCCAATGCCATCATTAAGTTTGCTGAAGATACGACGGTGGTAGGTTTGATCACTGACAATGATGAAACAGCCTATAGAGAGGAGGTGCACACTCTGACGCGCTGGTGTCAGGAGCACAACCTCTCCCTCAACGTCAGTAAAACCAAGGAGCTTGTGGTGGACTTCAGGAAGAAAGACAGAGTACACAGCCCCATCACCATTAATGGAGCACCGGTGGAGAGAGTCAGCAGCTTCAAGTTCCTCGGTGTCCACATTACTGAGGAACTCACATGGTCCGTCCACACTGAGGCCGTTGTGAAGAAGGCTCTCCAGCGCCTCTTCTTCCTGAGACGGCTGAGGAAGTTTGGAATGAACCAACACATCCTCACACGGTTCTACACCAGCACTGTAGAGAGCATCCTGACTGGCTGCATCACCGCCTGGTACGGCAATAGCACCGCCCACAACCGCAAAGCCCTGCAAAGGGTGGTGCGAACTGCCAGAATCATCATCGGAGGTGAGCTTCCCTCCGTCCAGGACATCTATAACAGGCTGTGTGTGAAAAAAGCTCGGAGGATGATCAGAGACTCCAGACACCCGAGTCATGGTCTACTCTCACTGCTTCCATCAGGCAGGCGGTATCGCAGCATCAGGACCCGCACCACCCGACTACATGACAGCTTCTTCCCCCAAGCAATAAGACTTTTGAACACTTGATCTCTCACGATCAATAATTAGCACTGCACTTTACTGCACTACTCTTTATTTTTTATTTTTATTGTATGTGTACTCTATATTGTGTGTATTTTTTACTGTACATTTACTGGTGTTGTGTAAGTATGTGTACATTTGATATGTAAATTGGTGCTTTTTGGAACATCAAAATTTAAGTCACCATTCACTTGCATTTTATGGGCCTACAGAGCTGAGATATTCATCTAAAATTCTTACTCTGTCTTCAGCAGAAGAAAGTAAGTCATACACATCTGGGATGACATGAGGGTGTGTAAATGATGAGAGGATTTTAGTTTTGGGGTGAACTTTTCCATTGAGAGTAGCGTGGGCCTGCGCACGCGCTACGTCTCCATGAAAACGCGCTCAACAAGCCACGTGATGAGATGCATGGATTGACTGAGATTCATCCTCCACCACCCAGTTGAGGCCAGTCACTACGTCACCACGAGGATTTAGGACCAAATTAGGGAGGGAAAAAAAAGAATGTGTAATGTCAGAATAATAAAGAGAGAGAATTATTTATTTTAGCTTTCGTTTCTTTCATCACATTCCCAGTGGGACAGAAGTTTAAATAAACTTTGTTAGTATTTGGTAGCATTGCCTTTAAATTGTTTAACTTGGGTTAAACATTTTGGGTAGCCTTCCACAAGCTTCTCACAATAAGTTGCTGGAATTTTGGCTCATTCCTCCAAACACAACTGGTGTAACTGAGTCAGGTTTGTTGGCCTCCTTGCTCGCACATGCTTTTTCAGTTCTACCCACAAATTTTCAATCAGATTGAGTTCAGGGCTTTGTGATGGCTGCTCAAATACCTTGACTTTGTTGTCTTTAAACCATTTTGCCACAACTTTGGAGGTATGCTTGGGGTCATTATCCATTTGGAAGACCCATTTGTGACCGAGCTTTAACTTCCTGGCTGATGTCTTGAGATGTTGCTTCAATATATCCACATTGTTTTTCTTCCTCATTTTGTCAAGTGCACCAGTCCCTCCTGCAGCAAAGCCCCCCCACAGCATGATGCTGCCACCCCTAGGCTTCACGGTTGGGATGGTGTTCTTCGGCTTGCAAGCCTCATCCTTTTTCCTCCTTACATAACGATGGTCATTATGGCCAAACTGTTCAATATTTATTAGACCAGAGGACATTTCTCCAAAAAGTAACATTTTTGTCCCCATGTGCACTTGCAAACTGTAGTCTGGCTTTATTATGGTGGTTTTGGAGCAGTGGATTCATCCTTCCTGAGCAGCCTTTCAGGTTATGTCGATATAGGACTCGTTTTACTGTAGATATACATACTTGTCTATCTGTTTCTTCCAGCCTCTTCACAAGGTCCTTTACTGTTGTTCTGGGATTGATTTGCACTTTTTGCACCAAACTACGTTCATCTCTAGGAGACAGAATGTGTCTTCTTGAGAGATATGACAGCTGCATGCTCCCTGATTTCTTTAAATTTTGCCATGATGTCAAGCGAAGTGGCACTGAGTTTGAAAGTAGACCTTAAAATACATCCACAGGTATACCTCCAATTAAGTACACTACAATTCAGTATCAGAAGCTAATTGGCTAATTGTCTAAAAGGCTTGATATCATTTTCTAGAATTTTCCAAGCATAAAGACACAGTTAACTTAATGTATGTAAAAAAACATTTATGACTTAAACTGTGTGTGTATGTGTGTGTTTGTATATGTATATGTATACATATACATATACACACACACACACACACACTATACAGTATATAATAAAAATATAAAAATTTGATCTGAGTGTTTCGGTAATGAGATTTTTTTTTAATGAGCCTCTACCAAATGTTGACATATAGTTCAATATAAATTACTTTTCAAAAATCTCTTCTTCTCAGATCTTTCAGGACAATTCACCAGAAATTGTTTTCCAAAATGTGACTATTTTTTTTTTTTTTTTTTTTTTTTTTTACATAATACACTATCTTGATTTTTCACGATTTACAAGGATTTCATACTTCCCTTTATATGTTCCAAAAAGAAAAGAAACAAAAATACTATTCTGCTTTTACTTATAAAATAAAAAACTGAGTGTACTTTTAATTTTTCAACTAGCCACTAAACGAGGCTCCAACCGGGTTTAGTTTTTTTCTTCCCTGTTGTTGTTTTTTGTTGTTGTTGTTATTTCTATTGATGTTTACACTCCTTTCCACCTTCTTCCATTTGTCTTCATCCGTGCGTTTGCAGAACTAGCGATGTGCATGAATCCCTGCAGTGACTCCATGCATCAATGCCGTAACGGTGGATTTTGCTTTCACTTGGATACTCTGTATTGTTGCCTGTCAGTGAACCTGGTGCAGTCAGACAGACACATGTATCTGACGCAAGTGGCATTTACAGCATTTCTATCTGACCAGACGGTGACATGTTCATTTATTTTGCATAATCTTATTGACAATGTGCTAAACAAAAACGACTCATCAGTCACGTCAACCTATAAATGAATCTTCCTTCATATTAACTGGTTTGTAAAAAGGACTACAGTGGTCAAGCTGAATGTTAGTTTGGATCCAGCAAAGGCAATATGTCCAATCAAACTCATTTCACAATGGTATTTTGGTGCAAAATCATCCATCACATGGTAGAAGCTAGCCATATTAGGTAGATGCCAATATGGACAGAACTACACAAGGTAAATTGAATATATGACCCAGACTACACTGAACACAGAGAACCACTGCTTTAAATTTGTCATTCATTCTTTCATTCTCATTTACATTCTTAGTTCATGTAATTAGTCTTATTGCCTCAGTCTGTGTATGTCTCACCGTTCTGTGTGAGTTTAGTGGAGCACACCAACGTAGAGATCTGGAACGAGTCTTTGCTGATGGTGAAGCTCCCGAGATTCTGCGTGTTCTTCCCTGACGAAATACTCTTCTCTTCCATCTCTGGTTTGCTGGCAGCCAAGTTCAGATACAGGGACGAGTCCTCCAATTTCTTGGCATCGGCCTGCAAATCCAACAACAACACATGGACACTTTCATGCTTTTTGTGCAACTCTTTAAAAAGACATTTAAACGAATCTGAAATCAGCATTTAAGTTTTGACTTTGCTCACAGTACTGTATGTGGGTTAATTTGCATAGCTCAATAATGACTTGACCAGGTGACGTTCTGATTAATGAAGCAACTTAATATGCAGATATGAAGCGATGAGCATGTGGACAGAGATTAATTGTGTATGATTATATTGTGATGTGGGGTCAAAGGTTAAACAAAAAGACAAACGAGAGCAAGCAGCATCAGTCCACAGCTCGCATTCCTCTTTTTGTGGGTGTGTGTGTTTTACCTTATATACGATGAGATCGTGCTCCCCATCTCTCAGTGTTGTGCCGTCATATCTCATCAGCTTGACAAATGACAAAGCAAAGTTCTTCTCTGATTTATCCTTGTCTACAAAGAAACCATTGTATATTTATTAACAGAAATATTTATTCAAAGCTATAACATCTAAACCATGTCTTTCTTTGGTTTTTAATGTTCAATGCCAATGTGTGTTATTCTGATGCTATAAATACCGATTTCACTGTTGAGAGATTGTTTTGTGTAGTTCTACATTGACCACAGTCATGGCAAAAAAGTACATTGAAAATTACACAACAAACTCAACTGAATTGAATATGAACTGTGTTCAACTGTATCTAGGTTGAAACTAATCTGATCTAAATCTGGACCAAATTCACACTAGCCTCATATCTGAGTTATTATACTGCATATCCTTCTCAGTCAGACAATTAATGAAGAAATACAGCAGCATTTCTTAGAATCTGAATGATAAAAACAATGCCGGAACTGGAAATGTCAACATTAGGTGCTTTAAACCCTCTGGGGTCTTGACATGCCTTGACATTTGGGCTTTTGACATTTGGACGCGTCGGCGTGTCCGTCGACCCCAGAGGGTTAACAAAACAACCCTATGAAGAACCAAACATACTACCACCAACATACACATAAACAAAGGTCTAAACGGTGGAAATATCCTTAGCAAGGCTGCATTATAAGGTCTTATTGCACGGCTCTCTGGACTTCTTCATTCTGAATTGTCAATGGCGCCATCTAGTGGTCTGATATTTCTCTGTAACAACTGCACATCCATGCATCAGACCGGTCATCCAGGTATTTGCCAGCCATTTTTCCAGATTTTTGGATTACTGTGCAATTTCTCCAAGCAAGCTAATATAATAATTTCAGTTTAAATAAATGTTTCATGTGCATTTATTTATTTATTTGGCAACTAGTCTTTTAATGAGCTAAATAATGAGAAGTCAGAAGGTAATTATTACTAAATAAACATCAACAGATCTCCGACGGAGGTTGATTTCAGCAGTTTATTTCTTCTCACATAATTACATATCGTCAATGCAAATCAATGTTTCATGCCCATTTATTTGTTTATTTGGCAAGCAGTCTTGTACTAAAATGGTTAATGAGGAGTGAGATGGTAATTTTTGCAGAATAAACACCAAGAGAACTGAAACGCAAACCGGAGGTGGATGGATCAATTCAATGCTGGTGAAATTCCAAAAATAATCAGAATTTAATTATAGCATTTTAAACCTCGAATGACCCTGGAAATCTCAATGAACTAAATTTAAAATAAAGTGAACTGAATCGGAGTTGAATCAGACTTTTTTTTATTTTTGCTGGTATTTTAAAGCTCGGATGACCCAGAAATGGTAATCCAATGTTTAAAGTGAACTAAACTCAGTTTGAACTGAATTTCTATGTAAACTGAACTGATCTGGATCTGAATTTGGAATTTCATCTTTCGTGTGACTATTGAAATGCCTAAGAAAAATCCCTGAAAGGCATAAAGTTACTTTTCTCTTTTGCACTCATGTTCATTTGCGCAGCCACGCTAACGAGAGAAATTCACATAAATCCTTATTGATTATGCTAAATCTGCACGTAAACACAGACATCTTGTTTGGTGTGGTGATATTTCAGCACTTGCAGATAATAAATATGCTGAGAATTCCAGAATGTGAACAGAAATAAGGTCGGTTTTACAGTTAGAGTCTGTACTGGGATTAGCAGACAGGACGTTTATTTGCTCCAGATTGTGTGCTGGTGCTAAATGATTGTTTTTACATCCTCCGCCCAGCGCTTGGCAACCAGCACCCAGCAACAACACCCCACCCCGCCTCTCTCAACCTGGCGCTGTCGCGACAACATGTGGTGAACAGATGGATTGGTGCGGCCGGCAGGACAAGATTGCACACGCACTGCTAAATGTGATAACCGCAGCTGTACACCAGGCGCCTCTTGGCCCATAAACACCCGTCCAGGCTTTTTATACACGCTCACATTTCTCATTATTACATCACTGCCAAGATGTTTGCAGACACTCCCTGAGCTGGAAAGTATCTTAAGAACTGCTCAATAAATCATTAAACTAGACTTTTACATTTTATGAATAAAATTTGTGTGGTGCTTGCTCGTGCAAAACTTGATTCTTGAGTCACCACGATTCTAGTGTGTTGAGGATGATTTCCAAGGCATTGCTAAAGGGTTGTTAAGGTATTCTGGGAGGTTGCCAGGGAGTAAGGTGTTGTTGTTTACTGGTCCAAGTCAAAAGAGCCCATCCCAGAGTCTATACTCTTCTGATCTCTAAATACGGCACAGGTCCTCCCTTTTGTGCCTGTTTTATAGCTGCCTGGCAAAAGTTGCAAATCTTACTGGTTAGAAAATTAATAGCACACCTTTCCTCAAAAAAACGCATGATTTGAGAGTCATTCTGCAAACTCATTCAGAGACAAATGACTTAAAAGTTATCTCATTATCCCCATAAACAATAAAGAGAGGTTTTTAAAGAGTCGCCACATGATGCTTAACGCCCATAAATAACAATGCCAGAGATTTCAAGTGCCACTAGCGCTGCAAGGATCACCGTGACAACCGCCCAACTAGTCATGTGCACGTGAATGTATCAACTTACAAAAAGACCTTGCAAAACAGGACAATTGACGTTGTTACTGCACAGAAAAGTTACTGATTTTAGATTAACTACTGTATGTTTTTTCTATTATTTACTGATATTTTGTCATATTCGAGTTTAGCTATAATAAAGGAATATTACTGGTTCATTAAAAGTTAAGCTCAGTCAAAAGCATTTGTGGCATAATGTTGATGACCACAAAAATGTGTTTTGACTCGCCCCTCCTTTTCTTTAAAACAAAGCATAAATAGAGGTTACAGTGAGTCACTTTCAATGAAAGTGAATGGGGCCAATTTTTGGAGGGTTTAAAAAGGCAGAAATGTGAAACTTGTAATTTTATAAAAGCACTTTCATTAATACTTCTGTTAAATTTTGTGAATAATTTGTGCTGTAAATTTACTTAAATTGACGTTTTTACTGTCATTTTAGGGTTTATGTCATTATGTTGCCAAGGCAACATAAATTGGATATAACTTCACACAAAAAAAGGTTTGTATGTGATTTTATCACACTAAAATTGTGTTAAATGACATATTGTTTATGTCTAGTGGCTATACAATAAGTATGTGAGCGCCTCACTGCAACACAGATTGTTGTTTTTTGTTTTTTTAGAAAAAGAGCAATGAGTTGAAATTAATATTTGTGGTATTCAACATTGTCAAAAATGCTGTCAACAAAGCTTAACTTGCTTTGAACCAAAAATATTCCTTTGACTGATTTGGACATTCTGGAATATGTTTTTGCCATTGACGCTTACATGTTGCTGATGCATAAGGTAGGTTGCACGCTGCAATAAAGAGAAATTAAAAACCCATTTATTTTGGCTATCAGGTACTTTGTGACATCGTGCTCCATCATACTAGAAAATGCACGGATCATCACCAAATTGCTCCTGGATCGTTGGGAGAAGTTGCTCTTGCAGGACGTTTTGATACCATTCTTTATTCATGGCAGTGTTTTTGGGCAGAATTGTGAGAGAGCCCACTCCCTGTGATGAAAAGCAACCCCACACATGGATGGTCTCAGGATGCTTCACTGTTGGCACGACACAGGACTCATGGCAGCGTTCACCTTTTCTTCTCCGGACTATCGATTTTCCAGATGTCCCAAACAGTCTGAGGGGGGCATCATCAGAGGAAATAACTTTGCACCAGTCTTCTGCTGTCCAATCCTTGTACTTCCTGCCCAATTTTAGGCTGTCCTTGATAATTTTCTTGGAGAGAAGTGGCTTCTTTGCTGCCCTTCTTGACACAAGGCCATTGTCCCAAAAGTCTTCGCCTCACTGTGCGTGCAGATGCAATCACGCCAACCTGTTGCCAATATTGTGCAAGCTCTGCACTGGTGGTGACACGATTCCTTAGCTGACTCCTCAGGAGGAGACGGTCCTGGCGCCTGCTGGACACTCTGGGACGTCCTGAAGCCTTCTTCACTGCAGTTGAACCTCTCTCCTTGAAGTTCTTGATGATCTGGTAAATGGTTCTTTATGGTGCAATATTCTTTGAAGCAATTTCCTTGCATGTGAAGCCATTTTGATGCAAAGCGATGATGGCTGCACATCTTTCTTTAGAGGTAACCATTGCAAACAAGAACACAATGATTGGAAGCAATTCTTCCCTCGTTTATAGCAATCAGTCTGCTCTTATAATCCAGTCAGAGTGATTTCACCTGACTAGTACTCGTTCACACTTTCCCAGGTGCTGCTGATATGATTAGTGAAATTATGTTAGCTGGTCATTTTGTGACAGGGTAATAAAACTGTGAAATATGGGTTTTTGTGATAAAGTTCATTTAAAGCTTTTTGCAATTATTTAAAATGCATCTGATCACTCTGCACAATCATCTAGAAACAATGTGAATCAACACCACAAAAACTGAAGCAGAAAACTTTGCAAAACACAAAATCAATACTTTTGGCCACGGCTGTACAGTACCTAGTTCCTGCCTAAATTCGAAATCCTGCCCCCCTCATCCCTGTTCATTCATCGAACCTGGGTCCTAAGATTCCTAAACCCTATTTCCAACTCCAGACTTAACCTTAAATCACTATTCCAACCCCTAACCTCAACCTTAATATCTTAATCCATGTCCTCAGAGATCAGTTTCGATTCCTCGTTTTACATCTGTTGCGAACAGGCTTTAACTTCTAACTTCAAACATAAACCTCCATCTCCCAGCCCCATTGCCCGGTCCAGATTCAGATCTAACAGAGGAATGACACACGCTGGTTAGACCATGTGCTTTGGTGTGTTGGAACTCACAATCTTGAGATGATCTGTGTTTGAAGGTGAAGCGAAGATGACTCCGGTTGACATCTTCAATCGGAATTGCGACCTGCAACAGAGCAAATGCCATAAACGAGATCAATCCCACGTACATACGATGACCTTAACAGTGCCAGACTTGGACGTGAACAACACTTTAAAAGGTCTTGAATATAAAAAAAGCCATAAATATAGATCAAATGGAATTAAAGCAGGGCGTAATCTTTGTGAACTTAACGCTGGACTTCATTGGCCTTTGTTAAAAACTCCATGTTCTCCCTTCGGATTTAATCCCACGTCTAGAGTGTCGCCTCTACAATTTCAAACTTAAATGCATTAAACTTTCATTAAAGCTTTGTCAGAGTTATCTTTAGTTTGCAAGCGCCCTAAGGCAGTGACATTCACCTTGAAGGTTTCAAACCAGCGTGGCTGTTTGACCTGGTAGTATATGACCGATTTGTACTCCAGAATGCCTTCATCACCGGCACCAGGGAAGATCACGCTCTGGACAGAAGAGAAGAAAACCATATTTAGAAATTTGCTGGTTATCAGAGTATATTATATTGTGCAATATTCACATTTGTGAACTGCACAATGAACTATAAAACAGTTTAGACAGGCACATCTTAAATTAAACTACATTTAGGACTGCTTCAAACATTTGGTTAACCTAAAAATCAATTGGTGCCAAATGAGAAGAACTTGAACCCTGAAAATCCAAAACTGAGAGGAAACACGGATGTACTAAAGATAACTCATTACTTTTACATTGAGATCATTCTTGCTGACCAGTGAAATAAACCATATGAGTGTGATACAACTAGTGAAACATATGTATATTTCCATTATTTTCTCATTTAAAACAATTAAATGCATGAAAAATTATAGCACAACTTAAATTAGAAATAACTGTTTGTAGAGCGGAGGTGGGCGGGGACGGGCTGGAATAATGCACGCCCGGTGCCCAATCGGCCTGATGGGGCGTGCAAGGGATAAACGCGGCCGGTAACGGCAGTTCGAGAGAGAGAGAATTACTGGCAGCTGCCCTGTGTGTGTTTGTGTGTTTGTGTGTGTCTTTTTATTTAATGAAATATTGTTTATATTGTTAAGCCGGTTCTCGCCGCCTCCTTGCCCATCTAACCCGCCTTACATGGTTCAATCTAGTTAGAATCTATACATTGTAACTGGTGAAATTATTATGATTTAGCATGCTGTTTTTATGTAGTATTTCTGAACTGTCTAGATCTGGTTGCTGCCTTTCTTGGCCAGGTCTCGATGCTAAAATGGGACCTATCTGGTTAAATAAAGGTTAGACTAAAGGTTCAAATAAAATAAAACACTGATACTTGAGATAAGGGACAAAACATATCTTGCATGCAAAAGTCAACTTTATTTCAAAAAAATCAAGAAATCCATAATAATAAAAATACTGGAAAAGTTCAATCTAAAGGAAATGTGTTTTTAATACATTCTCTTCACTTGCAAGCACGTGTAATTTAACCTGTCCTCAGCAAGAGGTCACAATGTTAAACTGCCAGACAAAGTGTTTAAAACTGCAACAAATGTATCAATATGAAAGGTAAGGATCCGCCAGATATCAAACAATACACAAAGTAAACTTTAAATTATATTTTCCACAAATTTGTGTCCTCATTTTGCATCAAATCGAGATTTTTTTGGTTGTTTTTTTATTTTTAATCCGGAATAAATCCGACAATGTCATGGTCAGAGGACCCCTCTCCCACTTCCTGCTCATGCTGGATGCAACAGTAGGACACGTAGTCTGGTAAATTTTACATTTTTCATATTTTAAACAATATGGTAACTCATAACCCATTATGATCATATCTGTTAAAATTGTGGGATACATTTTGGCATTTTAGTTTTGGTTACTGAAGCAGCTTTAAACTGAGGAAAAAAAATGGTTCCAGTGTAAAACACATGGAACAATTTTCAGAATAGCATGAAAACTGACTTTTTAAAATGTATATAGAATGTATTTGATCACTTAATTAATTTACTGAACACCATTATTAGATCATTAAAGACTTTACACTCTTGTTGGATGAATCAAATTTAATAAAGAATGCTTTTTAGTGTCTGACGGAGTTGACACAAATGACACAAATGAAAGTTACAAAGTGAATAAATGTCCATTTTCAGAGAGGAAATTATTATGATTATTTTTATAAAAACCTGCTCCCTTGTATGATTCATTAGCTGAGACCTTTGTCTATTATATCCATAAATACATTTATAAATTTATGTTTTGTAGTCAAACATGTTATGTTTGTCTCTTATCTCAAGAATCAGTGAAAATACAATCAAATAAAATACCAATTTGTGTGAAAAGTTGCATTGAAAACAGAACATGCTGAACAAGTATTTGGTAACCTTATGATCCATGTTATCCCGACATGATCTGACGATGATCTAAAGTGCATATTGCAATTAAATCTGATGTCCAGTCAGAGTTCAGAAGCTAAATCAGATGAGAGGTGCCATATTAAACATTAAAGGGGACACTTTATCTTTCATTCTGGAGACCATGAGGAGCCCATATGTTCTGAGGAACAAAATACCCTGCATGTTTTCTTTTGTTCATTTCTTACCCCCGTACACAGTGAGAATCTCTCAGCTGGCCTGTCAAAACACCACAAACACACATTCTAAAATTGACAGGCACCAATTATGAGCAATAAGGGACCTGTAACCCAACAGCCTGAGGGCAGACATAGACAGTGTGTGTGTGTGTGTGTGTGTGTGTGTGTGTGTGTGTGTGTGGGCAGTTAAAAGCAACAAGCAAGAGTGGAAAGAAGTGAAAGAATAGACGACAGCAACAACACAATCTAAAAAAATCATCAGTAACAGTTACAACGGATGTCTATGGGGCACTAGAGATTTTCATTTTGTTTAGCACTTGCATGAATTATTCAGTAAAACCATGTTAATTATTTAAGTTTTAAAATTGGACAAAACAAGTCTTGTGTTAACACACATAAAATGCATGTTTTGCTTTACTCCTGAAATAGTGAATTTTGAATTTGTATTTATTCTGGTCATTGACTTGCCCAATAAACCACCAAAAGGGCAAAGGGATAAAGCTGGAATTATATATTAGGATAAAACTATATGAGCGAACATGAACTTATTGAACCTTTAACATTCATTTGAACATGTGTCACACACACGGACTCTCATACCTCCAATTTCTTGCCATCTTCATCGTGTACGGACATGGTGACCTCCACGTTCTTAGGCGTCGTCTTACTGCCTTTATCAAAATCCCCCTGGACGAGTGTCAAGTAAATGTCATTCCGAACATCACCTACAAACACAGAAATACATCTTAGTGTCTCATGCTCACTGGATTTCTTAAAGCAATTAAATGTTTTTTTTTTTCTGGTAATGTTTACCTGGCATGATGATTTCCGGGAAGCCCATTTTGCGAGCTATGGCAGTGGATCGGTCCACCAGGTGTGGGAAATCTTTCCGGATCTGATGAATGTCACCTGGAAGCAACTTCAGTGTAACCCACAGACCTAAAGACCAGACGAACAGACAAGAATCACACATATCAAAAAAATGCATATTTCACTGCTACACAGCACATCGATGGAGTCGCATCTCCGAATCCTCAGTATTCATAAAGCAGTAGGTGAGAAGCACCTTTGCACATCTGTCGAGATTCTGAAGTGTGTCATGTCATGATGCTACGGGAGATGAGGTGACGTCACATACAAAACTTCTTAATTTAAACCAAAATGGAGGAGATCAGGGAGGCCCGGGTAGCTCAGCGAGTACTAACGCAGAATTTCACCCCTGGGGTCGCGAGTTTGAATCCAGGACGTGCTGAGTGACTCCAGCCAGGTCTCCTAAGAAACCAAATTGGCCCGATTGCTAGGGAGGGTAGAGTCACATGGGGTAACCAAATTGTTCCGGTTGCTAGGGAGGGTAGAGTCACATGGGGTAACCAAATTGTTCCGGTTGCTAGGGAGGGTAGAGTCACATGGGGTAACCAAATTGTTCCGGTTGCTAGGGAGGGTAGAGTCACATGGGGTAACCAAATTGTCCCGGTTGCTAGGGAGGGTAGAGTCACATGGGGTAACCAAATTGTTCCGGTTGCTAGGGAGGGTAGAGTCACATGGGGTAACCAAATTGTTCCGGTTGCTAGGGAGGGTAGAGTCACATGGGGTAACCAAATTGTTCCGGTTGCTAGGGAGGGTAGAGTCACATGGGGTAACCAAATTGTCCTGGTTGCTAGGGAGGGTAGAGTCATATGGGGTAACCAAATTGTTCCGGTTGCTAGGGAGGGAAGAGTCACATGGGGTAACCAAATTGTTCCGGTTGCTAGGGAGGGAAGAGTCACATGGGGTAACCAAATTGTTCCTGTTGCTAGGGAGGGTAGAGTCACATGGGGTAACCAAATTGTTCCGGTTGCTAGGGAGGGAAGAGTCACATGGGGTAACCAAATTGTTCCTGTTGCTAGGGAGGGTAGAGTCACATGGGGTAACCAAATTGTCCCGGTTGCTAGGGAGGGTAGAGTCACATGGGGTAACCAAATTGTTCCGGTTGCTAGGGAGGGTAGAGTCACATGGGGTAACCTCCTCGTGGTTGGTATAATGTGTGGTTCTCGCTCCCGGTGGTGCACGTGGTGAGATGGATGGAGTGTATGGATGCCGCGGAGAATAGCATGGGCCTCCACACGCACTACGTCTCCGCGGTAACGCGTTCAACAAGCCACGAGATAAGATGCGAGGATTGACGGTCACAGACGTGGAGGATTCTGAGATCCGTCCTCCGCCACCCAGATTGAGATGAGTCACGATGCCACCACGTGAACTTAGAGACGTTGGGACATTGAGAACTGGGCATTCCAAATTGGGGAGAAAAGGGAAGAATATATAAAATTAAAAAAAGAAACAATGAGTTGGGCGGCTCTTTCCAACTGTAAGTGTTATATACCAAGACATTCCCCTTGTGGTTAAATTGCACTCTTATCAAAACAAGAGTTGATCATATTCACAGTTGGCATAACAACACAGGACACTGCCCACATGAAATGTATTCACTCCACTCACATGAATACCTGAAGAATGCACTTTATTATGTTGGAGAA
Organism: Moxostoma hubbsi; assembly: GCA_032164185.1. Classification (NCBI taxonomy): domain Eukaryota; kingdom Metazoa; phylum Chordata; class Actinopteri; order Cypriniformes; family Catostomidae; genus Moxostoma; species Moxostoma hubbsi. Next base: position 1,760,419 of record JAVLUX010000173.1, on the reverse strand, counting down.
GTGCATTCTTCATTAAATTCAGAACAAACTCTGACAGTATGCAAATTTGGACTACAGTTTCCAAGAGGAACACACACATATATACCTAATTCCTATTTGTGCTTTACAGTTACAGCTTAACTCATTTAAAAATCTCTTTAACAGTCATACACAAAAATTAGTAACACTGGATAAGATTAATTGTTGCCAATGAATACTGCGGGAAGAGATGCGAAGGTAAACAGATTATTCAATTTGATTGAGCTGTGAATCAATGTAACATTACAAGAGCAGTTTTATGTGCACACACACCTTAAGCTCTAAATGAACAAATACTGAGAACAGACTTTGTGAGTGCATAAAACAGTTAAGAAATATTCAGGTCATATTGCACCTCAAAATGAAAAGAAAAAAATAAGATCATATTATAAAATTGCTTTATCGTGCATTAAGATCATTTTTATTTCTTTGTTTTGCATTGTGATATATTTGTTACATTCTCACTGCTGTAACATAACACTTATTATTACCATTGAACCGCAGGAAAAATAATATGATATATTAATATAAATATTATATATTCTCTCTCGTCTTTGTTCTTGTGATTTTAGGGTGAAATATGATCAGACATTTCTTTGTAAAATTCACCCCAGCAACTCAACAAAAACAGATTTTTTTTCTCTGTAAGAACTATTTATACATTTATTTTAATCAGTCATTTTAGATTTTTGGTTTTGAAAAGGTCATTTTTTTAAGGTCATATATATACCCCCCTTAATGCTTTGCACTGGCACCGTCAGGTCTCCGTCATAAATCTTAAGTTCATCAGTCTTAATGACTCAATATCTATTATCCTTGTAACTGTTACCGATTAACCTTGATCATAAATAACCAGAAAGGTTACATCTGATTTTACAGGGAGATCGAGAAGAAAATAACCTTAATTTGAATGTTTTATATGACTATATCAACTATACTATTGTCATTTTAACGCGGATAAAATGGGGCTGATATGATCTTATTTCTTGGTTAGCATACTCGCTGTATTTTGTACCAACTACAGTTTATTTATTAAACAAGACTTCAAGACATCACAGCATCATTTTCTGTAAAGCTGCTTTGAAACAATGTGTTTTGTGAAAAGAGCTATACAAATAAAATTGACGACTTGACTAAGAAAGTTATTACTTTGAGAGTCTTTAGTTACTGTTAACCAGACAAGATGTCTTAAAAATGCAACACTCCTTCATGAGGCAATGAAAAAACAGCAAGACACACTGTGATATCCAAAAACGACAATTGAATGACAGTGCAGATATGAACAGCACTTTAGACAACTTTACAGTTGAAATAAAGCTTTTATTTTGCACTGAAGAATACAGTATATATTTAACTAATAAAAAGTATATTTGTAATGGTAATCGACAGCATGCAGATTAGTGCAAACACATAAAACTTTTGAACCCAGAACATTTCCTCTTTAGGACACGATGTAAGAGGTGGTGTGTCGACCCAGTGGCATTTACCTTGACCTTTGTGATTGACCTCTTTGGCAGCGATGACCTTGTTGATGACGGTCTGGAGGAAGTCGTTCTCGCCTGCCACCCTGGGTGAAAAACGGGAGATGTTCAGCTGCCTGTGATGTATGGCGTCATCCAACGCTAGCCTGGAGTTCACACGCGACAGGCAACATGCCAACGGGGAGAAGAAAGAGGAAGAGAAAGAAGAGTAGTAGCCACAAAGAGCCAGATCAGGGTGGACAAGAGCAGAGGGGAAAAGAGAAGAGGTGGATGGATAGAGAGAGAGAGAGAGAGAGAGGGAAAACACCAAAGAGTGATGCAAATACCATGACAGGGACAAAAGCCATTGTGTTAGCAAACAGTAATGCGGGATGGGTAACAGAAGAGACACAGAAAGATGCTGTAATTTCAGAAATGACCCCTTCATTTCACCCAAACACAGAAGCAGAATGCACTACATCTATACAAACACATTAGCTCTGTTCCAAAATCTAGTGTACTGTCTACCTAGATGGCAATTTATCCCCTTAAACTCGATGAACCCGTCGGCAGGTCCACAGGCAGGGGGGTGGGGGTGCTATGTGGCGAAATAAGTGAACGCTAAAAAAAGTAAAGTCCCAGAGTACATAAGTCAGGAATATGTGGTATCGTTTGAAAGCTTAAAATTTGAGCTTTTCAAAAAAACTCAATAATTTTAGCATTTATGTTCCATAAAAAAATCAAATAAGGCCTGAAATAACCAGTGTCGCATATACGTGCCATCTCTTCTTCGCCTCTCATTCACACTAGAATGCCGTGTTCCTCTACTAAAAATAAAGCATTTAGAAAACGCTCTCCATTAACCGTCGCAGAACACCTCGCCCCTAACTCTCATTATCGTCGTGCCACCTCTGAGGGTCGTCCTTTAGCCAGGCTTGCACACTGGGAGTGGGCAGGGGAGAGGAGAGGTGCAATTTAATTATTCTTGTTTGGGCAGATGATGTTGAGACGCACCTGATGTGAATATAGCCTCGTCACCATTGCCATTAAAACATAGTGCGCGCCTGTCCTTGGGAAACCAGTTTCTACCTCCTCGTGTGCACACGCTGGCATCCTCACAGGTCCAGGAACAGAGCTGGGAGGGTCCGGCAGGAATTAGATGTGAAACCGGGGAATGGAGCACACGTTACGGCTGACAGGCCAGTATGCTGGGCCGCCATAAATGCACAGTAATTTCAAATCAGATGATTGCAACTCTCTCCAAAAAGTTGGGACAGTCGCGTGTTTACCACTGTGAAACATCACCACTTCCTCTAATAACACTTATTAAGCATTTGGCCACTAAAGGCACAAGTTTGTTAAGTTTAGAAGGTGGAATTTCCCCCATTCATCCATTATGTTGATCTTTAGCTACACAATTGTACGGGGTCTTCATTGCCATATTGTGTGCTTCATAATGCATCACACATTCTCAATTGGAGACAGGTCAGGACTGCAGGCAGGCCAATCTCACAATCTCTGTTTACACAGCCATGAACTTGTAATCTGGGCAGTATGTGGTTTGAAGTTGTCCTGCTGGAAAATGCAGGGACGTCCCTGGAAAAGACAGTGCTGGATGGCTCCAAAATGTGTACATATCTCTCTGCATTCATGGTGTTCTCACTGATGTGCGAGTTACCCATGCCATTAGCACTGACACACCGCTGGCCCATACTGACACTAGCTTTTGGACCTGATGGGTGACCCTTTTCCTCTTTGGCCTGGATAACACGACAGCTGTGATTTTCAAAAACTTTTTTAAATGTGTACTAACCAAAAAACAGTTTCACTGATCAACTTTCCATCTAAGATGAGACCGAGCCCAGAGAATCGGCAGAGCTTCTTGACAGTGTTGATGTACGGCTTCTCCTTTACATAGTAGTCTTAACTTGCATCTGTGGATGCAACAGCGAATTTCGACTCAATTCTAAGACACACCCTCTCTCCCACGTGCCACTCAAATGAGATGTAAGACGGCCTGTCATTGGACAGTTATGTATAGAGGTATGAGCCATTTATGCGCACTATGAAGCCAGCGCACAAGAAATGGACGCAAAGCGTATCTGATTCTAAAGTTAATGGTCACTTGTCACCGCTGCTGTTAAACGCCAAGTGTGCACAATGGAAGGGAGCCATTAGAAAGTAGATGCCTTTGTAAACAGCAAGGTAGCTCACTAGGTTTAGGAACAGAGCTCATCACACAGAAGGTGCAAAAGCATAGATGTTTGTGAAATTTCCCGTTTTAATTGGCCCACACTATGCAATAAAAACAACTGATTCTTCTAAGAGTGATCAACATAGACTGTGAGAGTAGCAAAGCAGAGAAAGATTATAGTGTAAACTTATTTAGAGTGATAGAGAATAAGTGAATGAATGACCTGAAGTGAATGAGTGTCTATAGTAGTATGTGCCTGTGTAGTGATTTCTCCATAGGAACAAATGCACACACCACTGAAATGCCAGCAGAAATCAGAGGAACGATCATGCAGACACAAAAGCATAAAATGTGAACACCAATAAACAAGGAGGATCCCCAGAGTGAATCATATACATTAAGATCTATTTCATAAGATTTCTGTGGAATCAAAGCAGTGTATCTACAGGAGTTAAAATTAGCAGGAGATTTTGAAAGTGGTTACGAAATCTCACTCTGCTCAGCACTGAGGGGAAGGGGGGGTGGGGGGGGGGGGGGCAGTTAATGAGCTTAATTAAGTCAACTGGGAGCAGGAAGAACTCCGAAGTTAATCAGGTGTCAAGCCCTAGAAAACTCACTAGAGAGTCTACAGGAAAGCACTTACTGTATGTCCAACTGATGAGAAGAACATGTGGATAAATCATTATCCTGTACATTTTAAATACTGAATAAATCCATTCTGGAAAAAAAAAAAATGCAAAACATCTACACGTAGGTTTTCTGTGTTTTTGTCTACTCTGGTGAGTTTTTTTATTTTAATTTATTTTTATCCCTTTTTCTCCCCAATTTGGAATGCCCAATTCCCACTACTTAGTAGGTCCTCGTGATGGCGCGTTTATTCGCCTCAATCATGGTGAAGGAGGACAAGTCTTAGTTGCCTCCGCTTCTGAGACCGTCAATCCGTGCATCTTATCACGTGACTCGTTGTGCATGACACCGCGGAGACTCACAGCATGTGGAGGCTCATGCTACTCTCCGCGATCCACACACAACTCACCACACGCACCATTGAGAGCGAGAACCACTAATTGTGACCACGAGGAGATTACCCCATGTGGCACTACCCTCCCTAGCAAATTTGGTTGCTTAATAAGGAGCCCTGACTGAGTCACTCAGCACACCCTGGATTTGAACTTGCGACTCCAGGGGTGGTAGTCAGCTTCAATACTCGCTAAGCTACCTTAGTTTAAGTTAGTTGGCGTTTCATTGGCTGTCTCAAAACCTAGTTAGCTTCCTAGCTAAACAGCAGTTTTGGAGAGATAGGGAGCTCACTAGGTTTTAAGACACGGCTGTTGTTACAATGTTTAGTTCACCTTCCAAAAGGCTTTTACGTTCATTCTGTAGTAGTACTCACGGTTGGAACGGAATAAAGTGTTGCTTGTCTTCATCGTTCATTTTGCCGGTGATGATGTCAGTAACGTCCATTACTGCAGAGAGAATTTAAAGAGAATCATTTCGGCAAAAGTTGGCCAGTGAAAACAATGGAAGTCATTGCATAAATAAAATAAAGCCTAACTAATATCAAGAATGCTTGTATTATTAAATTATTTACCACTATTGTTTATACTGAACAGTATTTTAATATATATCATAATATTTATATGTATTATGTATTTAATTATTAATTTACTATTTATTTGATATATATATATATATATATGTATATGTGTGTATATATATATGTATATGTGTGTATATATATATGTATATGTGTGTGTATATATATGTATATGTGTGTATATATATATGTATATGTGTGTATATATATATGTATATGTGTGTGTATATATATGTATATGTGTGTGTATATATATATGTATATGTGTGTGTATATATATGTATATGTGTGTGTATATATATGTATATGTGTGTGTATATATATGTATATGTGTGTGTATATATATATATATATATATATATATATATATATATATATATATATATATACACACACACACACATGCGTGCAACATTCCAGCCCAGCCCCGCGCCCCTCCACTCCGTTAAACTTTAATTCCAAAGGTATCGATAACAAACTGTTTTGTGAGTTCTCCCGTACAAAAATGATCGAAGTGCCCATCCCTAGTTAATCTTCACATGCTTTTAAGGAGCTGCTTTGAGTGCGGTCCACTGCACAGGTTAGTGAGATAATAGCAATACCATTGGAAAATGAGACAAAAGCGTGGCATTCCTAACATTTCAATATTCACTTAAAATTCCCATATGTGGATGGTAAATTGTGATTGGAATTTAAAATGCACAATAATTGTGGTTAGATCAAATACATAAAACCATACTGTTTTAAAGCTACACATTCATCTTATAATGTTACAGTTGTAGCAATAGCTGTATGGTATTTTGGCAGTCACTATGGTTACCATGGTATATTGTAGTAAGGGGAATTACAGGTGTGCACAGAGTTTGTGCGAGAAGAAAGAAAGGAGCTCTACCTGCCACGCCGAATGGCCTGCGGAGGCCAGACGTTAATTTTTTGGTGTTGTTATCTCGAAGTTCCATTCTGCCCACTCGAACGATCTGACAAACGAAACTGATTTTGTCCCTCTTCAGATCCTCACTGCCTAGATCCTACAAAGAATAGAAACACACACAATAAATAAACAATCCAAAACCAAGAGAGCTCCCTACACAGGCAGCAACCTTCTACGGCAGCGTATACAAATAGCACTCCACGTGGAAGGCGTGACTCGCAACTGATTTCAATAGTTTGAAGTTAGCATGTTGCTAAGCTAACATCACGCATAGATATTGGGTAAATCACTTTCAATAGGGGATGCACTGATATGCAAATTTTGGGTCGATACTGACACACGGTTTTAACAAACAATGATCGTCCGATTCCAATATTTCGATTTTTTGCTACTGAACTCATTGCAGTATATTCTGGATTTGGCTTCTCTGGGAAAGAAACATGTCATGTTGCCTTAGAATTTGGCCAAAACAAGGCGTCTGAAGTGAAAGCATAATTAAGATGTCTAGTGTCTGGAGCACCCGTCGCATCAGGAACATGCAGCTCGCTAGGTTTTGTAACAAAGCAAATATCTAGCAGATATTTGCACTAAAAAGGACCCCATCATCAATTGAAGTCATCAATAGAGTAGACGCCTCTATTTTGGTCACATATTAAATACATTTTTGCATATATACAGTGAAATTGTTTTCACATATCCCAGCTAAGCTGGGGTCAGAGTGCAGGGTCAGCCATGATACGGTGCCTCTGGAGCAGATAGGGTCACCAGTGGCATCTTGGCCTTGCTGGGGCTTGAACCCCAAACCTTCTGGTCAAAATTAAGCAAAATATAAGACCCCGTTTACACCGGGGGCATCCATTGATGCAACATGCTGCAACGGCTCGAGGCTGTCTACACTGGAGACGTCTGAACTGTTAATTTGTCTTGTTGGCAGGAGTAGTGCCAGTACATTCAGTGCAAAATGGATCGGGACATTTGTTTATAGTCGACGTGGCTTCCAATGTAGACCGCTTCATTGCATCTTTTTTATTTTTTTTCATAAAATGAAAGTAAATGGAGACTAAGGCAAACAATACCCAATGGCATCCTTTAGTCATTATTAATCACTATTATGTATACGTTTCATATTATTATTAAAAAAAAAAAACATCTATTTTCTTAACCACATTTTGACAGAAATTCATATAGGTTGAGTATTCAATTTTTTCATCTTTAGGTGAGCAATACCTATAATTCAGAAACTACATGGGATTTAAAGGCACTTTTAAAATGAACTAGTGAAATACAAATAAAGTAGGAACCAGTTACAAGGCCTAAATTGTACATTTTCCCCCGGCACATTCGTAGAAAGGTTAACCTTAATTCGATGTTTACAAAATGGGGTAAAAATGGACATGTGTAAATTGTCCACACTAATAGGGTGACTATAGACACTTGGGACACATTCTTATGTGTCATTGGGGCTGTTATTAAAAATGTATCCAAATGGCTACACTAAAGTCATCCCATACTCCTTGACTATTTTGAAGAAGGGAAAAAAAAAAAAAAAAAATCAGGGCCACTATGTTTGATTGCTCATATCGTAAAAATGCATAAAAGCATTAGAACCATTTTTGGCGTACTTGTACAACTTTTTGTAAAGAAAAATATGACATCACTGTGACATCAACATGGGCAACAACTTACTACAAATAAAGAAGCAAATCATATCGATGAGTTTTCAATGGCAGCGATCTGGCCCTGGCCCGGTTTTTTTTTTTGGGGGGGGGGGAACAATTGATTTATTTATAGCAAGTTGTTGCTCATGATGATGTCACAATGACAATATTTTGTTGTATACAAAAGTCATAGAAGTACTGCAAAAATCGTGCACTTTTATGCATTTTTAAGATATGAGCAAATCAAACATAGTGGCCCCGTTTTTTTTTTTTTGGGCCACCATGTACATGACAGCAGATGATTAAGCTTAAGTGTCCCGTCCCACTTTGCCTGGATCGTAAAATAAATTATGCATTTAAAAATATGTCTATAAGCTTGCACAATACATAAAAATATGCACAAAACATAAAACACAGAATAAAAAAAATCCTTGATAGTAGTATGAAAAAAAACAAGCACATAAAAATGATTTGGATGACCACTGAATGACAAAAAACTGTGTTAAAGTGCATGAGTGCATGCAATATCTGAAACAACAAAAACCAGACAGCCTCTCCAGAAAGCATCTCACCAGCTCCACCAACAACCGTTAGCTCGTTACCCTTTATAGCTATAATGATGATGCCATTTTCTGCACACTTCAATTAACAATTCTACAACACAGATGAACACAAATTAAAGTGTCACCCAATAGTACAGTGATTATGCATTAAGGAACAATGCGAGAGACAGGAACACATGCAAGGAATCAAGACGGAAACAAATCATTTAAATGATGATGTTTCAGGACAGCAGGAGTAAGCAGGAGTAAGCCGGTAATAAAATACAAATGCACTGTATATCAGATCAAACATGCCACTACTGAATTTCATTTTAGCTGGAATGCTATCTTAAGGCTGATATGTACTAAGTTATTGCAAAACACAGTGAAGTTTTTGCTCTGCTAAGGGTGCCGTTTGTTGATATTTCTCCTGTTTGCATCACTGAAATTCGTGACCAAGGATGCTCTTTTCTAACAATTGAGTGTGCCGACTGAGAAACTTGTAGCCAGCTAGGTTACTAATGTAACATAAAAAATAAATGTGTAACACTCTGATGGTTTTATCGCTCCAAGGTCGTTTAAAAGTACACTTTTTTGGTATGATGCTCAACACAAACTTCACGTAGAGTAGAATAAACTCAGGCTTCATTCACGTAGGATGCTTCTGTTGGTTCAGGAGAAAATAAATGGTCTTCTTCCATTGTATAAATAAGGCTTCAGATGGCAACTGCCTGTAGAGGCAGCTTGCTAAGTTTTAAAGCAAGAACCAATGAGCCGTGGTGCTTCCAGGAGTGTTACAGGTTTGAATCCGGCCTGCATCATGCCCCCTGATTATTTCAGGATCTGTCTCTACTGTCTAAATGAATAAAAAGTGGCAAGTCCAAAACAAAACCAAACAACTAAAGAGAGTTATACGTACAGTAAACACAGCACGCAGGTTATGAAGTTGATCAATGTCTTTCACCAAACCACAGCTGGACCAGCGCACGAGATAGCTTTCACTGTGAGAATGAAAATATATGACAAATCACAGAAATGCAAGACTTTATTATTACAGCAATTTGTTGTTGGGATGTAATTTTATTATAACAACACTTTTTTTTCCTATAGCTCAACTGAAAAGGCACTAGCAACACCAAGGTCATGGGTTTGAATCCCAGGGAACATACAAACTCAATAAAAATGTGCAACCTGTCTTTGGATAAAAGTGTGTGCTAAATAAACACATGGTTGTGCATGGACACACACTGAAGTACATTTACTGCTAATATATGCTGTGCTGAATCAAACCAGAGTTCAAACGCTGTGGTTGAATTAAAACTGGGGGTGTGAAAGGTCACGATTACAGAAATAAACATGTTGTCACTGATGTTTAAGAATAAAGGCCAGACTACATTTGAAGTCTACAAATTAGTTAATTCAAATGTGCAATATTTAAAAAGAATTTGATATATTTAAAACATATTTACACAATTTATTATAATTGCTTAATACAGTATATTATTAAGCTTATGTATTAATATAATGAGAATTTTTAATTGAATTTATAGAGTATATTTCTCATTATTTTCTGTTGAATCAATGCAATATATATATTTATATATATATATATATATATATATATATATATATATATATATATATATATATATATATATACACACACACACACACAATTTTGTATATACATTTTCATAAACAAAGGAAAAAAATACATAAATAAATTATATATATGATATATATATATATAGATGATATATATATATATATATATATATATCATCTATACAAAAAATGTACAGTATAAAAAAAAATTATAAACATAATTAATGCTGGAAAATAGTGGTGGCCACACAAAATATTGACACTTTAGGCCCAATTTGGACATTTTCACTTAGGGGTGTCCTCACTTTTGTTGCCAGCGGTTTAGACATTAATGGCTGTGTTGAGTTATTTTGAGGGGACAGCAAATTTACACTGTTATACAAGCTGTACACTCACTACTTTACATTGTAGCAAAGTGTCATTTCTTCAGTGTTGTCACATGAAAAGATATAATCAAATATTTACAAAAATGTGAAGTGTGTACTCACTTTTGTGAGATACTGTAATAATAAAAATATCTAATCCCAACAGTGTGGGCAATAACAGCAGGCCTGAGTTTAGGGTTGGCATGACTTCACGAGCACACGGAGTACAGACCTGATAAACTTGGACTCAATCGGGTCGTATAGTGACATAAGCACTTCTGCGTCTTCTCCTATTTTGCACACAACGTTCTTGAGCGTGACGAACAGAGCAAAGGAGGGCGTCGAGGCAAACTTCGCCTGCCTGCTCAAATCCAAGTTCTGCTTCTGAGACTGAAAAATATAAACACATCCATGCTACTGCATCAGAGCACACAATTATTCTTCAAACGAGTTTTGAAACTTAAAATCAGCAAGACTAATAAATGCAGACATAAGTCATTGTCAGTCTCAAATAATATACATCTCATATACAATCTGCTTCTGCTGAGAGACGCCAGGACAGTGAACATCTGGGTAAGGTCACCAAGGAAGGGTCGAACAATGGTGTTATTGTTCAAAGCTGTCTTTTATAGCTCGTCTTAAAGGAAGAGTTCACCCAAATATGACATTTCTGATTAATACCCTTAATACTTTGTATAGTACAATGTGTTTTGAGTGTCACTGTATCATGGGTAGCAGCTCGCTCTCAAGCTCTCGGTTCCCTCAGAATCTTTCACACCTCACTGATGATGTTTTAGCAATGTGGTCAGGGACTTTTTTTTGTGGTTTAGTGGTTGTGCTTAAAAAAATTAAGTGAGATGTAAATGATTGCATTATATTTTACTTATTTCATCACAACTCACAACATAAATAAATGAAATGATTTGCAAAGAAATCCTTTTATTAGGTGAGAATAAAGAAACTGCTTGATATACTTTAAATACAATTTTAAAATGTATTTTAATTTCATAATATACGATTATGCACATGTATTAATAAAACATGTACCTTAAGTTTATTTTAAATTTAGGGAAGTGCTGTGTGTGTGTGTGTGTGTGTGTGTGTGTGTGTGTGTGTGTGTGTGTGTGTGTGTGTGTGTGTGTGTCTGTGAGTGTGTGTGTGTGTGTGTGTGTGTGTGTGTGTGTGTGTGTCTGTGTGTCTGTGAGTGTGTGTGTGTCTGTCGCTACTTTCTGCCAAATCTATGCAAACATATTTAAAACAACATTCAAAAAACAAAAACATAGAAATACTATATTTCTTACTTTTAATATAAAAAATATACAATTATAAATATAATTAAGAATTTTTGATTATAATAATTATTTTAAAAGCCCTTTATCACATGTGATGCAAAATTATTTTATCATGTGACAATAAAGGGTCCAAGGAATGATATGAGAAACAGCTATGTAGGAAAACATGTAGGTCAGCTATACAGTTTAACACACATTATAGAAAAATACTGGACTGCAATGCTGCAATCGACCAATAACAATCAAGTATTACAGAGAGTCATGTAAGATGTCATTCTAAATGTGGCTGCTAATTTCATGATCCACAAACCTCCTTGTTGACACTAGTAGTATGACCATAGTCATATAACTATTTACCTTCTCCTCTTGGATGCGAGCTTCAATCCGTTTGGATGCGGTTTCGTGAGCTCGGAACAGATTGATGGTGCTGGTCAGGTCAGGATCTAAAATATTCCCGTCTTTATCCCTCACCACCAGATCCAAGTCTAAATACCTGCCAAAACACATGGAAACACATGGAGTTGGGGAGGAAGTTTAAAACAGAATATGCTGAAAGAGATGGGTAAAGTTTGATGGATGAGAAGGAACAACGAATGGAAATATGGCTTGTGTTATAAGCTGAGTGGAATAACACTTCAAAAAAGGGAAGATGTCTGTAACGGAATAGCATTAGCACAATAAAATTCATTAGAATATTCTAGGTGCATTTTCAACAATAAAGGAGGGATCAGGTGCCTCTTATAATGTAAGTCGAGCACATTTGTTTTAGCATCAAAAATGGCAAGACTGCTAAGAAACGTGATCAATTTGAGGCATCGGTCATGTCTGTAGCACAAACAGTGTGGAACAAGTTACGCAGCGAAGTTTAGTCTTTAGCGGTTTAGGGGTTTGTTTAAATCGCTAACTCAAAGTATGAACAATGGCAATACCGCAATAGTGATGCCAACCTTAGCCAATGCCATTCATTTATAGTAGTCTTGTTTCAAGTGGTTGGAGGGCAGAGATATTAAAGAAAACGAAAATTAAACAAACCCTTCACATTTACCGGTAAGTATAGAGAGAAAGACATGAATTGGGAACTGAGAGTAACGTGTGTGTGTGTGTGTGTGTGTGTGTGTGTGTGTGTGTGTGTGTGTCACCCTTACGTAGATCTTTACAGATGCACAATAGCAGCTTTATGTTCACAGTGACTCTATTTGCTCATCTCTGTCCTCACTTCCTTTTACCACCAAACAATACAGTTACAGGAGAGCTAACACTACTCATCACGTGGTCAGTCAAACAGATAGTTAATCCCCATAATCACAACATTGGTTTAGCAAATGTTCATGCATCAGGCTGATAGGGATGCTTAAACTAACAGAGCAATGTTTTAAAATAGCAACAGAGTACACACCTTTCAGAAGAATCAATCGAAGAACAGCTTACTTATTGTTTTCCATGCATATCAAAGGAATTGTAACACTTTGCCTTTAATAACAATTACAATACATTGATTAATAATCAAAATCAACAATTGTAACGGATCAATTACCTACTGCATAAGTGAAGTGTTTTATACTTTCTGAAGTGCTTACATGTGCAAAACTTGTCACCATGACGCAACTGTGTTTGGGGATGGTTGCCAGGGTGTCTCTATGAAGTTGTTTTGAGTGTTACTTAGCACATAGCTATACTGTTACTTTGCCGCTTTGGGTGGTCCACAGGGAACTGCCATGGGGTAGCTAAAGTGATGAATGTTTTTTTGCATGTTGCTAGATGGTTGCTAGGGTGTTGTAGGTGGTTGACAAGGCATTGCTATATGGTTGCTAAGATGTTTAGAGTGGTTTTAAGCACATTGCTAGATGGTTCCTTGGGTGATGTGGGTGGTTTCCAGAATGTTGCTATGATGTTGCTAGTGCTTTCTGCTCATTGCTATAGTTGCTAGGGTGTTTTGGTGGTTGTCAGGGCATTGCTATGAGGTTACAAATGGGGCTACTAAGGTGCTATGAATGCTTTTCAGCATGTTGCTATATACTTTTGGGTGGTTGCCAGGGTGTTGCTAGGATGTTATGAGTGCTTTCTGCACATTGCTAAAGTTGCTAGGGTGTTTTGGTGGTTGTCAGGGCATTGCTATGAGGTTACAAATGGGGGCTACTAAGGTGCTATGAATGCTTTTCAGCATGTTGCTATATACTTTTGCTAAAGATACTTTTTGGTGGTTGCCAGGGTGTTGCTATGATGTTGTTAAGATGTTATGAGTGTATTAGCACAGTGCTAGATGGTTGCCAGTGTGTTGCTAAGTTGATATGAGTGTTTTTTTCAGCATGTTGCTATATACTTTTTCTAGGGTGATTTGGGTGGTTGCCACTGTGATGCTATGAGATTATTAAGGGAATATTAGTGGGGATTTATTTCAGCACGTTGCTATATACTTTGCTAGGGTGATTTGGGTGGTTGCCAGGGAGTTGTTATGAGGTTGCAAAGGTATTATGAGTGTTTTAGCACATTGCTAGACATGCTATGAGAGTTTTTAGCATGTTGAAATATCTACTTTTGCTAGGGTGATTTGGGTGGTTAACAGGGTGATACCATGAGGTTAAGGTGTTATGAGTGGTTTTAGCACAGTGCTAAATGGTTGCCAGGGTGTTGCTCTGAGGTTGCTAAGGTATTATGAGTGTTTTTAGCACATTGCTATACAGTTGCTAGGGTGTTTTGATGGTTGTCAAGGTAGTGATATGAGGTTGCTAAGATGTTTTGAGTGCACATTGCTAGACGGTTGCTAGGGTGTTGTGGATGGTTGCCAGGGTGTTGCTATGAGGTTGCTAATGTCTTGTGGGTGGTTGTCAAGCCATTGCTATGAGGTTGCCATGTTCAGAGTGGTTTTAGCATGGTTCTAGACTGTTGCCTGAGTGCTCTGGATGGTTGCCAGCATGTTACTATGAGATTGCTAAGGTGTTGAGTGTTTTGAACATGTTGCTAGATGGTTGCTAAGGTGCTGTGGGGTTGGCTAGGCATTGCTATGAGGTTGCTATGAGATTGCTAAGATGTTCCGAGTTATTTTTAACACATTGCTAGAAGTATTCTAGGGTGTCGTGGGTGGTTATCAGGGTGTTAGCTAATGTGGCTAGTGCTTTTTTAACATGTTACTACACATAATAGTTACTATAATACGTTTTCTAGGGTATTTTAGTGGCTTCCAGAGTGTTGCTATGAGGTTATTAGAGTGTAATGAGTGTTTACAGCAGGTTGCTAGTCGGTTGCCAGGGTTTTCCTATGAGGATGCTAAGGTGTTATTTTAGAAAATGTTTTAGCATGTTGCTATATAGTTGTTAGGTTGTTCTGCATGGTTGCTTGTTGACCCAGAAATATCTGAACTATCCCTTTAAGGAGTCAGCATCTGTGTGTATTTGTGTGAGTGTTTTATATACTTGTTCCCATAGTCCATCTTGGAGGTGACTTTCTGTTTGAGTTCTGACATCTCATCCTGCGGGAGGGTGCCGGACAGGATCTGTGAGCGCCATTCAATCAAGTCATAGATCATATCCCGCACTGTGTTAAACATTTCACGCCTGTCACCCTGTGGAAACACAAAGCCTGTTTAAAAGCCTGCAATGAGTGTTAATGAAGTCATCAAAGTGTATGCTGTGGTGTAAAAGCCTTTTGCTCTTAATCACTGGAGACAAAGAGCCTGGAGTGTCATATTGTCTCCGTATGCAACTGCAAAGAGTTTACACACAAGCAAGCTGACAATGAGTGTCTTTTGAAACAAAATATAAAACTCTAAACTCTAGGCAAAATTAATCAGATTTAATAGAGAAAACTGCAATTTTCTACACTGATTCTTAGCAGATTATTATTTTGAATTGTGACGTCAAATTGTGTTGTTGATGTACGGCTGACCGCGTCCAAGTTACGTGTTAAATTTACAGCCCGTGTAAGCATTGTCATTGCAACAATTATCACAAAATTTTAGGGAGCACCATGCTTCTCATGTAGTCTTAAAGCAATGCGAACTGTGTGTTCATGTTTATTATGTAATAATGCTGAATATGCATTGTCATATTTATGTCATTGCTAAATGTTTGTGATGTCATAATGCACACTGACCACGTAGAGTTCCCTCCATATTGCCGCCCATTCTCGCAGCGTAGTCGTGACCTCGTGAACCAACGGCAGCTCGGTAGGAATAACGGTCTCTTTTTGCCTAAGGACACAGAGAGAGAGAGAGAGAGAGAGAGCGAGCGAGCGAGAGAAGCAGAAGTTCACCCAAGGAAAGAACAATAAAGAGTTTTAAAAGAATATCACTTGTTGAACAATATACATCAATTTATTCATGTCACTAATTCATGTTTAATTCAGACTACTGCATTCACTGCATCATTCAAGTCCCTTCAGATCAGTGAAAACTAATTACCACCATCACTCATCAACACAGCTGTTATGAAATCTGAGCTGGGCCCTCCTCACAATTAGGATGACAATTACTCACACACAAAGCAAAGCAAGACTCAATCTTATGCATTTTATTCCTGAAACGCACTTTAAAATCCATTCGTAAGTCTAAAGTCTCCCATTAGGCCAGCATTGGCACTTTTAAAGTAATTTTACAAAGGCCGTCTATGTGGGAAGGATGCACAGGACCAAACTGTGCAATGCATGCTAGATGCAGGGACCGGCAAGGAGTCAAAAACTGTATGATAATCGAATCAGACCAATAACATGTAAAATAAAGACCACTATATATATATATATATATATATATATATATATATATATATATATGTTTCATTACTGTATATTGAGATGTTTTACTGATAATATAAAATGAAGGGTAACACTGTGCAATACGGCTGTATTCTTTAACGTTAGTAAATGCATTGCATATCATGAACTAACAATGAGCAATATTGTTTTACAGCATTTTGTTAAAAATCCAAAACTCTTGATTCAACAATTAATGTGTGTCTTCACTAACAAATGTTCACTGAAGTTTTTTAATGCCATGCCAGCTTCTATGGCTATTTTCACAGTGAAAGCAGATACAAATATTAGTAAAGAACAACTAAAAACCTGTTCAAGGGTCTTTTCATGTATTAAAATGTGATATAAATTTGGTTTCAGAAGGCGTCCCCACAAGCCGATTGGCAGAAGACTTGAAATATACAAGGAAACAACATCTCAGGAAACAGAGCTGAAAATACTGACCCACTGCCTTCAACCGTGGCTTCCTTTAGATGCACATAACAAGCAGGAAACACGCCCTGTACATGGGAGGTGTTGTCAGAAAATCATTAAAAAAGCAACTTCATTTCCACACAACTAAAACAAGCACAACTAGAAGCCTGCTGAATACAATCTTATTAAACAAAGAAGCTGATCATTTGTCAGACCTACAAAATAACTCACCTTTTTTGATTTCCTCCTCAGCCGATACCCTCGATACCATCCTGGGTAGAAAAAAATCCCAGCCGTCAGATGTAAATGCCAACAATTAGATTACAGAGAAATGCCATAGTGTCCGTACAGCACGTCTTGTGCCACAGGTGACAGAAGAAAACAATATTCTGAGATTCTGAAAGACACGTTTCATAAATCTGAGGCGGCGGGCATTTCCTGAAGGTGTGAACAAATCATTCAACACTAGATTGAGTGTTGTTGATATTTAGAGGTTTATGTATCTGAGGGAGACCTGATGTGAAAATATCAGCGTGTAAAGGCCTTAAAATGGAGTTAGTGGCAAATAGAAAGAAACAGGGAGTTTTCCTAAAGAGTTCCAAGCATGAGAAGAAAGGAACATTTAATATTCAAATGGGTTTTTCAAACACTCCCATTAGTCATCACACAGACAGTCCCATCCTAAACTCACACTATTGGTTGAGTAAATGTTACCATGCTGTTTGGTTGGGCATTGTTGCACAAGTGGCTTAATTATGGCTGCCTTTATATATTAAGCAAAATCACTTGTGGTTTGACTTCACTTGAGTCCAGTTTATTCAGTAATCGCTCTCATGGATTCAGTGAGTTCATTTAGGGTGCGTTCACACTTGTAGTTCGGTTCTCTCCGACCAAAAAAGAAAATGGTACATTTAGTCCTGGTTCGCTTGGCGTTCACATTGGCATTTTTAATATTGAACCTAACGATACGAAACCAAAGGCATCAGGAACAATATTTTTTGACGGACCTTGCCGATCAACCAAACCAATTTGGGCTGCTGGGCGAAATGTGCTCGTTGGATTTATATATATGTATATATATGGTGGTATTTTTACCAGCTGAGACCAAACGAGGAGCTAATAAAATGTGTAAAGGAGTCAAAACTGCGCCATGAATTCCTCCGTTGTAAACACAAATGAAGATATGCGGCAAGGACGGCTGACGGCAGTTCCTGAACCGAGCTGTAATGGGAAACATAGCTCCTATGATGAGAAGAACCAGGTATGCTTGAGGTCAGTATTAAAGGCAAATTACTTCCTGTTTTTGGTGCGTTTAGACGTCTTTGGTCCATGTTGCGTTCATATAATCAATCGAACCACACTAGAGTTCCTTTGGAAGCAGACCGAGATCCACTTTTCAGCGGTCTTGGTCCGCTTGTTTGGTGCGCACCAAGGTTCGGATGGCGGCGTTCACACTTCTTAAAATAAACCGCACTAACAGAGAAATCGTGATATCGCACCAGAGTTCGTTTTAATCGAACCAAACCTGCCAAGTGTGAACTAAAACGATGGAGTCATTTGGAATGATTCATTTAATGACCTTTTGAAGAGACATTTGGATTATTTCATTAAAAGAACCAGTTCATAATAGTTATTTGAAACGATTAATTCAAAGAAACAGTTCATAAGAGTCCTTTGGAATGATTGTTTCTAAGATCTAGCTCATAGGAGTCATTTGGAGTGATTCTTTCAAAGATCTAGTTCATAGGAGTCAATTGGAGTGATTCTTTCAAAGATCTAGTTCATATGAGTCATTTGGAATGATTATTTCAAAGATCTAGTTCATATGAGTCATTTGGAATGATTATTTCAAAAATCTAGTTCATATGAGTCAGTTGGAGTGATTCTTTCGAAGGTCTAGTTCATAGGAGTCAATTGGAGTGATTCTTTCAAAGATCTAGTTCATATGAGTCATTTGGAATGATTATTTCAAAGATCTAGTTCATAGGAGTCAATTGGAGTGATTCTTTCAAAGATCTAGTTCATAGGAGTCATTTGGATTGATTCTTTCGAAGATCTAGTTCATAGGAGTCAATTGGAGTGATTCTTTCAAAGATCTAGTTCATAGGAGTCATTTGGAGTGATTCTTTCAAAGATCTAGTTCATATGAGTTAATTGGAGTGATTCTTTCAAAGATCTAGCTCATGGGAGTCTTTTGGAGTGATTCTTTCAAAGATCTAGTTCATATGAGTCAATTGGAGTGATTCTTTCAAAGATCTAGCTCATAGGAGTCTTTTGGAGTGATTCTTTCAAAGATCTAGTTCATAGGAGTCATTTGGAGTGATTTTTTTCAAAGATCTAGTTCATAGGAGTCATTTGGAGTGATTCTTTCAAACCACTGTTTCAAACAAGTTATTTAGAATTATTCACTTAAAGCACTGGTTCATATGACTCATTTGGAATGATTCATTCAAAGAACTGGTTCATCAGAGTGATTTGATCGTAAATCGGACAACACCTTTCCCGCACTATATATTTGTTTTGGACTGCTGTCAGTGAACAACAGAACAGATGTGTTGTTTTTGGCATTTTTTGTGATACACAATTTTTTATCTCAACATATTCAATTCAATGTGCAAAATTAAAGTATTAAAAATTAATGATTAAAATATTTATTTTGCAGTGGTGCTGGAGATTTAGTAAAGGCAGAACCACTTGGTGGAACTGAACCAAATAACTGACTAATTGTTTAGTCATGCAACACTGTTGATGATCGTGGTTGGTTGGGACAAAACATGTAAGAGATTCAGTTCTAAATTGGCAATAAATTGTCATTTCTTGATAGGGAATGATTTTAAAATCATATGTGTGTGTGTGTGTGTGTGTGTGTGTGTGTGTGTGTGTGTCTTACCTTCGTAAGTCTCCAGAATGTGTACGGTGTCTCCGATTTGTAAGGACAACTCTTCATCACAGCGCACGTCATAGTTATAGATGGCTGGGGAAACAAAACGCTGGGTTGAGACACAGCAATCACATTTGTTTTGTGTCTATACTGTAGTTGACTATTATAGGTGATACAGCAATGCAATGCAATAACTAACAATACAACAAATAATATCAGCTTAACAAATGCTCAGAAGCACATTTGCTAAACACACTGCATCCGCAAATGTGCTGTAAACAAATATAATCACAGTGCACACGTCAGTGCTGTATTTAAATCATACATACTCTTCTGTTACACACAATACAAACACATACAGACAAACCACTCAACGTACGTTTAATTGATTAATTGATTGAGGCTGCTAAGTTTCCAGAAACAGCTGAATTCCACCTCCAGTTTGCGTCAGACTTCTGTTTATAGTGTGAAGCTATTTGGTTTGTTATATGAAGCTGAACGTTGTCTTTGTGTTTGTTTTTGAGTTGCCACAGTATGCAATAGATTGGCATGTCTTACGGTCAATATTAGGTCAAAAATGGCAAAAAAAAGAAACAGCTTCCTCTTGAAACTCATCAGTCAATCATTGATTTGAGGAATGAAGGCGATACAATGCTTGAAATTGCCAAAAAACTGCAGATTTCATCCAAAAGTGTAACTACAGTCTTCAAAGACAAAGCACAACTGTCTCTAACAAGGACAGAAAGAGATGTGGAAGACCAGATGTACAACTAAACAAGAGGAGAAGTACATCAGAGTGTCTAGTTTGAGAAATAGACGCCTCACATGTCCTCCGCTGACAGCTTCATTGAATTCTACCCGCTAAACACCAGTTTCATGTACAACAGTAAAGAGAAGACTCAGCAGGACTTATGGGAAGAATTGCAAAGAAAAAGCCACTTTTGAAATGTGAAAAGGTTCGAGTGGGCAAAGAAACACAGACATTGGACAACAGATATTTGGAAAAGAGTGTTACGGATCTTAACCCCATTGAGCTTTTGAGGGATCAGCTAGACTGTAAGGTGCGTGAGAAGTGCCCGACAAGACAATTTCAGAGCATATACATAATTACAGAGTTATAAATTGTATAATTTTTTATATCGCCTAGCTACATGTCTTTCGGCTTTTTCATCCCACACCACAAACGTCATATTTAGACAGTGTGTCAAATAAAAAAATAGTATAAACACAAAACACCCGCATTGTTTTCCCTTGAACTGGTTTTTTTATTACAAATTGTGGGTGGCTGCGTAGCTCATCGAGTAAAGACGCTGACTACCACCCCTGGAGTCATGAGTTCGAATCTAAGGCATGCTGAGTGACTCCAGCCAGGTCTCCTAAGCAACCAAATTGGCCCGGTTGCTAGGGAGGGTAGAGTCACATCGAGTAACCTCCTTGTGGTCGCTATAATGTGGTTCTCGCTCTCGGTGGGGCGCGTGGTGAGTTGTGCATGGATGCCGTGCAGAAGAGCGTGAAGCCTCCACACGTGCTGTGTCTCCACGGTAACATGCTCAACAAGCCACTTGATGAGGTGCGCGGATGGACGGTCTCAAACACTGAGGCAACTGAGATTCGTCCGCCGCCACCCGGATTGAGTCACTATGCCACCATGAGGGCTTGGAGTGCATTGGGAACTGGGCGTTCCAAATTGGGGCAAAAAAAACAGAAATTGCAAACTGTGTTAACGCCCGCTAATTGTTACGAAGGGCTTTTTTTTTAAACCATTTACACACCAAGCAGTCACTCTATGCAACCTATCACTCTCCCCATCAGGTTTGATGTTATCCTAAATTACATCTGCAGCACACAAAGACAAACATTTATTTCTATATACAGCGAGACAAGCCACAACATTCAAAGACGTCTGTCTAGCACATATTTACAAAGACCAACAATTTAAAAAAGCATAGTGCAGAACATGAACGCATACTGTGTGAACAGCAGCTTAATTTACTCACCAAAACCACGTGTGCCTTAAACTAGCGTTACAATGACAGTTCACCCAAAAGTTAGATAGTGAACTATCATTTAGGGACACATTTTTAATTTGAGATCAATCACACACGTTAATGGCAAATGTTGTTAGATCAATCACACTTAAGTTTCACCTCTATCGCTGCTCCAAACCATGATACATGTTCACTTCATCTTTCCAACTTTTCCCACTCATTACATTTTCTCTCCTTTCCTTAATTTCTTTCATCCTAATTGAGCAGTAATTACACAGCACAGCAAAGTCTAAATATTATCTAGTAGAGTACACAAACAGCATACATAAATCACCATCCCAAGAAACTTCCCAAGAAATACACGAGACGGCGAGATCTGTACTTCAAATTCAATAGGCTCCCGTATGCATCTCCCCCCTAAGAACACAATCCAATTATACAACAAACAATATGGAGAGAGAGAAATTCCCAAGGCAGAAGAGCACATCAACTCCTCTGGTAAAAAGTATATGCTTGTAAATATTTAGCATGGCTAACATTTCCATACCAAGAGAACTGTGGCATAAACGGTCACATATGCAGCTCTTATCTTAGCAGGAAAACATTCTACCAAATTACGTCTGCTGAGCTTTCTCTCACACTCAAACACACACACACACACACACACACACACACACACACACATACACACGAGGAAATGTGCACTTGCAAACATAAAGGAATATATTAGCTGAGCTTTCGCCGATGTGATTGGAATTTCAAAGCCTTGCTAACATGCAGCTAAACCAACAGCAATAATCTACAACTGCATGTGAGTATGATTACGACCTTCAAGAGAGAGAAACTTAGGCCCGAATCATACACAAGTACACTAATGCAAACGCTTGTAGAAATGCAAGCTCAATTTCGTGCATTATTGTGTTCCGAAATGTGTCAGACCCGCAATTCATAATGCAATAAATCTGAATCATTAAAAAAAAAAAAAAAAAAGTATAGATTTTTCAATTCAAATGTACAACTTAAAATAGGTCAATAATTTCATTTTGGTCAAGAAATGAATGGATAATACTTAATATTCATAATCTAATCTACACTTATTTAATCTTATTAATTACAAGATATATTCATGCATCAGATGGATGCTTTTGGGGCATCACTTTTTTACTAGTTTTATCATCTCAAGTCATAAGTGCTGTGTTTTTAGGACACCGTGTCAAGTTAAATATAGTTTGAAACATTGATAAATGAGTCTCTAGATCCATGCATTCTGTTGTGCTCAGTCCAGATGTCTTTGAGGGCAAACGTGAGTCTGTGGAAGGGTGTGCTGCTTGCTCGTTGGTTTGACGAGGCATGTTGCCTGTACAGCTGGAGCACCGACTGCCCCCAATACTGCCACATCAGGGTGGTACATTAAGTTCAAATTGCTCCAATATATTTACCCATCCCTACCACAAAAGTGTTTTTATGCAAAAAAAATGCTGGTTGGAAACATCAATCTGCAAAATGGGAAAAAACTAATAGCCTCACTCCAGGTCAATCATTTAAAGAAATGCACATAACCTACAACAGAATCACATTTACTGGATATATTCCCATAGAACTTATTTAGGAAAATAGATTTAAGCTCAGCAAGTGAACACGCTGACTTTCACACCTGGAGTCACAAGTTCGAATCCATGGCGTGCTGAGTGACTCCGGTCAGCCTTCCTGAGCAACCGATTGGCCCGGTTGCTAGGGAGGGTAGAGTCACATGGGGTAACCTCCTCATGGTTGCTATAACGTGGTTCACTCTCAGTGGGGCGTGTGGGGCGTGGATGCCGCGGGGAATAGCGTGAAGCCTCCACACACGCTAGGTCTCCATGGTAACGTGCTCAACAAGCCACGTGATAAGATACGTGGATTGATGCGGGGGCAACTGAGATTCGTCCTCCGCCACCCGGATTGAGACTATGACCCCCCCAAAAAAAGGAATACAAATTTCATTGCACACCATCTTAAATGTTGCTCTGGTTATTCTGAAATGCCAAAATGTGCCATCCAAAAAGCAAAATAGCCACAGTGGCTATTCACCATTTATATTTTGTGCCAATTTCCCCAGAAGTGATGATTCTGTTCTCTTAAAGGGATGGAAATACAGCTTAATTTTGGAAAAAAGTTTTAGTGATATTCTGATTTTTCACATACATTCGTAATGGATGAAACGATGACTACTGATAGATTTGCACATCTATAATAAAAAACGTTTGGCATTTGCACCACGTGCTACGAACACATGTGAACCTGCCTTAAAATTTGGCCATGAGTCGACATAATCACTGCTACTTCACTGGAACAGTCTTCATGTTAGCACACATACGATACCTAACAATGCTGTCTAGGTGGGCAGCTTTTTGGTTTTGGAACAGAGCTGAACAAAGTGTTAACAGAGGAATAAAAGGAAACTAAAAGAGGCAGAGCAGGAAGATCGGTCCAGTATGAGGTGAGCAGTATGTATGGGACATTGACAGGAAGCCGAGTCCCCGGAGATGCCCATCTCCCCAGAAAGAGGGACAACACGAATCTCAGTCGCTTCTCTAAAGAGGACGGACCTCTCTTCCACCACTGGCTCGGAGTGAATAGAACCCATTGACCTGAATGCCAACACCAGCTGCATCTGTTAACCAGCGTTCCCTCGCTTCTCTCCTGCCCTCAGAAGGAAAATCAAATAACATTGTGGAGTAACTAACTACAAGTAAAGAAGCTTCTTGTGATGCACAAATGATGCATTTGCCAAAAAATTATTTTTCTGTAGTGCTTCACTGAACGAGTCACATGTTCTGATCAAGCGGAAATCAGGAGGTAATAGAGTTCACATAAATAGTGATGAGCGCGATTCAGAAGTTGCATTATCCCTCCAAAATTACATTTCTACTCAACAGACAATTAGGTTTAGGTGGGGGGTTTGGGTAAGGCAGCAGAGTTAATAAAATATGCATTTACAACTAAAAAAACAATCCGCTTTTGGCGATACATGTGGACATTTCACCTGGAAACTTGAGCTCCCACGCATACGTTCAACAACACTTCCAGCTTTGGCCACTGGGGGCAATGATTCGAATTTCGGTAAGCGGACACTGATTTCAGCTGAAGAACTTTCAATATACTGTCGCCGAATCCACAGTGGAAGCAGAATGAAATTAGCCAAGTTTAATCTTATTTAATGACTGCACAAAATATAAAATATCAAAAGACGACAACGTTACTTATATATATATATATATATATATATATATATATATATATATACACACTCACCTAAAGGATTATTAGGAACACCTGTTCAATTTCTCATTAATGCAATTATTTAATCAACCAATCACATGGCAGTTGCTTCAATGCATTTAGGGGTGTGGTCCTGGTCAAGACAATCTCCTGAACTCCAAACTGAATGTCAGAATGGGAAAGAAAGGTGACTTAAGCAATTTTGAGCGTGGCATGGTTGTTGGTCCCAGACGGGCCGGTCTGAGTATTTCACAATCTGCTCAGTTACTGGGATTTTCACGCACAACCATTTCTAGGGTTTACAAAGAATGGTGTGAAAAGGGAAAAACATCCAGTATGCGGCAGTCCTGTGGGCGAAAATGCCTTGTTGATGCTAGAGGTCAGAGGAGAATGGGCCGACTGATTCAAGCTGATAAAAGAGCAACTTTGACTGAAATAACCACTCGTTACAACCGAGGTATGCAGCAAAGCATTTGTGAAGCCACAACACGCACAACCTTGAGGCGGATGGGCTACAACAGCAGAAGACCCCACCGGGTACCACTCATCTCCACTGCAAATAGGAAAAAGAGGCTACAATTTGCAAGAGCTCACCAAAATTGGACAGTTGAAGACTGGAAAAATGTTGCCTGGTCTGATGAGTCTCGATTTCTGTTGAGACATTCAGATGGTAGAGTCAGAATTTGGCGTAAACAGAATGAGAACATGGATCCATCATGCCTTGTTACCACTGTGCAGGCTGGTGGTGGTGGTGTAATGGTGTGGGGGATGTTTTCTTGGCACACTTTAGGCCCCTTAGTGCCAATTGGGCATCGTTTAAATGCCACGGCCTACCTGAGCATTGTTTCTGACCATGTCCATCCCTTTATGGCTACCATGTACCCATCCTCTGATGGCTACTTCCAGCAGGATAATGCACCATGTCACAAAGCTCGAATCATTTCAAATTGGTTTCTTGAACATGACAATGAGTTCACTGTACTAAAATGGCCCCCACAGTCACCAGATCTCAACCCAATAGAGCATCTTTGGGATGTGGTGGAATGGGAGCTTCGTGCCCTGGATGTGCATCCCACAAATCTCCATCAACTGCAAGATGCTATCCTATCAATATGGGCC
The DNA here is from genome assembly GCA_032164185.1 of Moxostoma hubbsi. Taxonomy (NCBI): domain Eukaryota; kingdom Metazoa; phylum Chordata; class Actinopteri; order Cypriniformes; family Catostomidae; genus Moxostoma; species Moxostoma hubbsi. The sequence continues at coordinate 1,734,351 of JAVLUX010000173.1, read as the reverse complement.
AACATTTCTAAAGAATGCTTTCAGCACCTTGTTGAATCAATGCCACATAGAATTAAGGCAGTTCTGAAGGTGAAAGGGGGTCAAACACAGTATTAGTATGGTGTTCCTAATAATCCTTTAGGTGAGTGTATATCACATTGTATTGCACAAGCAACTTTGCAGGCAAGGGAGCCAGTTATTGTCTTAAGCCGGTGTATACATGCATGTGGATGAAGCTGAGCTACATTTACACTGAGTACAATCGTACTGGGAATATTACTGCTGTCTTTTGGTCTCCGTGTTGCTAACGTGTCACGTTCATTTGCAGCGCGCCACACACGTTCAGCTGATCAGATCGGCAGTGGCATTAAGACAAGCCCTGTGAATTCTCTTCCTTATTCAGCCTTTAGTGGATTTACAACGTCTAACGATAGTGTTTGCAATATTTTTTGCAAAATCTCGATTTCCCGATTTAAAACAAATACAAAAAAAATCATGTCAAAACGCACATTCAAATGAATCAGAAAAACCGACGAGCTTAAGTGCAGCCGACTCGTTTTTCAAAAGAGTAGCTTGACTGTACTTGAACTGCAGCAGTAAAGATACAGTTTCAGAGTAGTTTCATCAAAACTGGTCTCTAAGCCATGGACAGCTGGGTTGGCAGATAGCAGATAGCAAAACCCTCCAAAAGACCTCTGAAAATATCCCATAAACTCAACGTACAATCTGAACATCCCTGGCCAGTCCTGAGGGCTGAAACGGGGGCATTTTGGCACACGGTTATCTCTCAAGTATTCTACAAAGGCAGGCCGGGAATGAAATGTGCACTGGCCTATTGAAGGCACTGACTGACAGACTCATAAGCGCACAAAAAGAATAATAGTATTATGTTAGATATCTGGCCGCAGGTGATGAGACCCATTGAGAATAACTCGCCTGTAGAAAAATAAGTGCCCATTACAACCAGGTTGCGTGAGCCAGCCATAGTACAAGGCAACAGGAATATATCAATAGCAGAGAAAAAAGTCGAGGGTGAACATCAGAAATGAATGATCAACATACGCCAAAAATGTGTTTGTCGTGTTTGTGGTTAGAAATTCCATCCATCCCAATGTAATCAGTAGCAATTTAATAACAAAACAAAAAGAAGTGAAACAGAGTGCAATAGTGTTCACCCACTTTTTCAGCCGTCTATGTGAAGTATTTTTCCTAAAATCCCAAAAAACCTAAATAAAAAAGTTCTAAATCATGAATCAAACCAAAGAGCTCCAAGGTGAGTCTCAACATTACAAACTTCGATTCATCCATCCATCCATCCATCCATCCATCCATCATCAACCGCTTATCCTGTACAGGGTCGCGGGGGGCTGGAGCCTATCCCAGCTAACATTGGGCGAAAGGCAGGGTACACCCTGGACAGGTCGCCAGTCCATCGCAGGGCCACACATATACAGACAACCACTCACACTCACATCCACACCTAGGGCAATTTTTTTGGAGACATCAATTAACCTAGCCTGCATGTCTTTGGATGGTGGGAGGAAGCCGGAGCACCCGGAGAGAACCCACGCAGACACGGGGAGAACATGCAAACTCCACACAGAAAGGCCAGGGCAACCGGGGTTTGAACCCACGACCTTTTTGCTGTGAGGCAACAGTGCTAACCGCTGCACCACCGTGCCGCCCAACTTCGATTCAACGCAAAAAAAAGAAGGCTGTTTAAAATCGGACAAAATAAAGGTACAAGACTTTGTACTTTGGTCTTTGGTGGTGGCGTAGTGGCTAGAGCACAGGGCTACTAATCAGAAGGTTGCTGGTTCGATCCCCACAGCCACCACCATTGTGTCCTTGAGTAAGGCACTTAACTCCAGGTTGCTCCGGGTGGGGATTGTCCCTGTAATAAGTGCACTGTAAGTCGCTTTGGATAAAAGCGTCTGCCAAATGCATAAAATGTCAATGTAAAATGCAGTACACACATTAGTCGAGCAACCATGGATAGCATGTCCACATTAGCAATCACATTTACAAAAAAATACTGAATCAAAGCAACTGCACATACAGCACAAGTGAAGCACTTTTACATTGGGCTGAATCCGAAAACGTAAGCAGCTGACTTGCTACCTTGCTTCCTAATCAGTAAATGGCTTAACTGAACGAACTCAAAAGGAAACTGATCTCCGAACAGTTTGAAAAGCACCTTAATTTCATCCTACCTCTTGTCTACCTATACAGCCTCCGGAGGCAGCATTTTCCTGGCCCTGACCACAAACCTTGACTGGTCGTTTACATGTCTATGTCATTTCACATGCAAGCAGGTGATTTTCGGCACCCTAAAGGAACAAATCGGCTAAAAGGGAAAAATTAGAGATGCACCGATCGACCGGCCAGGGACTGGAATCAGCCGGTTTTCCGCATGCTCGTCCCGGACCGGTAACCGGCCAGTCAGTCCCACGACTTCCCGATTCGGTCCGTTTTGTTGCCAGCAGCGCAGGCAATAACGTCACAGCCGCGTGGAAACATGACATTGGCGTGGAAGATCTTCCACTGTGCGTGAAAAATACATAAAGTTCGCAATTTTTTATATTTGTAAGGCTAAAGTAAGCCGCGGGGGAACCACCACGATAACGTTCGGAACAATAAACCTAATTAGACACTTAAAACACCCTCACCCAGCTGAAAATACCGCTTTTAAAAAAGAGGCTAAAAAAGTTAAGCGGCTAAAGCTAGCCAGAGATCAAAGCCAGCCATCAAGTCAGCATCCTCTCCTATCTTTCCTTGGTATGAAAAGACCAAAGGAATTACGAGGAAAATTATGGAATTCATGGTCCTGGATGACCAGCCGTTCTCCGAACTTCTCGCGTCTACTGCCTGCGCAGATTTCAACAGATGGGTTTTGGTTGGCAGGTTGAGGTCACAAATTGGTTTTGGTTGCCAGGTTGAGGTCTCAAATGATTAGAAATGTGTTTGTTGCATCGATTGTGTGAGTTGGATACGTTTCATACAAGATCTGGCGACTGGACAACCTTGGAATAATATATTGATGTGATTATTCATATAACATGGTTTGGGCCATACAAATTACGGGAGTTTCCCGGGAGAAATAACAAAATGGGAGAGGGGTGTGAAATACGGGAGACTCCCGGGAAAAACGGGGGTGAGTGACGACAAGCCGATCCCGAAGCAGCAATCAGTTTTACCTCTGATATTTGGGAACTAGCATATGCTTAATGTCAATGTTGAGCGTATTGGACACTTCAGTTTTGTTCATAGGATTGTAATATTTGGAATTGTTTTGTTAGACGAGTAAAAAATAGAAAAAGGTCAATTTATACAAATCGTGGAAAATGACATCAGTTTTGTTATGTAAAGCAACTCATTTACAGTTCCTTGTTATTTCTACCTCTTTCCAGTCACAGAGCACTTTATATATCAGAAGTCAGAGAAGATCCTGGAACTTTGTTTGGAGGAAATTGCAATGTTTAATCATTTATTTTATTATGAAAATTTAATTTTGCATTGAAGAAAGGTATGCGGTCAATAATAGTTCTTAGAAAGAAAATCGGACTTGGAAAAATTCGGTATCGACAGGTCACACTTGGAAAAAAATTTTTAAAAAAAGAAATCGGAATCGGCCAAGAAAATTGCAATCGGTGCATCTCTAGGAAAAATGTATCGGCCAATGCCGATAATTAAAAAGTAAGAATATCGGCTGATTTATCGGTCGACCACTAATCATGGGTATTTTTAAAGTGAAGTTAAAATACAGCAGGACTGATCCTTCAACCGAAGCATAAATCGTTGATTAACAATGTCTGAGTTTGAGGTAGATGTCTTTAAAGGTTTATAACTTGTCTTTATAAATCAATCCACCAATCAGGTAAACAAATGAAATGTTTCCTCTGCAACCAGTCCATCTAGGATCTCTCATTCACATGCTATTTTGTGCTATTAAAACACTAGAATAGATTCAATCCCATGAACCTCACAAACGTAGTCAAGTGCAGCGATTGTCCTTCATAAGAAATGTTCATTGAAGCGGTCTGGGAACTTGTAAACAACTTTCTCCCTGGTGGAGTGATAAAGTGCTATCGTAAAACCAGACAATCAGATTAAACCTCGGCAGTTTTGAAAAGCAATTTTTGAGTGCATTATGCATCATAAGAGTCCGTGAACAGTCTGAAAAGGTCCACATAGGGACTCACATCTTAGCCAACAGTTTCCATATAAGTATATAAACAAACACGCATGCAATCAGCTTGTGAGACAAAAGTCTAACAGAGAAAATTCACCATCCTGTCAACAACTCCGCCACTGTGACCACAGTCAACTATATACAACCCCCAAGTGTCACTCTCAGGGAGTTTAAAAAAACTATAGCTGAAATAAATATACACTATGTGTATTACAGTACATCTAGACCACTTGTCACATACACTGACATGTGTACGCATGCATAGACACACGCAAGTCCTACCTTGCTTGGAATGGAATGAGGAATACAGGGGGAAAAACAGCCTCAAACGATGAGTTTTTCTTTCTTTAACAAGGATATATTGTGGTTTCTGAAGAAGAGAAAGCTCTCTGATCATGTTCATTTAGTCAGCAAGAAACAAAAGAGCCTCACAGTTTCACAGAGAGCCAGAAATCAGTGTTTCCAGCTTACGTGAATTACAGAGGAGAGACGGTCGTGTTTATCCAGAGGCCGAACCCCTGCAATTAACCTGAAATTAAAAAGGACGACAAGCATGGGGGGAAATATTTCTGTTCTTTTATATTCTCTTTACTCCCAATTTGGAATGCAAAATTCCCACTACTTAGTAGGTCCTCGTGGTGGCACGGTTACGTCAATCCTGGTGGCGGAGGACAAGCCTCAGTTGCCTTGGCTTCTGATACAATTAATACGTGCATCTTGACTCGTTGTGCATGACACCGCGGAGACTCACAGCATGTGGAGACTCATGCTACTCTCCACGATCCACACACAACTCACCACACGCCCCATTGAGAGAACCACTAATCACCACCACGAGGAGGTTACACCATGTGACTCTACCCTCCCTAGCAACCGGGCCAATTTGGTTGCTAAGGAGACTCACAGCATGTGGAGGCTCATGCTACTCTCCACGATCCACACGCAACTCACCACACGCCCCATTGAGAGCGAGAACCACTAATCACCACCGCGAGGAGGTTACCCCATGTGAATCTACCCTCCCTAGCAACCGGGCCAATTTGGTTGCTAAGGAGACTTACAGCATGTGGAGGCTCATGCTACTCTCCACGATCCACACACAACTCACCACACGCCCCATTGAGAGCGAGAACCACTAATCACCACCACGAGGAGGTTACCCCATGTGACTCTACCCTCCCTAGCAACCGGGGCAATTTGGTTGCTAAGGAGACTCACAGCATGCGGAGGCTCATGCTACTCTCTGAGATCCACACACAACTCACCACACGCCCCATTGAGAGCGAGAACCACTAATCGTGACCATGAGGAGGTTACCCCATGTGACTCTACCTTCCCTAGCAACCGGGCCACTTTGGTTGCTTAGGAGACATGGCTGGAGTCGCCACTGTATTGCACTCAACAGCCTGTTAGCAAACGATGACTTCATTTTATATTCAAACAAAACAGATTATTGCAAAGGGCGTTCACACACTTTTTAATTCAAGTTTTTTTATGGATTCATTTTGATAAATACCACTAATTACAACAAAACTTATCATTTGTAATTCAACTTCATAACACAGTAACAGTTCTTGTTTCATTTAGTGTCAGACATAATCAAATGAATGATTTATATTTATAGTAAGTTTTTGATTCACTAAAAAGAAACGGCTGATAACAGTCATTCGTTCGGGAATCAGACTACTCTGGTCAGGATGTTTGTTTCACACCGTAGATTCAAAAGAACTAACTCATACGAGTCATTTGTTTGGGAATTGGACAACTCTGGTCGCACTGAATGATGCAAACTGTAGATTCAAAAGAACCAGCTCAAGAGAGTCATTTGTTTGGGAATTGGCCAACTGTGGTCAGGATGTTTGTTTCACACTGTAGATTCAAAAGAACCAGCTCCAAGTCATTCGTTCAAGAGGTCGCACCATATGTTTCGCTGTAGAACCAACTCATATGAGTTATTTGTTCGGGAATCAGTCTACACTGGTCACACTGAATGATGCAAGCTGTAGATTCAAAAGAGTCATTTGTTTGGGAATTGGACTCCTCTGGTCAGGATGTTTGTTTCTCACTGCAGATTCAAAAGAACCAGCTCAAAAGAGTCATTTGTTTGGGAATTGGACTCCTCTGGTCAGGATGTTTGTTTCACACTGTAGATTCAAAAGAACCAGCTCAAAAGAGTCATTTGTTTGGGAATTGGACTCCTCTGGTCACGCTGAATGATGCAAGCTGTTGATTCAAAAGAACCAGCTCAAAAGAGTCATTTGTTTGGGAATTGGACTCCTCTGGTCAGGATGTTTGTTTCACACTGCAGATTCAAAAGAACCAGCTCAAAAGAGTCATTTGTTTGGGAATTGGACTCCTCTGGTCAGGATGTTTGTTTCACACTGTAGATTCAAAAGAACCAGCTCCGAGTCATTCGTTCAAGAGGTCGCACCATATGTTTCGCTGTAGAACCAACTCATATGAGTCATTTGTTCGGGAATCAGTCTACACTGGTCACACTGAATGATGCAAGCTGTAGATTCAAAAGAACCAGCTCAAAAGAGTCATTTGTTTGGGAATTGGACAACTGTGGTCACTCTGAATGATGCAAGCTGTAGATTCAAAAGAGTCATTTGTTTGGGAATTGGACAACTCTAGTCACGCTGAATGATGCAAGCTGTAGATTCAAAAGAGTCATTTGTTTGGGAATTGGACAACTCTAGTCACGCTGAATGATGCAAGCTGTAGATTCAAAAGAACCAGCTCAAAAGAGTCATTTGTTTGGGAATTGGACTCCTCTAGTCAGGATGTTTGTTTCACACTGTAGATTCAAAAGAACCAGCTGAAAAGAGTCATTTGTTTGGGAATCAGTCTACACTGATCACACTGAATGAACCAGCTCAAAAGTGTCACTTTTTCAGGATTCTGACACCTTCCGATCACACTGCATGTTTCGCACTGTAGATTCAGAAGAACCGATTCATTAGTCATTGTTCAGGAATTGGACTACACTGGTCGTCCTGCTACATGCTTCGCACTGTAGATTATAAAGTGTGTCATTTGTTTGTGAATATGACTACAAAGTGTTTTCCTGAGTCTGACCAACATAAAAAGTGACTAACCACAGTTAGTGGCATTTGGGGGGTGGGTATCTGAAATAGATCCAACATTAATAGACAAGCATGGGAAAAAAAAAACGTTGTTTTTCAAAGTATTTGCATAATAAGTATTTGCATTTTGATCCAAGCAGCTTTTAAAAATCTCAAAGAAATCACACATGCACACAAAAAAACTAACCAACAGAAACAAATCAAACAACTCTGTCATTTATGCAACATCATTAACACTTATCAACAGACTAACAGCTTGACATGTTTCTGCTTTCATAACCGGAAAAAGTAAATATAGCTTTTATTATGTGTCATTTTTGTCCTGCCAGCTGCCCATGATGGTTCAACAATATGTCTGCCTTCATATCGCAATAACCATAAAGCAGACAAGTCTCCACAAAGTCCAACAGCGCTTCTGAAGAGCTTCATTAGTATTTTTGCACTAGTCTGAAGGGGAGGACAATTTTCACTAATTAGCTTGTTTGCAGCTAACGGAGTTCCAGCAGCGAAACTCAAATCCTGCCCGCGACAGCGACCCTGAGTCTGCTGCTGTCATGTCCAATCAGAACCGGGTCAGACCCACTCCGTTCATCATTATTACTGCAGAATTGCACACACACACACACACACACACACACACACACGCACACCAACACTGCTGAATGCAGCAGCACTGGGTCAGTTTCTGTGGTGGTAATGCACCTAGACTTCTGCCGGCTAATTGCTTCATTTTAATTAGTTTACTACACTTGAACTTATGCAGGTCCCAAATTTAATAATGGGAAAATAATTGCTTCATCCTGTTCAGAGAATTCCCATTATTGAGCCAAGGATTCTACAACACGTCACACGTGTATTACATTGATTGAACAGGGTTTAAAATCACCTTCTCTGCAGGTCTGAAGAACTCAGACTGAATTCAGACCAAAACTGGTTTCACACTAGAACTTTCGATGTGGATCCAAATCAATTTTACGTCCAAACTTACGTCAAATACTGTCTCATTAGACTAGTTATGATCCCACCTTGTCTCATAACTTGAGAGTATCAGACCGTTAAAACAGACGTCTCAAAATTGGTAAAAATGTTGTTGATGGTGATATAAATTAGATGGCCATTCCTCTGCCTTTATCACTAAACACTAATTGCAATGCATCAGTGGTTCAAAGTATCACGATTCAAAGCCAAATAATGCAAAGTCAAAAAAAAAGAGTGAAAGTCTCAAAGCACTGCCAACGAAGAGAAAACACTAACTCAAAAGCGATTCCCTTCGATGCTAACACGCACAATTTGCTACATATTTTCAATGCGGTTACATACCAGGCAATGAAGGCAGTGCGAATATAGATTGTGCCGTAGTCCACAGGTTCCAGTGTGGGCAGGAGATAATGGGATGACAGAGGACAAGGTCAGGAGGGGTCAGAAACAGCAAGAATCGACCAGAACGAGAGTCATGAGAGCAGCAAAAGCGCCCATGCTAATATCACTGCCAGCCTGGCAGACAGAGACATTCCTATATTCCTGAGAGATCAATATTTGCAGAACAAAATTATCGGATAAACCGATATTCCAAAACACACAAGGTTAATTATGAAGCTAGAGTATCCGTTTGGCTGACATGCTTAATTTGTGGCTTTGCTAAGGCAAGCATGACTGATTTAAAGGCATACATCCCAAGCCCAAGTATTAAACTTCAGCTTGTAATCTGTCACGTGCCGTTGGTGCTACAGACATGAATCAGGCAGCTTGTTGAGGAGAGGTGTGCGCTTACTTTTCTAAATAATCAGACTTAAAGATTCTTCATTTTCATTAAAAGGTCATGAAAACCCAAACCACATTTCTGGAGGTATGTACACATTGCACATCACTAAAAACAATGGGAGCACTCACTATGTTTAATATTAGGAGTAAAGTGGGTAATTGTTCAATTTTAAGCCATTTCGTTGTTCCGGTTTAAAAACGAAAGTTGATGCAACGTCCAAAAATGTGAAGTATACGTGTACACTCACATCCACACCTAGGGCAATTTTTGGGAGACATCAATTAACCTAGCTTGCATGTCTTTGGATGGTGGGAGGAAGCCGGAGCACCCGGAGACAACCCACGTAGACACGGGGAGAACATGCAAACTCCACACTGAAAGGCCGGGGCAACCGGGGTTTGAACCCACGACCTTCTTGCTGTGAGGCGACAGTGCTAACCGCTGCACCACCGTGCCGCCCTCGCATTACATATAGGTCAATAGCAGTCACGAAACAGATATGATAGCCGACTTTTACACTAAACACCATGGTGAGATTGAAATCACTCATCGGAACGGGTCGCAGGCCATAACGAATGCAAATAAATTGTGTGGAATCTTCAATATTTCTTATATTTTGTCATTATAATCATGTCAATACTAGCACACAATCAACAGCGAGAGAGGAACAGGCTATATTATTTGAAATATAAGAACTTTTCGCACCTGCATTCAAATCTACATCTAGATGTAATCCTTCCTCGTGATCACGCGGCGTGATTTCATGAGCTGAATGGGAACCTAAACACTGTTAAAATGTGACAAGACTCGCACGGTGCATACAAGCCAATCACACATCACAAGCTGATCAGCTCTTTTGCTTATATTTTGAATAGACTCAGATTTTTTAACCACATGATGTGTGTTTCTGCGTTCACTTTTAATCATTTAATGTCATTTTGAATGTGATCATGGTTGGAGGGTGTACCTATATGCGAAGTCTCAAGGATTAATAGTGGTGTTTTTCTTATTACAGTGGTTCCCAAACTTTTAACAGTGACGTACCCCTCCAAATATTCAACATCCTTACTCGTACCCCCTCTCTAATGCATTGATAACTTTCACATAAGGTATTTTGAATATATGTATATTTAACACATTATCTTTGTAAAGCAACTCCCTTATATTAAACATGTTATATTTGTATGTTTTGGCTTACCGATTGAGATGGGTATGCTAGATATGATATAACTGCATAACTTGAAAACTCCCCCTTCATCACCTCACGGTATGTGTGTCTGGAATTGTGCATTATTGCAGGGTACGTCATTGGCGGCAGACTTCGAGCATTTCTGGTAATATCTGTGCAATTGCGTGGTCAGCTCAAGGTGCTTTTTTTAAAAATATCATGCAACGATGTAAAAACAGGTCTCTAGCGTGCAAGCAAATGTGAGTGAAAATTACTGCGTGTGAAAGTGGGAAATGATTTGGCCACACCAGGTGTCTGACACCTGTCAAAGCTATTGAACTTATACCATCAGAATCAAAACTCCCTATGCAACTAACCTTGAATACAAATTATGTTTTAAACTGTGAAAAAAGAAACATACAAACTAAAATCGTGGACAACTGACATGTGCAAGTCTGGTAAAACAGTGAAGGATCAATTTCACTTGCGATCACTAAGACATGTCACCTAGCAGTGTGCTGGACTGGCGAAAAAAGACGCTTGTGTGACGCACGACGCATGAGTAGACGCATTTTTTTTAACAACAAAAGATAAGGTTTGACTGCATATTTATCTGACCTTTATAACACAATGATTATGGTGTTTATACCATATCATATACACGTATGGAGTGGTGGTGGTGTACTCTAAAGCACATAACTGGTAATCAGAAGGTTGCTGGTTCGATCCCCACAGCCACCACCATTGTGTCCTTGAGTAAGACACTTAACTCCAGGTTGCTCCGGGGGGATTGTCCCTGTAATAAGGGCTCTGTAAGTCGCTTTGGATAAAAGCGTCTGCCAAATGCATAAATGTTAAATGTTATACACTAGAGGGCGCACAAAATTATTTTTGCCAGTGACAAATATATGAACTGTGTTTGAACGTATTTTAGACTGGTGAAATTAAAAGAACGGTAAATCTCCGAATTTTATTTGCATACCCCTATTGTCACCTCACATACCACCCCCCACCCCCCCCCCCCCAGGGAGTATGCATACCCAAGTTTGGGAAACACTGCCTTATTACATCACGTGTTGTTCTGAAAGCAAACAGACACAAATGAAACACGGGATGTAGGCTGACATCCGCACAGACTGACTGAAGCAAAGCGGGCACGTTTATATGCACGATTAACCGAAAGTGAAGCGCTGCCGGCTCGTGATGCGTGAATGGCTTGCACGCGCTGCACGAGTCTGTTGAGTATACTGCAGTCTCGTCACATTTTAACTTTTTATTTCACTTCCCATTCAGCTTGTGAAAACATGCTGCGTGATCATGAGGAAAGATTACATCAAGATGTATATTGGAATGCAGGTGCGCAATTTATATAAATAAAACAGTCTACTATATTCTCAGAAAGCAAGTGTAAATATCTTATATGTTGCTACTCAAGTAAATCTTGTTTTAAGGATCTTTAGACCATTTTGAATGAACAAAAACACTTGATAATAGGATTTTATGCAGTGATTTTTTTTGACTGAATTAAACAATAAAAATATATATTTTTCCATTTAATTCAGCGAGTGTCATTTAGAGGTATCTTTAAAAGAAAATGTTGTCCTCTTTATTGTTAGTAAGCACATTTAATACAACCCTTTAACTCCGTTCACATGGAGAATAGTCCGTTAAGAGCGAATGATTAATCGTTGCAATAATAAAAATAAACTGTAGTTGCTGCCATATCGGACTTCTCAACACTAAATATAAATTAATTATTTATTTTAACCGGTTCATTTACATGACGATTCTCTTAAATGATTTGGATTTAAATATGAGAGAGAAAAGATGGATTAGGTGAGTGTGTTTGATTACTTCCTCTGCTGCATTCGTGCGTTCACAGTACAAGGTGTCAAATGTAGCGTTTTGTGACGCCACAGCGCCACTTTTCGAATAATGTAGCTCGTTACTGGAAAAGTTAATAGTGATGCTGTTTTTGCAGCCTGGTCTCGTGAACATTACGTGACCATGGCAACATTTTTGCTAAATTAAATTACATGCCTTAATACATATTTAATCATTTGCCTTATTACACGTTTGGCTGCAGTTTCCCAGTGAAATATCCAGCGGGGGGGCGCCAAAAGCGAGTGAAATGGTGTTGTAATCAGAAAACGTTTTTAAAGGGTTAGTTTACCCCAAAATTTTAATGATCCCATAATTTAGCCATCCTTGGGTGTTTATGACTTTCTTCTTTCAGCCACTTCTCATGAATGTGCTTTTATTGGGCTTCAAAATCATTCATCTAAGGTACCATTCACTCCCATTATAAAGCTTGGAAGAGCCAGGATATCCTCCGATTGTGAAGACTCTGATTGTGTTTGGCTGAAAGAATATACACCATAGGATAGCTTGAGGGTGAGTAAATTATGGGATAATTTTCATTTTTGAATGAATATTGCTGGACCTTTCTGCAGCCTTCGGCACAGTCACCCATCAGATATTACTCTCTACCCTCTTCTTGCTGGGCATCACAGGAACTGTGCTTGACTGGTTTAACTCCGATCTCTCAGGTAGGACCTTCAAGGTAGCCTGGAGAGGTGAGGTATCCAAGCCACATCAGCTACTTACTGGAGTACCTCAGGGATCAGTGCTTGGGCCACTACTCTTCTCTATACATCACTGGGACCCATCATTCAAGCACATGGGTTCTCTTACCACTGCTACGCCGATGACATGCAACGCAGCTTGTCTTTTCAGCCCAACGACACCACTCGAGTGATTTGAGTGACTGCTCGAATCTCTGCCTGTCTGGAAGACATCTCGGCCTGGATGAAGGAACACAACCTGCAACTCAACCCAGCCAAGACTGAACTTGTCTATCCAGCCAACCCTGCTGTTGAACACAACATCATCGTGCAGCTCAGTACAACTACAGTATCGCCTTCCAAAACGGTCAGAAATCTAGGGGTAACCATTGATAAAAAGCTACATTTCACAGACCACATCTCAAAGACTGCAAGATCATGTAGATTCACACTCTATAATATAAGGAAGAAAAGACCTTTCCTCTCTGAACATGCCACACAACTGCTTGTTCAGTCACTTGTCATCTCTAGACTGGACTACTGTAACGCTCTCATTGCAGGCCTCCCTGCATGTGCAATTAGACCTCTGCAAATGATCCAGAATGCAGCAGCACGTCTGTTATATAATGAACCAAAGAGCGCACATGTTACACAACTCTTGGTCTCTCTCCACTGGCTGCCGGTTGATGCATGTATCAAATTCAAGGCTCTGGTCCTGGCATACAAAACAGTCACTGGATCTGCTCCAACACACCTAAAATCATTTCAGCAGAGCTACGCGCCCACCAGACGCCTCCGGTTGGCTAAGGAACGTCGCCTTGATGTACCAACACAAAGAGGCACCGAAAGACTTTCCCGGACTTTAAGTTTCATCATACAACGTTGGTGGAATGACCTTCCCAACTTAACCAGTCACTAAAAAGAAGAAAATAAATTCTTGTTGCACTTTAATCCGTTTTGAATAATTTTCTGAGGCTAGTGATACTTTGTAGTATGGCACTTTCCATGCCACCTGTCTCCTTAAGATGATTCGCTTATGTTTTCCTGCTTTGGATAAAAGCGTCTGCCAACCTTACACTTAACCAACAGTGTCCAAAATCAAAATGAGAAAAGAAAAGTACATTTTTTTGAAGCACGTTGTGTCGCATCTATGACACTCGTCTCACGTGTCAGCTTGCATACTTGAGTCAAAAATCCCTCTATTAGGTGAGCTACCGTGGCGGTTAATCACAATGGAATAAGTGTGTAAATATAGGCGAGTGTGTAATAGAAGTGTTACAATGCATCATTTTTCAAATGATGCATTCCGAGTAAAATTGTTTCAATATTCTAAAATTCTAAAATAAGTGTTTATAAAGTCAAAATCACAAACATTCATCTCAAGTTAACCACGCATCTCAAGAAATCTCAATAAAACAACACTATTACATCAAATCATTGTCTGCCATGTGTCTCGAACAGCTACAGTGATTCTCTTAGAATACTGCCATCCTCACCATTAATGCCAACAGAAGAGTCATTAATCTTTGTCAGTCGTGAATACTCAGGTACGCAGTGACATCACTGACATTTACAAGCGAGTCACTCCTTGACAGAGCCAAAGCTGGTGTGCGTTTGATTGAACTGTCACACAGGGAAGTGAATATTTGAGTCGATCACACAAATTCATACAAACTGTGTTTGTTTAAGAGAAGGTGGCTACAAAGAGAAGGAAATAAAGCTCATTTTCTGCTCAGTGGTTCTAAAAAAAAAACAATCAATCCAACTGTACAGATTAAACAAATATGTCCGACTCCAGGACATCTGTTCCCTACTGACTCATTCCGCTATTGTACATATTTACCCGTTCATACACATTTAGTTTGTTTTCACACCTAGTTTCTTTGTAGCATTTGTTCTGAATGGTGCATTCTCTATATGAACACATCAATCACAATCAGATCAGCACCAAAACAACTGGACTGAAACCTCATCGAAGTAGTCTTGTAGTGGGAATGCCATCAGACACAACGCACCAACAAACCAACCAGATATCCCTATACCAACCATCAGCAAACCTGATGAAACGTTTGGCGGCTAGATATCATATATTCAGTAAATGCATGTTTAATAAAAGTGCTACATAATTCTCCATTTTAGTAAACCACTTCTCACTATTCAAGGCTTGGCGTAAGCAACTTAACACACAAAAGACAGTCAAAAGTATCCAGGACATACTCACTTTTTAAATGTTTGTCATAGGACTGCATTATACATTATATATAATTTAATTTGTAATGTAATAAAATGTTAAATGACTTATTTTGTCATTCACATTAATTCCATATTTTGATAATGAAATTCCTCTTTAGTGTAATACTCTGCTATAACATGGTTAGAGTACAGAGATAAAGCCTTTTAGACGCCACACTTCTAGTCACAAATGAGCCCCTTTATTTTAGGGTAAGCAACATGCATTATTAATATCATAACATGTTAGATCGTTGACTTTAGCCTGAATTGATAGAAGAGTATTACATGAATACAATGGAACCATGGCGAATTAAACCGTTTATTAACTACCCAAAAAAATGTCATTTTCGGCTTATTTTTTATTTTATTTTTTTCCATGAAGATGCAGTTCCCTACAAAATAATCACCCCAATCATTCTAGAATGAGTGGTGGTGGCGTAGTGGGCTAAAGCACATAACTTGTAATCAGAAGGTTGCTGGTTTGATCCCACCGGCCACCACCATTGTGTCTTTGAGCAAGGCACTTAACTCCAGGTTGCTCCGGGGGGATTGTCCCTGTAATAAGTGCACTGTAAGTCACTTTGGTGGAGGTGTAGTGGTCTAAAGCACATAACTGGTAATCAGGAGGTTGCTGGTTTGATCCCCACAGCCACCACCATTGTGTC
This sequence comes from Moxostoma hubbsi, assembly GCA_032164185.1. Taxonomy (NCBI): domain Eukaryota; kingdom Metazoa; phylum Chordata; class Actinopteri; order Cypriniformes; family Catostomidae; genus Moxostoma; species Moxostoma hubbsi. The sequence continues at coordinate 1,718,700 of JAVLUX010000173.1, read as the reverse complement.
CTTGAGTAAGACACTTAACTCCAGGTTGCTCCGGGGGGATTGTCCCTGTAATAAGTGCACTGTAAGTCACTTTGGTGGAGGTGTAGTGGTCTAAAGCACATAACTGGTAATCAGGAGGTTGCTGGTTTGATCCCCACAGCCACCACCATTGTGTCTTTGAGCAAGGCACTTAACTCCAGGTTGCTCCGGGGGGATTGTCCCTGTAATATGGTGAATTTGTGACTTGTGAATTTGTAAGTCGCTTTGGATAAAAGTCATCTGGTGAAGTCATCCTGTATTTTTTTATATCGTAATATATATTGCAGCCCTATTTTGTCACAAATTCACCATATTCAACATTTCATAGACAATTACTGTCAGACATCAAAACATGAAACTTAATAAAAGGTATCTTAAGACTAGGGATGCACAAATATAATTTGTTCTTTTATTATAATGAATCATATTAAAACCCTGGGGGCTTTTATTTTGATGGAACATGTTAGGAAGACGGTGAGCATGACATAGAGTGTCTGACTGTGAGCTAGTTCACAGTCGTTTAATATGCTTTCCATTTCAATCTGGTGAATTGCTCCTCTGGTTCCGATCTCAATGCATATTATAAGCGAATTGAACTATTGAGCATCTATATCTGATTGAGGTCATGTGGAGCGCTTCCGTAGTGCAAGCCAGTCTGAGAGTTAAAAACAGCAGCGTGTCATCAGCCTGTGTGTGCTATGTATATCCACGTATGACAACAGAGCACCACTCATTTACTTTAGTGCGCTTTGCATGCAGACTAATTATTTATTTATTAAACACAGCCTTTTGAGAGTCACAAAGTTATCATTTGTCTTCAAGAGACTGTGAATAAAATGTGCAAGTCATGTGGACTACTATAATGATGCTTATATGGTTCTTTTATGCGATTTTTGGAGCTTGACAGTGACGACAATCACAAACACAAAGTATCAGATTTGGATTGGGCTTGTCAGACCGATACCAGATGCGATTAAAAATGTCAGTATCAGAGGATGCAATGAAAGTGAATGGTGACTGAGACCAACAGTCTGCTTAACACCACATTATGCGTTCATGAAAGAAAGAAAATCATGCAGATTTTTAACAACAAGAAGCTTATTAAATGACAGAATTTTCATTTTGGGGTGAAAAATGACCAGCCGACTAATCATACAAACAACCCAAAGACTACATTGTTTTGCACATCCTCATTGTAATACGACACTGTCTGATCTCTACAGTGTCCATAACCTATCCTGTAGCTCAACTGGTAAAGCATGGTGCTAGGATTGCCAAGATCATGGGTTCGATTAAAAGGTGAATACACTGCAAGTCGCTTTGGATAAAAGTGACGGCTAAATGCATAAATGTATCCAATCAAACAGAACCTTGTCAGCTGATTAGACAATATGAGTGTGAAATATGCCACAGAGATTTTTTTCGCATTTGTCCATCTGTCACTATGGTTGGGCTGTGTGAATGGGGCAAGACTGGACCCCCTAAAACTCTATCTGTCTGTCTGTGTGCGTGCGTGCGTGTGTGTGTGTGTGTGTGTGTGTGTGTGTGTGTGTGTGTGTGTGTGTCTGTCTGTCTGTCTGTGTGTGTGCATGTGCATGTTCATGTGTGTGTGCGTGCATGTGCATGTTCATGTGTGTGTGTGTGCATGTGTGTGCATGTTCATGTGTGTGTGCGTGCATGTGCGTGCATGTTCATGTGTGTGTGCGTGCATGTGCATGTTCATGTGTGTGCGTGTGCATGTTCATGTGTGTGTGTGTGTGTGTGTGTGTGCATGTGAAATGTTCATGTGTGTGTGCGTGCATGTTCATGTGTGTGTGTGCGTGTGTGTGTGCATGTTCATGTGTGAGTGTGTGCGCATGTTCATGTGTGTGTGTGTGTGTGAGTGTGTGCATGTGCATGTGTGTGTGCGTGTGTGTGTGCATGTTCATGTGTGTGTGTGTGTGTGTGTGTGTGTGCATGTTCATGTGTGTCAAGTCAATTTTATTTGTATAGCGCCTTTCACAACACACATCGTTTCAAAGCAGCTTTACAGAAGTTCAGCATTAACAGATGATAAAAATGTAATGTCTATAAAGTCGATAAATCATCATCCTTGTGCAGGGCTCCAAACTGCGACTAAAAATGGTCGCATTTATGACCAAATAAATTTATTTGTGAGTGTAATTTCTGTCAAGGTCGCCATTGGCGACAGTAAAAATTTACTCCCTTTGATTTTAAAATTTGCATTACATTTCCCGAGATACATTACAAAAGTTTATATCAAAAGAAATAGAGTTCATTGCAGGAACTAACCATTTCAAAAAAAAAAAAAAAGAGACTGTGAGAAAACACGGTGATATGTGTGTGTGTGTGTGTGCATGTGCATGTTCATGTGTGTGTGTGTGCATGTGTGTTCATGTGTGTGTGTGTGCATGTGCATGTGTGTGTGCGTGCATGTGCATGTTCATGTGTGTGTGTGTGTGTGCATGTTCATGTGTGTGTGTGTGTGTGTGTGTGTGCATGTGTGTGCATGTGCATGTTCATGTGTGTGTGTGTGCATGTTCATGTGTGTGTGTGTGTGTGCATGTGTGTGTGTGTGCATGTGCATGTTCATGTGTGTGTGTGTGTGTGCATGTTCGTGTGTGTGTGTGTGTGTGTGCATGTTCGTGTGTGTGTGTGTGTGTGTGTGTGTGTGTGTGTGTGTGTGTGTGTGTGTGTGTGTGTGCATGTGTGTGCATGTGCATGTTCATGTGTGTGTGTGTGTGTGCATGTTCATGTGTGTGTGTGTGTGCATGTGTGTTCATGTGTGTGTGTGTGTGCATGTGCATGTTCATGTGTGTGTGTGTGTGCATGTTCATGTGTGTGTGTGTGTGTGTGCATGTTCATGTGTGTGTGTGTGTGTGTGTGTGTGTGTGCATGTGCATGCATGTGCATGTTCATGTGTGTGCGCGTGCATGCGTGCGTCCATGCGTGGATGTTCTGTGGGGTAATGACCCTTCATATCACAGCCAAAAGTGCAGCATCAACCATCTGTCCAGTAGAGAGTCACATCAGACACCAACAGGACAAATGAAGCCTTCAAATAAAGACAATTAATACGCACAAACACAAAACAATAACAATGTTGTCCTTAACACAACCATATTAAGCCACAAAATAGTCTCTAACACAATGAAATTACACAACAAAATGAAACAAAACTGTAGGGCTGTGTAGATATCAATATTTATATTTCAACTATTTGTGTATTAATTTCATGTCCGGCATGTCAATGAGAAGATGTAGGTAGTCTAAATGAGTTGAAAAATGAAAGCGGTGTTTCTCGGTGTAGTCGGAGATGTTTCAGAGGCGCGAAAGAGACACGCTGGGCCTCTCACGTGCATTTGGTACTACAGCTGACTATCTGCTTAATCGTGTTTGGGGTTTTTTTGGCCAATATCACTCAGATCCGTTTAAGTTTTTCAGAGTTCCAGACTTCAGCTAAAATGGTCGCGAAAGCGTATATAAGAAGTTTGCATTGATACTATGACAACTAATGTAGACGTTTTGGCAAAAGTGATCAGATCTGTCCAAATGTAACCTGCAGTTTGAACAGTCAGTCTAAAAAAATTTGATTTGTGAAAAAATCTGATTTTTCCTGCAGTGTGAACAAAGCCACAGTGACAACAAAAAGACCACACAACATTCAACAATGCATGACTTTTTGTTTGCTACATTTGTACTGTTGTGCCTCCTTGGACTCACATGATATTCGCCAGTGCGACTGGGCAGTTTGTACAGATACAGAATAGTTGCATTCTCCACTTTATTGGATCCCTGCACATGTATTAAAAACGCTTGTATTGGGATGGATTTCTTATTAAAGCAATAAGCATTGCTCCTCAGAGAAATCCAGCTATCTCATATTCTCAGACCAAAGCTCATAATATCACAGAACTTTACTTCTTAATCCCCAGATTATTGTAAAGTCATGTTGAAAATCTATTAAAAAATACTCACTCTCTAGGGCGAATAATCTAGAGACCGGCATCATGTGCTGCCTTCCTTTAAGCTGAGAAATACAATTCAAAAGCAGGATTTCAAAACGCTTATTTTGAGAGAAGGAAATACATCAACCTGGTCTGATAGATTGAACATCACTATAACAAAATGTTTTGCAAACATGCCGTGTTTCATGTTACGCTGCGGTTTCATGGTGAAATGAACAACGACAACGGTGTGATTTATTTAATTTCACACAAATCAAAAGTACAGTGGTGGATTATGACTTTATAAACACTTTAATTTAGGGATGGGACAATATGGTTCTCACAAATTGATATAATCTCGATTTGATAAAAATAATACTTTTTTTAATACTTAATACTACTAACTACTATACTACTAAATAATACTTTGAGCACAATGCACATAAACATTTCTTATCAAAACAGTTTTTTAATAGACAATATAAATGCTCAAAATGTCAATAATAAGAGTTACTCATATACAGGTAGTTTTTTCTATAATAAAATATCACAAACAAATAAACCTATATTCAGGCTTATCATGTGCAGAATAAGCAATAAAACTGAAGAAAATATATAAAAGTGTGTGTGTGTGTGTGTGTGTGTTAGTGTGTTTTAGTGTGTGTGTGTGTGTGTTATAATTTTAAACTTTTCAAAAATACAAAAATTCTAAATTCTATCAATTAGTTTTACATCATGAAATTGTATATACTGTATAATAATTATAAGAGCCGTCAGTGTTTGAAATAATGTGTACAATTTACATGTAATAACAGAGTTTATATTTGTAAAAAGCACAATGTAAAAGTGCTAAAATGGCACTGTCACTTTAAGAGATCTATGTGATGTCACAGACTCAAACAGGCATTGCCGTTAATTTATTAATGAGGGAGAAGTCTCGGTTTTCAGCACATCCTTGGTATTTGTGAATACAATTTTATCTGACTGTAAAGGACATAAAGAATATTAAAAGACACAACATTCAATAAAAGTGGTCTGATATAATCTTTTATGGACACAAATTACATAGTAGAAATGGTCGGTTTTAATTTCAAGCACTTTTCAACAAAATAAATCAACTTTCCTGGTATGTCAGAACTAACTTTGTAAAAACTGAAATTAAGGACCTTAAAGACTTCAAGGACCTTGTGCGAACCCTTTAAAATAGTGTATAAGAAGGATAAAATCAATCAAGTGATAGAGAGATTATGAAGTTTGAAGGGTCACATGTACAGAAAACAAATTTCAAATTTGAAATATGGTTCGTAATTATTTTGGTTCGCAATATATCGAAATTCAATATATCATCCCTCCTTTCACTCTATTATTCACACACTGATGATGATGTTATGATATCGACACACTTTTTATTTTTTAGCGACTTTTCTCCCAATTTGGAATGCCCAATTCCCGCTACTTAGTAGGACCTCTTGGTGGCGCGGTTACTCACCTCAATCCGGGTGGCGGGGGACAAGTCTGAGTTGCCTCCGCTTCTGAGACCGTCAATCTGCACATCTGATCACGTGACTCGTTGTGCGTGACACTGCGGAGACTCACAGCATGTGGAGACTCATGCTACTCTCAGCGATCCACACACAACTCACCACACGCCCCATTGAGAGCGAGAACCCTAATAATGACCACGAGGAGGTTACCCCATGTGACTCTACCCTCCCTAGCAACCGAGCCAATTTGGTTCCTTAGGAGACCTAGCTGAGACTCCAGGGGTGGTAGTCAGCATCAGTACTCAGAGCTATGCAGGCCCCCCCTTGATATCGACACACTTTTACCTTAAAGCATCATTTGAAAAATTACACATTTTTAATGCCTATATTACAGACTCACCAACATTTACACACTTATTCGAGTGTGATTAGCTTCCATGGTAGCTCACCTGAGAGTGTGTTGGACTTGAGGATCGAAGCTCGAGCCCAGCCAAGCACGCAAGCTGGCACGGCATTCGAAAGCATCACAGAAGTGACACGAAATGACGTGCTCACTTCAGAAAATGTGCTTTTCATGTCGCATTTGCTTTTTCCACACTATCGCTTAGGTTTAGGTGTTGTAAGGATAAGGACATCGGTTTTGTAAACCTCTCATTTATCTTTTAGGACAATATTGGTTAGGTTTAGGCTGAAGTTTTAGGTTAGGCAAGTACATTTTACCCATTAATATCTCCATCTAAAATGAATCTAAAATTCGCTTTCGGCAACCCCATTGGACATTTCACTGGGAAACTGCAGACAAACATGTAATACATCATTTTGATTTGCAAAAACGCTGCCATGGTAGGGTGGCATGATTAGATGAAAATCATAATTGGCAGATGTAGCTATGTGGTAGCTTCTACTTGCGAGACTCACAGCTTGCAGTCACAATATTATAACATTTGAGCATTAATATTTGCTTATCCCTTCATTCTCAAGTTCTGACAAAAACAACCAAGATATCAATAAGACGTCCAAACGTCCAAAGTCTCCAATAAAGGGGCATTGAGAACAGGAGAATCCTATATGAGGTAAAATACAGACAGAAAGCACCTCTCCAAAACCCTCCTTCATCTGGTAGTTTCTCAGATCACACTACGGCTGAGCTTTAACAGCAGCACATTGGAGATAATATGCGATTATACGCTGGTGTCTGTGAGGAGAAGCAGAACTATTGTGTTCAGTCCAGGTGCAGTCACAGGAAGTGCCATTTCCTTATCTGGGGACCAAAAGTGTTGGGTAGAGCAATTCTGCCTAAACCACCAGAGAACTCAACTCAACAAAACTGCCTACGGTCAGTAGAGAGAGAGAGAGAGAGAGAGAGAGAGAGAGAGAGAGAGAGAGAGAGAGAGAGAGAGAGAGAGAGAGAGAGAGAGAGAGACAGCCATTATAACAGAGAGAAGAGTGGAGTTAATTATTACGCCGCTCATTCTTGAGGTTATGGATCTGAGCAAGCCCATAATACCCTATCAACCACATCGCATGCCATGGCAACCACCCACACAAGCATAGCATTACACATTTTGCACTGGGAAGCACCACTCACATTTTCTTCAGAAAATGTACAAATCTAGTTATTTGATTAAATTCTTATTTTACACATGAAAACCAATAGACGAGCTCTTCCGCACATTTTCAAGGTACCACAATAAATCACTCCTACACAATGAAACTATTTTCAAATGTACAGTCTCAATATCAACAGAAGGACCAGGAAATCGAGCCTTTCATCCTGGTCTGCAAACCCTCATCACTCAATCGCTGGCTCTGCATATCACACTTAATATGCATTTCTTATGCAGACTAGTGTTGTCTCGGTACCAAATCTGTACAATGTTTGCTTAAAGTATTTTTGAACACTTATATAAGAATTGCTTCAACTTTTGCAACTTTTACTTTAAGTTTTTACCAAGTACTAAAAAAAAAACTAAATAAACAAGCATATAATAGAATGAATAAAAACAATTTCCAAACTAATGTGCAAAGTGCTCTCGTATATATATAATAAAGCTGCATATTGCCAATTTTCTTCACGATAAGAAATGCACAGTGACGTATATTATGATGAAATAAGTCGCGAGTCATCACGTTATAATCTAGCTGCATTACGAGGGATGAACGTCCCCGAGGAGGAGTCTCTCTCAGCCGGGTGCAGTTTCAATCTCTCCCCCTTAGATCGGGACATTCACTCATAGCAGAGACGCCGACCACACAGAGAAATGCCGGTTTCTGAGTTTATAGTTATTAACATGATCTGCTTCTGTATTATTTGAACTTTAATAAAGCTATAACGCATTAAATATAACTGCATTTAAGATGTGACGCCGGGGTGTTTCCTTTAAAGAGCTCCGCCTCCGCTTATTCCACAACGAGAGAGCTTCTGAATGCAACTTTTTTTGTTTTTGTTTTTTAATATAATTCCCTCATACTTTGGGATCTACATAAGATGAAGCTGTGAAAGTTTAGAGTGCATCTGGACTGATATGTGCAATTCTTCCTCTCCTCCGTCAAGCGTGAACATCTGCTCTCGCGCGTCATCGTTACAGTTTAATGTGATTTCATGTTACGTTAAATGTGATCAACGACCATTCGACAACAATTTTTTTTTTCCGACGTTGTCGAGAATGTCGACTAAACGTTTCAGCCTTAATGCAAATTATAATATGCACTTTTAAATAATATTCCTTTTAAATGCACCTGCTTTAGTTGCTTGAATAAATCCGGGTGTCTGTATTTCAGGTGCTTTATTAAGTTTGATGCGATTCCTCCTTTCGTCAGAAAATTGTGAAAGCAGCGTTTACAAACAGGTTTCTGCTGATCCCTTTTCATCAGCCTCAAATCCAAAGAATTTCCAAAACTGGCTTTTTCCACTTTTCTTTTCGGCAAGATACAGTTGAGACTCCGCAGCAGCAGCTACTTTGCTTGTTGCAATCTTTTGCTTGTTGTGAGCGTTCGAAAGTTCCCGACTACAGACCCGGTACTCGGTACTCCGGTACCTTTAGAAATTCTGCTATCTTAACTTTTTTTTTTTTGCTTGAGTACCGACTTGGTACTAGAGTACCGGTAACACTAATGCAGACCACAACTGATTTTCAAGTTCGAAAAAATCTAAATAAAGCTAATGGAAACGCAAATTATTGCTAAAATTTCGCAAGAAAATGATTATACATTTTTCATACATACAGTGAAATTTATTTTTCACATTCAGAGTGCAGCCATTATATCTGCCTGGAGCAGATAGGGTCAAGGGCCTTGCTTGGGCAGAATTAGGGCTTGAAGCCCCGACCTTCCGGTCAGTAACCCAGAGCCTTAACCACTGAGCCACCACTGCCCCAAATTATATAGTTTTTTTCTGCATATCAGCTGGTCAGAGCACAGGCTCAGCCATGATATGGAGCAAATGGGGTCAAGGGCCCAACAGTGGTATCATGGCAGTGTTGGGGCTTGAACCCCCAAACTACTGGTCAGTAACCCAGAGCCTTAACCACCAAGCCACCGATACATCAAATGTTGCGAAAACTGGTTCTGTTAAACACCTATATTTGGATGCTATTCATTGATTTCAGTTCTGCCTTCAAAACCACTATCCTTTAACCTCTCACCAACAGATCACAACACGTCAGAATAGGTAATCACACCTCCTCCACCCTCATCCTGAACACAGTCGCACTCTGCAAGCTCTGCCCAGCCCTCTTCACCCTTTTCACTCATGACTGCACCCCAATTCACCACTCCAAAACTATAATACATTTAGCTGATGACACCACCATTGTGGGCCTCATATCAGAAAATAAGGAAACAGGTCCAACATCATCTTGAGTGGTGTACGGACAACAACCTGGCCCTGAACACCACAAAAACCAAAGATACCGTTGTAGACTTCAGAAAATCCAGGAAGACCAGCCATCCCCCTCTGCACATAAACAGAGAGGAGGTGGAGAGTTCAATGATATCAAGTTACTTGGTGTATACTTAACAAAAGAGCTCACGTGGTCCGTCAACACTACCCACCTGATGAAGATGCCAGACTACCCACACAGCATTTACCAGAGCACCGTAGACAGCATCCTCACCCACTGTACCACAGTGTGGTACGCTGCCTCTTGCCTACTTGGACAAATCACGCCTGGTTAACAATATATAGAAAAACAGCACAAAATCATGTTTGAACAGCCACTAATTTGCACAACAATTGAAAAACTGACTCGAACCCTGCCAGAAAACCTGACGGTTTGTCGCAACTTGATTATTTCAGGTCATGTTCAAGACCTCTATTGAGCATGTAGAATAACTGAATAGCAATTTTGGTATTCAAACTGTCCAAGTGCTGCAAATGCACATCAGGAAGTCAACCTACCAGTGGCTTACTTTACAGCTGTCTCTACACATTAAACTAGGATAACTTACCTAAAGACTGAAACCTCGCCTTTAACTCTAATTATAAAAATACATTCTCAGAAAACGGCGAGAGTCCCTTTATAAGACGCTGACTGTTACAGTTGAGCTGGCCTGTGGGTGACTGAGGTGTCCCAAGCTTTGGTGCTGATCACAACTGTATTTCAAGCATGTCTGTGGAATGACAGTATATTTACAGGATGCAGGAAGTTCAGATCAGCCTTCCGCCTCAAGGCAACCAGCTCAACTTCAGAGACGACCTTTCAGAGAGCAACTAAAAGAACCAATAAATCAAAAAACTGTGCCAAAGGTGCCCTTGATTTGGAAGTGCACACTTTTTCAAGATGCCTCTCGGAAACCAAAGCAATTCCAAATGCTCTGTAGCAAAGGTTTATTTGTATGCCTTTAACCAGCAGACGTAGGTCGTCATCATCTAAATTAGTCCAAGCTTTAAATCCACTGGCAGCACATCACAAATATGCTTGACATGAGCAAAAGACATCAAAAATCGAGGAAATAAACTAGAGTAAAAATGAAAACATCAGGTCGGTCACCTGGACAGACACAATTCGATCTAATTATGGGCTGGGTGATATACTGAATTTTCATTCTATATTATATTTTATATATACACATATATATATATATATATATATATATATATATATATATATATATATATATATATATCCTTGTGCGACCCAGCATACACATGCATTGACGTTGTATTTTGGCTTCGCTATATGCAATGCATAATTTAAATTACTTTAAACCATCTGATCTTAGATCAGAAGACTCTGGGCTGTCGGTAAAGGGTTAAACTTTCAACGCACAGAAGCATGTGACAAAACAACAAGCCACCGATTACAAAAGTTAGTCTAAACACTAACAAAACTACATCTGGTAAGAAACCTCATTAAGTTTTCACACTGAAACCTGTTTAAGTCAGAGGATCTTTGTGTTTATCAGTGGGTGCACAACGCCATACTGCTAAACATAATGAAACACCACCCTCCTAAGCACTACAGTGTACTTTAGCTCTGTTTTTCCTTAAAATACTATATTTACGGTGCATTATCATCACATTGAGAATCAATGGGTTCATCCAAAAGCTGAGAAATGTTGCTTTCAGAGGCTTTATATTGAGTTAGGATGAAAATAAGGTGCATTTTGAGAACTGGTCTGAGACCAGTGCAGACAGACAGCACACTGGAAGTTAAGTCATTCACTTCGTAGGGAGCAAGGGAGCATCCTATAGTTTTCCTATGCAGCCAAGTGCATTCACTATCCAACCAAAAGTACGGATTCAGGCGTCAGACATGATAATCAGTACATAGATTTAGAGTTTATAAAGTATAATTCTATTTTAACATGGTTGGCAGTGACAGTCGTCTAATCATTTTTAGCTGTATTGTTTTTTAATTTGTGCTTTTCCCAATATACATTTTTCCAAAGAAGATTTACAGAAAATCAGCTGTAATGTCTGTAATATCTCAAAAAGACGAATAACCAACAGTCCTAACATAATACAAATTTCACTTACTTGGTATCAATTTTTAGGAAAACTATTTGCTCTAGAGAAAAAATAAAGATATATATAATTTATTTTTTGCATGTTTATTAGGTGCTACTAGTTGCAAATCAGATGGAAATGGAAAATGCACACAGCAGTCACACTTGGGTCTCAGGCGGATACAGTATATTGCAATCTAATTGGCTGCAATGGCTTTACAGTGGTCTAAATAATGGTTCCTCTACTGAATATCATTTTTTTTTAATTTACCCCAAGCCATTTCAGACCAAATACATAGAGATATTTTCTCATCAAGAAAAGGCTAAAAAATCTTGGCATTAAGGTTTGTTTGTTTTTGTTTATTATAGCTTTACCACAATTCCCCACAAGGCCAAGTCATATCTATATGTAGACAGAAGCAGATAACAATATGTATTGCATTTGCATATAATTCTTAAGTACATAGGTACATTTCAACTAAGTTCATTAAGCAAACATGTATGCACAAGAAGAACCTTTGAATGGATTTGTCCAGCGGTAAACCAGCACACAAAGGTTCATTTGAACACACAGGCTTCATTGATCGTGCATAAACAATGTCTTCATCTTCCTATAGAGTTCTGTATGCAAACTTGTGCTACATCTATATTAATCTGGATGCATACGAAAACAGTGTTTTCGTTTTTGAAATGCTCTTCATCCACACTGCTGTATTCAAGCTTTTTCCTTAAATACGGCAGTTGCTCGTCCACATGGAAACATTTAAAAATGCTTAAATCGTCTTACACGCACGTGCGAAAAATTGCCGTTGCATGTACGGTCACAAACTGTTCTTGTGTTCCGTCACCGTACACCAATTCCCAGTAAACTTCCCATCGCCTTTGAAGGAATGCAATGTGAATGTTGTATAAAGTAACTGTTATCTTTAACAATGCTATTAAAGTGATAAGGCACAACAACACCGCTATAACACGGGCCGCCATCTTGATTGTTATAGTTGAATGGATCACACGACTGCGTCACAAAACAACAAATGCGTCACAGTTTTTAGAAATATCAGTTTTCCCAGTTCACACTACAACGCAAAGGAGTCAAATTTATTCACTTGGGAGAGTGTTTTTAAAAAGCTGTTTTTTGAAGATACGTTTTCAAACTAAAATGTATTAGTGGAGCTGGCCTTGATTTCAATTCTTCTCTCAGCCTGTATGAAACTAGGGATGCACCGATACCACTTTTTCTCTTCCGATCCAATGTCGAAAATCTCAGTATTGGCCGATCCCAAGCCGATTCAGCGCTGTTGTTTTTGTGCATAATCAGTTTAGAATATCTTTGCATTACTGTGTGGAAATTATTGGGAGAACTCTTCAACACGTATAGAAACACAAACCTCTAACTTCACATTATTTCAATATAAATGTATCGCTTATTAAGAAACACTTTATTATTAACTAGTTTACTGGATAATATAGCAGCAAAATTAACAGTAATTCCAGTCTTTAAGTCTTCAGTAGAAAAGAAACCAGTGTTTTATTTTTGCCTTTTTTCTTGCATCTGGACTTTAAAGGATTCAGATCTCTTTTTTGTTCAATTTAGTTGTAAGAAATCAGTCCAATTTTCATTCAAAGAGTTATTTTTGGGAACCCATTCAACTTAAATATGATTATCATTTGTAAACAAATACTAATAATGACAATTAAATGTGTTATTAATATTATTATTATTATTATTATTTGACTTTTAATTGTAATTTTAAATACAACAGTAACATATTAAAATCGTGCATTTTTTAAACACTCAGGCTTTTATTTTGACATTCTGAACTCTCCAGGACGTCCTGTATGTGTCTGTTTGTGGGCTAGTTCACAGTGCTTTAATTCTCTTCTTATTCAAATTCTGGTAAAATCCTCCACCAGTGCTGTTCTAAACGCATATTATAAGTGAACTGAACTATTGAGCATCTGCATCTGAGATGTTGTTCGTGATTAGCACTCAAATGTCGCGCACCGCTATGAAGGCTAAAAATAGCGCGAGTGCATCACCAGATGTGCGTGGGTTTGTGTCAACAGAGCTGCACCATTCACTAAGGAGCTGGCGCTGCGCATGCTATACATTTACTTTTGTGATTCACAGAGCTGTCGCATGTCTTCAAGTAGCTTTGAATAAAATGCACGAGTCATATTTTCTCCTTTAATGGTGTTTTTATGGTTCTTTTATGTCATTTTTGGAGCTTGACAGTAATGAACATGACTAACACACAGTATCGGATTTGGATCAGGCTCGTCGGACCAATATCCGACCCGTCTAAAAGCTTCCGAGTAAATAATGAGAGAATTTTCATATTGGGGTGAACTATTCCTTTAAAATGGGGAAACACTGGCCAATTATTCCGCTAAGCGCATTTACTACTGGTTTGTGTATCCCAAAAACATGAACTGTATTCTATATTAATGCACAAAGTCAACACTGCTAATCTCAACAATGACAGATATATTGAGGTATTATCTACACACTCTCACGGTGAAATCGTCAGGATCCATACGACTTTTCTAAATGTGGCTAATTCATATGATATCATACGGCTGCACAACTTTCACTACAGCCAATGACTTCACTGGACATTGTTTCAATATAATATGCCTCAATTACTTGCTAATGTTACACACAACAGCTTCCGATCATGTTTACACTCTAAACTTAAGTTTAGATGAGGGGTTTGGGATAGGACATAATATTAATAAGTACGTTCTTAACGCCTCATACTTGAAACTCACGCTTACTTCCGCTTTAGACATCCAGGCATTTGCACATGATGAAATCGTACAAATTCATAGGAACGAACTCGTATGAAAACATATGGAACAGACAAATTGTAAAATATTAAAAAAAATTCATGAGACTGCGTTGGAAATTTGCATTAGGGTAAAACGGTACTAAAGGCTCCTTTCATTTTATTTTCTCCCAAAACACTAAAAAGCAACAAAAACAACCACAATACTTTTCTAAACACATGTTTGACACTATGAACTGCAAACATTTTCCTTTTCCACTAGACCATTGTGTGTAATGTCTCAAATTAGATTTTGAGGTAATTTGAACATATATTTAATGTTGTAAATGTATGCAGCAAATTTAATCACATTAAATTTGAAACAAAATACAAAAAATGATTTTCCATTTCGTTCAAGGTGATATCTATACAGTACTGTGCAAATGTTTTAGGCACTTGTGAAAAATGTTGCATAGTGAGGATGTCTTCAAAAATTATGACATAAATAGTTTTCATTTATCACTTAATGTCATACAAAGTCCAGTAAATATAAAAAAGCTAAATCAATATTTGATGGGACCACCTTTGCCTTTAAAACAGCCCCAATTCTCCTAGAGACACCTGGACACGCCTGGCTTCTTGGAGAATTCCCCACAGTTCTTCTATTTATTTCGGCTGTCTCAATCGCTTCTGTCTCTTTATGTAATCTCAGACTGACTTGATGTTCAGTGGGGGGCTTTGTGAGGGCCATGACATCTGCTGCAGGACTCCCTATTCTTCTATTCTATTTGCAAAAGTAATGTTTGGGTGTCTAACATTTCTATTTCCTATTCACACACTAAAGCTATAAATAACCATCTTAAGTAAAATGCTTTTTACATCTTATGTGCCTAATAATTTTGAACAGTACTGTGTGTGTGTGTATATATTATATATATATGTATACACACACACGTATACAGTATATACACTCAAGCGCGCGCGCGCGCACACACACACACACACACACACACACACACACACAAAACTTTCAAATAAAATGTATTGCGTTCAAAACAACCTTGTGTTATTTCTTTTCACACACATTCTGTTGCTCCATCAATATTCAATACAAATTCGTGTATTTCTAAAACCTTGAGACACTTTTGTGACCAGAGAAAAGGCTACTTTTCCTTAAGGTGTGCCTTTAGCCCCGCTGAACCCTCCGTTAAATGATAAATAACACTGTAATGTGCTTTCTACGCCAAATATACAGACAAATAAACGTCTATAATAGCACCGTTTTTCCCCATTAAAGGTATCGGGGATCTCCGCGGGGGAAAAGGAACAAACGCAGAAGTTGTTACAAAGAAGCTCAGAACGTTGATACAAAGTATCAGTGGGACAGTAACAATGTATCCAGGAGTTCCACTGAGGCCCGCCGCGCAGGAAACAGGGAACTAGGCGCGTCTCTGTCAATCTCTACCAAACAAACACATCTCTAACAAACAAGAACGCACTGACTGTGCCCATTCGCATCCCCTAGTGACATAAACACAGCAAATCTCCTCAAATACTCTAAAGAAGCAGAGAAAGTCGTGTAGTCCATGAAAAATGGCTTTAAACGCTGTTTGTCCCAAAACGCGTGTAATGGGACTGAAAGCGCTTTGGTTTATAGTCTATGGAAGTTTAGTTCTCTACTCACCAACACCGTACTTTTCCTTTTTCGTGGGCACCCAGCGAGTCATTCTCGTTCATGAAAGTGTTGTGGGAAGCGGCTCGTGAACGTTGTCGTCGGTATTCCCGGTGTATATCCAAAGTTTTTCTACAGAGTTTGTTTTGTGTGTAGGAGCGGGGAGACGCATCTAACTAGGCGCCATTTTCCATCATCACTGAACTTCTGAACCGCGAGAGGGAGATTGAGAAAGAGAG
Organism: Moxostoma hubbsi; assembly: GCA_032164185.1. Taxonomy (NCBI): domain Eukaryota; kingdom Metazoa; phylum Chordata; class Actinopteri; order Cypriniformes; family Catostomidae; genus Moxostoma; species Moxostoma hubbsi. The sequence continues at coordinate 1,702,623 of JAVLUX010000173.1, read as the reverse complement.
AAAGGGCTGAAAACTTTCTGTCATGTGGGACGGCAGCGTCACCGGACGACCTGGACCGGACAGTCACGGTGGATCTTCATTTTAGGAATGTATTGTTGGGGTGAATCGTTTTTGAGCAACAATATGAAGATTGTGAGTATGTTATGGTATTTTGGTGGAAACTACGTTAAAAAAGGTACATTGTGTGTGTGGGAGATGTCCTGCTCTTTTTCATGATAACGTAGAAAAACATACAGTTTAATGTACATAAACTATACCAAGCATATTTTACGATAATATTCAACGACATAATAATATAGAAAAGTGAATAAGTGCCAAAATGAGTCGAAATGAACAGATTTCAAAAAATAATTAAGGTCATAATAAACATAATTGGGTCATACACAGCAGCAAAGGTAACATAAATATAAAGACACAAAAATGTAAACATAAATTCAAAGTTTTGATGGGGTGGGGGGGCAAAGATTTCCAATATATGTTTGATTTTCAGCACTTATGAATGAGGTACTTGGCAAGCAAAATAATATCAGTAATTAAAGGGATAGTTCACCCCAAAAATGGAAAATTCTCTCATCATTTACTCACCCTCATGCCATCCCAGATGTGTTTCACTTTCTTTCTTCAGCAGAACACAAATGAAGGTTTTTAGAAGAATATCTCAGCTCTGTAGGTCCATACGATGCAAGTGAATGTGATCAGAACTTTGAAGCTCCAAAAATCACATAAAGGAAGCATAAACGTGATCCATAAAATGTTCAGAAGCGATATAATAGGTGTGGGTGAGAAACAGAACAATATTTAAGTCCTTTTAACTCTAAATCTCCACTTTAACTTTCCCTTTTAGATGTGAAAGTGAAACTAAACAGGCATCACATGTGGCTTTCAGATGTAAAAGTGAAAGTGGAGATGAAGAGTAAAAAATGATTTTTTTTTTGGATGAACTATCCCTTTAACACTAATGCATACATTATGAAATCGTTGTTTAAAATAATGATTTGTTTAAAATAATGATGTAATACTGTATATGTTGCTTGCAGGCAACATTGTGTGACAATGTTTTGTGGGTGTCCGAATACTAAACAATGGTGTTACACTATTTTATTACACTAAATATTAATTATAGAATTGTCTTGTATGCAACTTTTCATACATTTTACTTACATTTTATGTAAAATAAATAAAACGTACATTAAAAAAATAGATAATTTAATAATGGACAATACACAAAATCAAAATAAAAACATAACACATGGCAACTGCACTAACACATTTGACTTATATATTTAATGGTTGAATAATCTATAAAAATGGCTTTTTTAAAAAACACAGACCATCAAGGCAAAACTGTGCACCATGCACCATGATTACAACGTCATATTTTGACCAAGTGAAATCATTCTTATGTTTAATATAAAGTCGTCACTTATCGCCATGCATGCATAATGTGGCTGCAAAGTGAAGAAAATATGTTTGTTACCCAGAGGCCATACAGTGCAATAGGGGATCGAGTTGCACTATAATTTTAGTAACTATGGTATTTTGGTGAAATCTGTGGATATAATGGTATATGTTTGTACATGTTCGCAAGTAAGTAACCTGACTTTAGCCTACAACAGACAAAAATGCATCGAAATAAAATAAAATTAAAATAATTGAATTGAATTCTCAGTTAACATTCACTTTCATTGGATGAAAAAAAAAGATGCAATTAAGCGAATGGTGACAGACGTTTGTGTTCCATGAAAGAATAAGAAGTTATAAATGTTTTAAACAACACGAGGGTGAGGAAATGATGACAGATTTTTTTTTTTTTTTTTTTTTTTTTTTTTTGTGAACTATCCCTTTATTACAGTGTGCTCAGATTATTACATATGGATAGATGCATACATGGGAACAATTTATTTTTGTCTACAAATCCAATTTGAATCATTTAATCATAAGCCTTCAAAGTGTGCCACAACCTTTAACGCATATCGCATATAGGCCTATATTTGCTCTTTATGATGTAAACATTTTTTAATTAATTTTAAGATAATTGATTTGTTTTTTCATGGGTATTTAAACTGGGTTATTAGTGTACAACCTTCTGTTTTTCTATTCTGTTTTCCTGTTTAGAAAGATGTTCAATCAAACTATGGAAAACATAATTAACAGCACTGCATAAAACATCAGCAACCCTCTAATACTCATAATAAGACAATTTTCACTTTCATAAATATCTGCAGACTGTGGCAACTGTTGAAAATTTGATTATGGGCACCAATTACAATTAATTGCTTTGGGATACACTCTCGTAGCATTCTGACTTCACTTAATCCCTGCTTTTCCAGAAAAATTAGCGCTCAGTTTGAGGTTAATTGTTTCTGTGACAATATGTTGCTGTGCACACGATGCGTCCCCAGATGTTTGTAATTATTGCTGGTCTGTAGGGCAAAACCATCTCTTTGTCTCTTAGGATCATTATGCAAAACATTAAATGAATGTTGAATGAACCTTATAGGTGGCACCTGACGTTTATGAGAATCTAAAACGTCCACTTTTTTATTTTTTTATATTTATTTATTGTTATATTTTGTAGGCTATGGCCAACGTGCCAGGATTTAACTTGGGAAACATCAAAAGTAGCTCGTAGATCCTTTGCTGACATCAGAATTTTGTTTCTCAGTGGTATAAATCAAGGGCGTAGATTTCGATGGAATATTGGGGAGGGGTTGCAGCGTGAAGCATTTACATGTTTCCATTGATCGTGGTTTAACATTGTGGGGTTGTGCCTGGTTGTTTTAATGGGGCTTTTCCATTGCACGGCACAACTCGCCTCGACTCTGCTTGCTTTTTGGGGGTTTTCCACTGTGGATAGTACCTGGTACCTCGTACTTTTTTAGTATCACCTCGGTCGAGGTTCCAAGCGAGCCGAGACGATACTATATTTGACGTCAAAACCCTGCAGATCACTGATTGGTCAGAGAATCGTCACTACCAGCATCATTGGATTTTCGACACGTGACATCAACCCGCTAGTTTTAAAGTTAGCAATAGCGATAGCAGTATCATTTGTTCACGCGACTTTCGAATTGTAAAAAGAAATGGCTGTGCGCAAAACCACGGCGTTGTCAATAAACTAGGTGCAGACGTTCCTCTCCTTAGCGACGAACAAATCATCAAGGAAAGGTTGAAGTGGTTTGACCAAATGGACGCTATCTAGACTGGCGAGCACACGACTGGAGTCCACGATGGAGGATGGTAGGTTTTGTTACGTTAACTCTCTACTCTGCTTGAAAGCTTCACTTTATTTAGTTGACTGGAAGGCTTGCTTCTGAAACAACCAGTCCAATTTAACTGTTACACTTGTGTAAAATCACCATCAACAACTGCTTTATGCTGCACAATGAGCTAGTCGCTAACAGCTAGCGGTCGTGTTATTGTTTATTGATTTGTATCACGTTTAAGATGATGTCACGGCAGTAGAGGCGGCGTAACTATGACGATCAGCCTATAATCCCACCCATGTTGAGGCGGCACTAAACTGAACTAAACCCCCCCCCCCATCTCTACCTGAGCACAGTTTGAGACATCATTTAGATGCAACATTACTTTGGTCTTTATCGCAGGAGAAACACAAGAAGACTTAAAGGAATATTTCGTGTTTAATAGACGTTAAGCTTGATCGACAGCATTTGTGGAAAATGGTTCATTTCGATAAAAATAGTTTCGACTCGTCCCTCCTTTTCTTTAAAATAAAGCACAAAATCAAGGTTGCAGTGAGACACTTGCCTATGGAAGTGAATGGGGCCAATTTTTGGATGGTTTAAAGGCAGAAATGTGAAGCTTGTAATTTTGTTTACGCACAAAAATTGAGCTGCAAGGTTGTTAAAATGTCGTTTTTACAGTCTTTTTAGGGTTTGGGGGTTTTACAAAGTTGTAAAATTGGATATAACGTTCCACAGAAAAGGTTAGTAAGTGATTTTATCTCACTAAAATCATGTTAGCATGCGTATTGTTTAGGTCTTTTGAAACGTTTACGGATTGGCCCCCATTCACTTCCATTGTAAGTGCCTCAATGTAGCCCTCTTTAAATATACAGAGAAAAAAAAGGGCATGCTGTGACAGGCACAAAACACAGGGCAAAGCAGGGAGAACAAAACAAGCATATTAACCACTTAGAATGAGAGAGAAATTGATCACAAGAAAACATTGAAATACAAAGACTTTGAGCACAAATATGGCTGTTTGCTTGTGTGAGTCATATTGTGCCATTTAGTTTTTTCCCCATCATCCTCTCTTGCTCCCCCTCCAGCCATGATGTTAGAGATCTGTCATTACCAGAAGACTGTTGACGTGTCTCTTAGTGATCAAAGCACGCTGTAACATCAGAGAAACAGACCCAAAACACACCAATCTGCTGTAGATGTTTATTTATACTTCTCTTATATCTGACGTTCCCCTAATGAGCACACATGGAACACTTCCTCAGATGCACCCTACATTGATTGAAGGCGTCTGGCTGCAGGGGGCGCTTCAAGTCTTCAAGTTTGTTCGATGGAAGGTTTTGTATGAACTGTAAGATTAATGACTAATGTCTTTGAAGTCCATCCTGAATTAACTGCAGAAGTTCATAGATAAGATTTACATATCAAGTTTGTCTCAAATGTACTTCTGGCATTCCACTTAGTAAGACTGTAGTTACACCTTTGTATGAAATATTCTCATTGTATCGCCTTCATTCCTCAAAACAATGATTGACTGACGAGTTTCTAGAGAAAGCTGTTTCATTTTTTGCTATTTTTGACCGAATATTGACCTTAAGACATGCCAGTCTATTGCACACTGTGGCAACTCAAAAACAAACACAAAGACAACGTTCAGCATCATTTAATGAACCAAATATCAACTATGTTTGATATAATGGCAAGTGATTTTCAATTTAGCAATTTAGCATGATTACTCAAGGATATAGATGTTGGAGTGATGCTGCTGTCTAGATTCGATCAAAAATGACTTTTATCAAATAATGATGGTGCTGTTTACATCAGTAATGTCCCGACTACACATTGTGATCAGCTGAATGCCACTTTGGTGAATTAAAGCACCAATGTCCTTCTGAAACAGCAAAATCTGTCCATTATTCCAACATTTTGGCTGCCAGAGTAACCCTTGAACATAGCTATTTTTACCAAGAGGTGCTTAAAAAGTTCTTGAATTAGAGAAAATCGTAAAATACGTTGCTTAAAATTTTTTAACAAATGAAATGTATTTATTTATTTTCTGAAAAACACGAGGACAGGCCACTAGACCACTGCTGAAGCAGCGCATAGACGGCGCTCTCAAGTGGCACCTGTTACTTTTGGCAGCGCTGTTCAGAATGGGCCAATCTCAATCAATTGTTACTGAAGGATTTCAACAAATATATATTTTATAGACACAGCTGTGGTGGATTTAACAAGTATGAATCATTGCAACTATCAGTTTTAATGAAAAATTACTCTCAAGAGGGAAAGAAGTCAACAAGTGTGCAAAAAAGCAAAACAAAATAATTATTAATCATTTAAGAAGAATGATTGTCCCTTGATTTCATGGCATTGGTGTTATCAATGATAAAAGCTTTTAATGTTTTCAAAAGATTTTTAAATATAAAAAGTAGCAGAAAATTATTTTTAAGGTCAAAGTTCAGAGGCTGCTGAAATATGCATATAGTAATTTTTCCCAGCATGTTAAAAAGTTATTAATTCACATTTTTAATTTCACATTTTATATTCACACAGAAATATTTGGTGTTAACCCCACTGAACCCTCATTAATGTTAACTTAGTGTTAACTTGATTCGTTCGTGAAATAAAATTAAATAATTTTATTAATAATTGTATTTAAAGTCCTTAATGAATAAAAAATAATGTCAACTTGTTACAAAATGTTTACCCGCAGCGTTTATAGGCAAAAGTGGAACTGAACGGAAAATTTCAATATTTTGAAAGTTGTAATGTCAAAATCTTTTGAGAACGACCCATTTGCAATTTGGGTCAGTTCAACACATAAATCTGTTGTGTGATTTTAGAAAACATGGACATAGCACATGAGTCACATGGACCACTGCATACAGACCCAGTTATCAGTGATGGGCAGCTTAACTACATTTCTCAGGAGCAAGGTGGTAGCTTCGCTATTTTTTAAATCAAGTAGATTTTACATTTACATTTATGCATTTGGCAGACGCTTTTATCCAAAGTGACTTACAGTGCACTTATTACAGGGACAATCCCCCCCGGAGCAACCTGGAGTTAAGTGTCTTGCTCAAGGACACAATGGTGGTGGCTGTGGGGATCGAACCAGCAACCTTCTGCTTACCAGCTCAGTGCTTTAGCCCACTACGCCGCCACCACTCTACATTTTCAGTAGCAAAGCTACTAGCATTCAACTAGCTACATCATGCCTTGTACCCGGTGTATACTATCGCCAGTTTGGAATCAAAACTAAAGATGTCCGATCACAAATGAAACACTCATCTGAGTCAATTCTTTCAAATGAATTGGTCACACGCAGGGGCGGATAGGGCATAGGGAGAACCAGGAATTTTCCCGGTGGGCCGGCTGTGAATCAGGGCCGAACGGGTGGCGATAAGGTCACATTTTTATTGGCCAGATTTGCTCGCTATCTCTCTCTCTCTCTCTCTCTCTCTCTCTCTCTCTCTCTCTCTCTCTATATATATATATATATATTAATGTCATGTGAATACCTCTTTTAGGTGCTTTGTCTGTGACGGTATGCTCTGTGCATCTGCGGTTGAAAAAACTATGAAGTAGCTTAACCATAGCAAGCTAATCTAACCGTAGGCATGTAGCTTGTAGTGTAACCTGCTACTTTCTCTGAAGTGTAGCTTTTAGCTTAGCATAACACATTTTTATGTTGAGTAGTTTGTAGCTTAGCTTGCTCCATTTTTTTAGTAGCTTTTGCAATTGCACATCAATTTCATCATGAATGAACCAAGAATTGTTACTGTGAGAATGTGTGGTTAAAGATGCCCATTGAGGTATGTTGTACTTGTAATAAGTAGTGTTTTATAAAGATAAATTAACTGAATGAATCAAATGTTTTTATTTAAAATGAACAAATCAAGAATTTCTCGAGCTTATACCTTGAAAACAAATACAAATGTGCTTGAAAAGTCCTTGAATTTCACTTTGAAGCAGCTGTACGAACCCTGTGATTAATCAAAAAGTGTGAAAACACTCATTTGTGATGTTGTTTGTTTTATATAGGTCAAAAGGTTATTTTTAATTCTGTATAGGATTATGAAGCAACCAAACTGACGGGCTGTTTACAGAGACACAGACACAGGAAGAGAACGCATTCACCCTGCAGAAAGTTGACTTTCTTCGCTTTCATGGTCTTCGGAGATCATGTGGGTGGCCCTAAAAGAACCATGAACAAGTTCATCATCTGATTCAACTCCCTGAAGCCTCTAATCATCCAACAGCCCCAGCGATCACATGCCCTGCGCCACACCACGGGACACAACAGTACTGTGTTCTGAACCTCATCTCCTCCTTAGAAAAAGGACTAAAAGTAGATTTTCTATTTATCTGTGAAAACGTCAGCACCACAATGCTGCAATATGGTGTTCTAGGTGGTTGCCGGGGCAATACTACATGGGTTTAGTGTATTGTAATGGGTGCAAGGATGTTACGGATGTGATGGTTGTTAGGGCTTTGCTTGGCAATTGGGTATTCTGGGTAGGGAAGGGAAATGTCAATAGAACATAAATAACTATTCATACATTATATTTAATAAATACATTAATGTTTAATATTTTTTTAATATTGATAAAAAAAAATTCTTATATACTTTAAGCAATTATTATTACATATATATATATATTAGGGCTGTCAATCGATTAAAATTTTTAATCAAATTAATTACATGGTGTCCCGATTAATTAATCGCGATTAATCGCATTTAATCGCATATACAAATATTTGCTGAGAAAGCTCCTTTTATAACAATAACTCAATATATAATGATTATACATATTTATATCAATATATAATTATACATAGTTATCTTTAAATATTTAAAAATTATATATATATTATATATATTCATATTATTAAAATGCATTACATTCCTGTAGCAGAAGAGTTAATCATTAATAAGACACAAAAAGTGGCTTTAGAATACAATGTATTGTTTACTACCATATTATTGATCATAAGTCAATCATTGACACACAGTTCACAGCAATCCATTCACAAGTGAATTTGTCACTCAGTTGGAGATTTATTATGAGGGCTTGTTTAAGGACCCCTTAATGTACAGCTGCGTCAGACGTCTAGGGTGTGTTGTGTCATAAATATAAAATGTTTATGTCACTGTGTCAAGTTAAATATAGTTTAATACTCAATCTTTAAACATCTTGAGATCCTTTAGATCGTATTTGCGCTCCATCAAGTGTTTTGAACGCAAGAATGTAACGCATGTTTGTGTTGTTCTGCTGAAGTGTTTCTTCACTGTATAAATTGTGTGTTGCTCACACAGCTGAAGTTTCACTTACTGCCCCCTGGAGTAAACAGGTGGTACTACAAGCTGGCATTTCTCAGGAATCTTCCATATTATGGTCCGGAGGCCACAATTGCGATTAAATGCGGTAATTTTTTAACGCATAATTTTTTGTTAAATTAATCGCACTGAATTAACACGTTAAATAGACAGTCCTAATATATATATATATATATATATATATATATATATATATATATATATATATATATATATATATATATATTATTATTATTATTATTATTATTATTATTATTTTTATACTTATCATTGAGAAAATGGCTCATAAGAGTCATTCATTTGGGAATTGCACCACATTGGTCGCCAAAGTATCATACAGTAGTAGGCTCAATACCATAACTCATTAGACATTGTATTTTGTAGGTATGGTGTTTTTTTTTTTACATTTACAATTTACAATTTATTATAATTTTTTTTGTTTTTTCAGAAGTGAACCGTGGTAATACCAAGGTGTCATTTAATGCACTGTGGATTTCATGAATGTGAACTCTATGAATGTTAAACTGCAGATTTCTTTTCAGTCTGTTCTTCACTACACGTTAAGCTTTAAATTCGTCACTCGAAGTAAGCAAAACAAATCCAAGCCAAGATGTCCGAGTTGAAAAAGGGGGAATGTCTTGGCTGTAACGTCCCCCCACACCCCCCCACACACACACAAATCTCTCTCCCTGCGAAAAATAAAAGTTGTTCTGTAAGTCTTTTGTTCATTCAGACTAGCACACACATTTATAGTCATGGTTGAGTGGAGACGGCACCAGTGGCCCCTCTTCACACTACCAGAGAGACACTGAAGGAGAGCTGGAATTGTGTCGTACTGCTCGTGCCTCTTGAAATCAGATTGTATCGTCCTCTTCAAAGCTTTGTGACACAGGTAAACACAGTTTTGTTAACAGTTCTGGCTGTCATCTCAGAGTTGTTGAAAATGAATTTGGGTCCATCTCTTTATTCATTTGCTTGTATATTTATTTTCTGAGAGGAAATAGTGCTCAGGGCGGCACGGTGGTGCAGTGGTTAGCACTGTCGCCTCACAGCAAGAAGGTCATGGGTTCAAACCCCGGTTGCCCCGGCCTTTCTGTGTGGAGTTTGCATGTTCTCCCCGTGTCTGCGTGGGTTCTCTCCGGGTGCTCCGGCTTCCTCCCACCATCCAAAGACATGCAGGCTAGGTTAATTGGTGTCTCCAAAAAAAAATTGCCCTAGGTGTGGATGTGAGTATGAGTGTGTGTCTGTATATGTGTGGCCCTGCGATGGACTGGCGACCTGTCCAGGGTGTACCCCGCCTTTCGCCCAATGTTAGCTGGGATAGGCTCCAGCCCCCCCGTGACCCTGTACAGGATAAGCGGTTGAAGATGAATGAATGAATGAAATAGTGCTCTGAACATAGTGGAACACAATTAGGGTGTCAATGAAGTTTTAATGACGCACTTTCAACTAAAAAAAACATTATATTTGCTGCCTTGAAATGTGAAGTTGTGTGAGAGGAAACCAAAAATATTTAACAATGGGATTAAAAAAAAACCTTCAAGATTAGGGATGCACCGATGTATCAGCCACCGATATTTATCGGCAAGACATTTGCCAAATTAAAACCATCCAAATCGTTCATAAGCATGAGAACGCTGATATAAAAACCATCAGTTTATTTATAATTAATTACGTACATTTATTGCATGTATAACGTTTATAATATTTTTATCTTCTGTGTAATAAAAAGAAACGCCTTAAAAATGTGCATTTCTATTGTTTAGAACTACAAAACCAGAAGTGCAAAGAATATTTTAGAAGTGCAAAATATCAATTTTTCCCCACATTAATCCTAATATTTGTATTTTTTTAATCTTATTTTTATCTTTCATTGTGGCTCTCTTAACATTTTGGCCTGTCATGTTTTCCAATGGATTCATGTTCATTTAAAATGTAATATAATTATATATTGTTAGAACAATTAAATACATAATTCCACAGTGATCTAATGACCAAATAAGTCAAACTATTGGTTGACTTGATGCGCCACAGCGGCCTGAGCCTGTATGTGTTAAATGTTTGTACAAATGTTTGTTTTTTGACATTTTTATATATTTATGTAGATAGAGTGTTAGATTGATAACAAAACAATAACATCATAGAGAAGTTATTCTAATGCCAAATGTTACGTTAATAAAACATATATGCATTTTTTTTACCTAGATTAATTTCCTCTTTGACTTTTACAGAATTTTCTTGAGTTGATTATGGAGGATGTGAAACCCGGCGGATGGCAATATGGTGTAGCTGGAAAAAACAGCATGGGTCTTCTACGCAGGTCCTCATCAATGAGGAGTCCCGGAGCGCAGGGTAATTATGAGGGCCCTGTGGCGCAGGTGAATGAGTCCCCTCGCGCAGCTCGTCCACAGAGCTGTATCGATGGAGGCAGGATGGACAAATGGCTTCAATCGCTGGAGAGACTCCAAGCGCGTCCATTTCAGAAGCAAACACCACCATTTGTAGACAGAACGGTATCTATGCCAGCTCTCCAGAAGGAGATAACTGGACATAGCCCCCTCTTTCCTGATCTTTCCTCTCACGGAAGGAGGAATCAGGCCCCTAACATCTGTCCCAGCCTGTGTGAGACCTCCCTGAGCAGTGTGGGGTCCATGAAGTCTCACGCAATGTCAGAGAGGAACGATATTGTAAACTTTAAACCTGGTCCCAGTGCAGAGAAAGCTAAATTGTGCTCTCTCGCTCCAGTTCGCTTCGGGTGGCTGCCCATACAGAGACATGTGATATTGACCGACATGTCTAATAACGCGTGCCACCAAGACAACAGCAAGTGCCAGGTAAGAAAGAAGGGGCAGTGATGTCACAGCATGTTGATTTTGTTATAGGCCACTAATGGGCTATTTTTGCAATTACGTGCTACCCTTGAATGAATATAATATTTGAGTGGTATATTGACCCACCCACCCCCACAACCCCCCCCCCCCCCCCCCCCCCCCCCCCCCACACACACACACACAAAACTGTTATCCCACATTAATGGATTTTTATTTTTATTTTTTAACTTTTTATTACATGTCTAAGCAATGTGATTTGCAGCTTTCACCTGAAATATGATCAAACGTGTGAAACATCCAATAGTGTCCCAAACCGCACACTTCTGCATTATTCTTGCATGTAATGTAAGTAGTGCAAGTAGTATGTTAACACTGAAAATGCAACAAAAAGAAGTGTACTATAAGTACTCGGATGATGCACTTCTTCAACCATCAAAACCTTCAACCTTCATGCATTCAGCGCTCGCGGCTCGCCTTATGTAGCGGAAGGGCCGGACTTACCTGGCTGCATTGCTGGTCTGACAAAAACAATTGTAAATAACGTACCAACTAGCATGTAGAAACTAGCGAAACTACAGCGAAGACAGCACCTTATAAATGTTGCAAATGTTAGTTGAATGCTTTAGCATCAGCCCATGCTGTTTGTTAATAAAATGTTCATTATTTGAAATATAAGTGTTGAACTGAGTTTGGATAATACGCTAAAGCTAGCAGCAATAGATCGCACATGTTTGAAACATCACTTCCGTCAGCTTTTAAACGGCAAATACGTATGTGAAGAACCGTTAAAGGAAAATTCTGGGATCAATACAAGTTTAGCTCAGTCAACAGCATTTGTGGTGTAATGTTGATTACAGTTGATTGATTTGTTAAAAAATTAACAAAATTAAAAAATCCTTCTTTTCTTTAAAAAAGTTACAGTGAGGCACTTTCAATGGAAGTGAATGGGATCGATTTGGGAGGGTTTCAAGTCAGATATGTGAAACGTAATTTTCTAAAAGCACTTACTGTGCATTAATTCCTCTGTTAAAACTTGTTTATTATTTGAGAACTTTTGAAACAGTGAGAATTTTAACATTAAAAAATTGGCCACATTGACCTCCATTGTAAGTGCCTTACTGTAACCAAGATTTTTGCTTTTTTATTTTTAAAGAAAAGGAGGGGAAAATGAAAAGGAATATTTGTGTTAATCAATATAATGCCACAAATGCTGTCAATTGAGCTCAACTTGTATTGAACCCAGAATATTCCTTAATTTTCCATACTACACTTTGAAAATTCATTCACTACATGGCTGAGTGCAAAGTGTATATTGTAAGTGCATAGTGTACATTGAGTGAATTGGGACATAGTTATAGACTTTTTTTTTATTTTAATTTTTTTTAGCATTTTCGTATTTTATTTTTAAGAATCTAACCACCCAGAACACCCTAGCAACTGCATAGCAACTCCCTAGCAACCATCCAGAAACAGTAGCAACTGCCAGAACACCCTAGCAACTGCATAGCAACTCCCTAGCAACCATCCAGAAACAGTAGCAACTGCCTTGCAACTCGCTAAAAAATGCTCAGAATACCCTAGCAACACCTCGGCAACCACCAAAAACACACCAGCCTCATGGTGGGACTATTCACATTTTCTTAGCAATATATCAGTATCTAGTTGCATAATGCGTACTCTTTCACATTCTGCTGGGTTATCCATAACAATTTTTATGTATGATTTTGGAGCAAAAAATAACCTCTGAAAGGTGTCAGCATTATTATTTTATTTTTACACAGAGATAGGTAGGACTATTACTACAATCAGATGACTTCGGCACCCCTTGTTGCATTAGTCCTACATGCCAATGGTGTAAATATAAAAATAAAATAAATTGTTTTGTTTTTCCACAGTTGGAGTGCCTATAACTCCACAAGTATTAAAGCCAGCTCAATATCCTTTTACATTCTGGTTCAGAACATAATTTCATTTTTGTACCTTCAATTTGAAGGCCCTAAATAGTGATATCCCAGAGATATGGGCTCTCAATATGGCTCCGTGGGTAAATTGTTCAAATGTACACTTCAAATGGAAGAAAACCAACTTGTTATAAAGCTATTTTTGCTTGTCTAACAAAACAAAGGTCTGAAGTACACATAATGTTGAAACCAGAAATGTACCTTCATTTATTTATTGCTAATATTGCATTCCAAACATTTGGAAAATCCCAAAAGAATTTGACGAATTTTACATTACTTCCTGGATGATTTTAGAGAGTGTCCCCTGATAATGGCTTTTCTTGGAGATAAAATAGCTTCTAGGACATGAAAGTGTTCTGACTTTCAGAAATTCACCAAACCACTTAGATGCAACATCCATTTGTACGTTTTTGGATGTTGCCGTTTCTAAATAAAAAATAAGATTTAAAATGTAATAATATCAGATCTGTATGAGTTTAACAGAGGAGCCCCACTTTATATATCACACATATTTTAGTGCCTCACTCCTAAATGGCTCCTTACAGTATAAAACGTTTTTGCCCAACAGTTCAGAGCAATTGAGTCATTCGCAGTGGAGATAAAAGCCATCGGAATCTCTCTGGCTCTTTCTGCCACCTCTGTACACTAACAACAATTATTCTCTCGCCTCCTCTACCAGGAGCAAATCCCTGAAATGAACAGCCAAACTAACAGACCTGACTTACTTTAGTGCCATTTGATGCCAGTAAGGAAGATAGAGGAATAGAAAATTGAAAGAAGGCGAAAGAGAGAAATCTCGGAATAACTGTCAAGTACATAAACATCAGTGGCTGCCTTGGTGCTGCATCAAGCCGAGATAAAACAGCTCTGTCAGCAGGTGCTTAGATTCATTCTGAACAGGTTTAGGAGCGATTAGATCCAACCGCTTCAGAGCCAACTACCGGATCACAACAGAGCTGCAGCGCTCAAGAGCTGCAGAAATGAAGGAATGCTCTGCAATGCTTTTATATAAAGATCTGGAAGCATTTGAGGACAAAGCGTTCTACATATTTTCACTTCAGTCATTCAAAGTTTATAGACGCCATGAAATCAAAAAGGAGTTTTATGGTTTTTAGTCTGCTTACTTTTTCAACTTATAGGAGTACATTAGCTTATAGAAGGCCTCAAATCTAACAAACATGGACTAAAAACCATGTTTGTTAGATTTGAGGCCTTCTATAAGCTAATAAGTTGAAAAAAGTAAGCAGATAATATATACATTTACAAATAATGTTCTATCACTTCTGGGACTATTGATCAAAAATATTGATGACTCATTTTGCACAATGGAGATTTTTGTCTAATATAACCATATCTATAATGATAATGCTCCATCCCACATTTTATACCATCTACCACCAACAAGCAATAGGAAGTAGCAAATCATGGTCCAAGGCTTTTATGTAAACTATGGGCTATTGGCTATAAAAAGGTTCAGTTCTTCAATACTTCAATATGTCCCACCCCAACTCGACTCCCAAATTCGACAACATGGGAAAGAAAATTGTGCTCATGTGTCATTTCATGGTATCCTTAAACTACGTTACGTACATCTGTCAGTGCATTTGTCCTCAAATTACATTTCAGTAACTATCCCCAACAAAATAAAGATTTAATCAAGTTTGATCATGCCAGATCATAATGCATTTTTACACAGAAATTATATCTTTTTGATGTTATGGTAGCTGTCCATTTTTCATCTGAAATCAAAAGTGTGTGTGTGTGTTTTATTCCAGCAGAAACTGAAGTCTCCTATTACTCCAGTGTTACTCAGTAATCCTGTCAAACCGAATGGATCCGGACCAAATGGTGCGTATAACTAAGTTGGGAGATATTCAATTTCAAATAAACTGCAAAGTCTTGGTGGCTAGTCACCTGTGATTCAGGTTTGGACATTTGAACTTGACTTAAAAGTGAAAATACAACCACATGCAAACATTTAGTGATTGGGGTCTGAGCATAACTTTTATAGTCAGAAGCAGAGTGTTTTGTCAGATGAAAACTTTTTATTGATTCATAAACAACAAAAAATAAAACTAAATATAAATGCACAAAATCAACTTTTAACCCCATTAAAGCCCCAATAATTCCCCAACTCCCTCCCAATTCCCAGCCCCACATTTTTTGTTGTTGTTGAGAAAATAAAAATACAATAATCAACAAATAATGAGATAAAAGGAGAAAAGTAAAATTCCAAAAATGATACAATTTAGAATTTACATATACATACATATTTACATATATGCATTTGGCAGACGCTTTTATCCAAAGCGACTTACAGTGCACTTATAACAGGGACAATCCCCCCCGGAGCAACCTGGAGTTAAGTGTCTTACTCAAGGACACAATGGTGGTGGCTGTGGGGATCGAACCTGCAACCTCCTGAATACCAGTTATGTGCTTTAGCCCACTACGCCACCACCACTCCATAATTTAGACCATAATCCCGTTTCTCTCCATGTGTTCCTCACTGAGAGCCTTCCAGAAAGGACAGGTATTTGCCCCATTTCCAACCATACACATCCAATATCCCAAGCTGTCCATGTGACATCTTTTCAAATGCTACAACCCTGCCCAGTTCAGTGAACCATTCTTAAAATGAGGGAGCGCCATTTCATTTCCATCCTCTACGAATTATCTGTCCGACAATCATTACAGTAGTTTGGATCCAGCTTTTTGTATATCTGTCACCTACTATAATAACCACCCCATCACCCAATATACATAGTCTAGGGTGGAATTCATTCTGATTGTCTTAATCCTCACATATAAAATTCTGGGATCTTACCCGGAATTCCTGAATCTTAGCGCAGAACCACGGGCATGTGCTCTGAGTCACCAACACTCTGAATCAACAAGGATTAATACACTGATGCGTCATGCCCCTTGCCAAAGGCTATGTGCACCATACAGAAGTCTGCAGCCTTAGAGGGCTGTGTACTACAACCAAAAATAGAGAGTTGGTGGCACAACTGTAAATACCTGAAAAATTGAGACCTAGAAATCCCAAATTGCTGGGTTATATTTTCAAATGATCTCAAAGCTTCATTTTCAATTGTAGCAACACCCCTCTTCATCCATTCTTTCCAGCGAAAGGGGGACTCATTAATACACAATTTGGGGTTCAGCCATAAGCTTGAGGAAACATTTAGGTAAGTGTCAAAATTGAACATTTGGGAAAACTTTGTCCAAACTGAATGTAAGTGTGAAATAATGGGGTGCATTTTCACTTCTCAAGGCATTTTGATAGAAAGACTTTGCAATGGTGAGATTGGGGCAAGGACCACTTGATCAATGTTGTACCAGGAAGGGGCTCACTCAGGTGGAACAGACCAATGGGCTAGGTGTCTGAGACTAAAAGCATAATAATAAAACAAAATTTTGGGGAAGCCTTAACCTCCTTTGTCAATTGGTCAGTGTAACTTACTGAAATGCAACCAAGGTTGTTTACCATTCCAAATAAAAACACAGATATTCTAAAAAAAACTAAAAAAACAAGAACCAATCCACATCACGCAAGATCCTTTTCATTAATGGTTCAAAATGAACACTAAATCTCTCAGATTTGCTTGAAATAAAATGCCTAAATACCAAATGCCTTGCATGGGCCATAAAGGCGCCAGGATGGAAAGCAGTGGTAGGGCAATATGCTGTCAGAGCAAGAGCTTCTGACTTATTCAGCCTGTATCCTGAAAATCTGGAGAAAGAATTAATAATTATATGGAGGCTAGGCATAGATCTACTTGGGTCGGAGACAAATAATAATATATCATCTGTGTAGAGTAGAAGTTTATGCACCACACCTCCTGCTACAAAACCAGGAAAATGCGGCTGCTAATGGTTCCAGGGCAAGACAGAACAATAAAGGACTGAAATTAATACTTTAGTTTGCACTGCTGCTACCGGTTGTTTATAAAGTAACTTAATCCACCCAATAAAAGTGTTCCCAAATCATTTGCTAATGTTTACATAAAATGTATAAAACATCTAATATTATCAGAAGAACTACAACCATGCTTGATCCATATGTATAATAGATGTAATTACTCTGCTTAATCGATTAGCCAGAATTTTAGGCAATATTTTTACATCTAACGTGATCAGAGAAATTGGACGATAATTTTTACATTAATTTGGGTCTTTATATTTTTTTAAGAGTGAGACTGATCAGGGCTTGCACCATGGTTGGCGGTAGTTCACCTTTCTTTAATGACTCTGTGTAAACTTCTAACATAAGTGGAGCCTGTTCTGTTATATCAGATCTAATCAGGCCCTGCAGAACCATCAGGCCCTGGAGCCTTACCTGATAGCAAGTCTTTTATTACTTCAACAATGTCCTCCAAAGTAATATCTGTGTCAAGAAAGTCTTTTTGTTGTCAATTTAGGAAGTTCCAATGGCTCTACAAAGTTGCTAATATCCTTATTGGTAGACGTGGACATGGAACTATAAAGATCGAAATACAATTCTTTTGCCTCCAGAAGACTTCAATGAAGAAAATGTGGAAAAAAACTCTCTGTTTTATGTATCTGGCAAGAAGTCTCTCTGCCTTGTCCCCCCCCTACTCAAAATATGTCTGTCTTGCCCTGAATAGCCAAGACTTTACCTTCTGTGACAAAATGACATTCAGTGCTTCAGCTCTGTTTCAGCACTTTTAATACGCTTTTCCAATTCTATGAATTGCTGTGCTTTGATCTTTATCAAAGATGACATGTGATTACTTCCCTGCTCTTACTTAGTCCAGCACTATAAAACACATGCCCTCCCCATGCCTGCCAAGTTTTCAGCTTCCTGTGGAGAAAGGTGCGTTTCTCGAAGCAACGCTATATAAAAAATTGTACTCTTAGAAAATATTATTAATATTATATTATTTTCTTTTTAAAATTGTTTTTATTTATTTTTTCTTAACATAAAACCGTGCCATTAAATTGTACGTAAATATGTTCATTAAAATGAAAAATAAAAATTCATAAGGCCCCAGTAAACAATAACATTGAACCCACAACATGAGCAAATTAGCTCAACAGCAAGATAACAAAGGGAGAAAAAAGAAAGGAAAGGAAAAAAGAGAGCCAGGAAGGAGCCAATGGGCAGTCAACAGAACAACAAACCATCTCAGGCAGCGTCAATTCACGATGTGTATTCTGTATTATTGATCGAGTGCAGGCAAAGTTACCCACTCACTATATTGATTCAATGAAAGCCACAGATTGTCATGGGCATGTAAATGTCCTGCGACCAACCTTGGTGTCATTTCTCAGCTTAGCAGGATAAAGCAGTGTGAAGCTCACCTTCTGTTGGTGCAGCAATTTTTTACACTTCACTTGTATTGCTCTAGCAAAGTCTGGGAAAACCATGATGTTGTGGTCCTCCCAGCACAACTTGCCTTTATTACTTGCCACACGTATTCCTCACATTTTATTAGTGCTGTATAAATGTTGGAGATATCCCGACCTAAGTCATGAAGCACGCTGCTGTCACTATCGACTGGACCCCTGCCATCCTAATCCTGAAAGGCATCTGGTATGTGCTTTTTAATGTCCCTACAGGCCGACAATTTCAAATATTTTTGACATCCTTGACTCCCAGCACAGTTTAACAAACTGTTTTTCACTGGTTAATATTGCTTAAAAGGATAATTGTAGCAAAGTTTGAGTGGTGCTCGCCTTCAAGTGATCAAACCTCACATTGCATCACGTGACTCCCCAGAAGTGAGTGTTTTGAGTCAGAATCAGTGTTTTTGCAGTCATAAGCAGAGTCTTTGGAGTCTGAGCAGAATGACTGGAGTTCAAGCATAACTTTTGGAGTCAGAGTAGAGCGATTGGAGACCGAGCATAACTTTTGGAGGCAGAAGCAGTATTTGGAGTCAGAATCAGAGTGTTTGGAGTCTGAGCGAAAGATTGGAGTCGAAGCATAACTTTTGGAGTCATAGCAGAGTTTTTTTTAGTCTGAGCAGAATGACTGGAGTCCAAGCTTAATTTTTGGAGTCATAGCAGAGTTTTTTTAGTCTGAGCAGAATGATTGGAGTCCAAGCATACATTTTGGAGTCAGAGCAGAGCGATTGGAGACCAAGCATAACTTTTGGAGTCAGAAGCAGTATTTGGAGTCAGAATCCGAGTGTTTGGAGTCCGAGCGAAAGATTGGAGTCGAAGCATAACTTTTGGAGTCATAGCAGAGTTTTTTTAGTCTGAGCAGAATGACTGGAGTCCAAGCTTAATTTTTGGAGTCAGAGCAGAATGATTTGAGAAGCAGAGTGTTTAGAGACAGAGAAGAGCATTTGGAGTCAAAGGGAGAGTTTTAGGAGTCAGAGAAGAGCATTTGGAGTCAGAGCAGAACGACTGGAATCCAAGCATAACTTTTGGAGTCAGCAGCAGATGTTTTGAGTCAGAAGCAGAGTGTTTGGAGTCCAAGCATAACATTTGGAGTCAGCAGCAGATGTTTTGAGTCAGAAGCAGAGTGTTTGGAGTCCAAGCATAACATTTGGAGTCAGAGCAGAGCATTTGAAGTCAGAACAGAGCATTTGGAGTCAGAGCAGAGCGTTTGGAGTCAGAGCCGAGCATTTTAGAGTGTTTTAGAGCCATATCAGAGTCTATAGAGTCAGAAGCAGTGTTTAGAGTCAGAAGCAAAGTTTTTGCAGTCAGAGCACAACATTTGGTGTCAGAGCAGAACAATTGGAGTCTGAGCATAACTTGTGGAGTGTTTTGAGTCAGAAGCAGAATGTTTGGAGATAGAGCAGAGCTTTTGGAGTCAGCAGCAGATGTTTTGAGTCAGAAGCAGAGTGTTTGGAGTCCAAGCATAACATTTGGAGTCAGAGCAGAGCATTTGAAGTCAGAGCAGAGCGTTTGGAGTGAGAGCAGAGCATTTTAGAGTGTTTTAGAGCCATATCAGAGTCTATAGAGTCAGAAGCAGTGTTTGGAGTCAAAGCAGAGTGTTTAGAGTCAGAAGCAAAGTTTTTGCAGTCAGAGCACAACATTTGGTGTCAGAGCAGATCATTTGGGGTCCAAGCAGAACAATTGGAGTCTGAGCATAACTTGTGGAGTGTTTTGAGTCAGAAGCAGATTGTTTGGAGATAGAGCAGAGCGTTTGGAGTCAGAGTAGAGCAATTAGAGTCAGGGTAAAGTGTTTTAGAGTCAGAGCAGATCATTTGGAGACAAAGCAGAGTGTTTAGAGTCATAATCAGAATGTTTTAGCACCAGAGCAGACTGTTTGGTGTCCGAGCAGAGCATTTTCAAGTCAGAGTAGAGTATAGAGTAAGAGTAAAGTGTTCAGAGTCAGAGCAGAGTGTTTGTAGTATTTGGTTTGCTGTCACTTTTGGCGGTTCCCTCAGTGCTTTCATCTTCTCTGGGTCCCTGCTGCTTCTGGGATCTTTCCCTCTGTTCTGTCAGCAGGTGTTGCGTTTATAATGATGCTTCCACAGTGTCACTGTAATTACAGAGGTAAGGGCAGGACCAGGGGAGGGAAAGGAGGAGAAGGGCAGTGGTGCAGAAAACGCAAGCACTTACCATGAGTGTTTATACCAGAAATGATGATAGATGTTTGGAATCTTTCTCTAGCTCTTCCTTACTCACTCCAGATGGTGGTACTCTGACAGGGCAAGAGTGCCATGTTGATCAGCGTGTTTGTTCATGTGTGTGTGAAGGCCGTTCTTCTCCCAAAACATGAAGAAAAACGATTGTTAACACACAAAGAGTGTCTAATGGTCAATGACAGATACATGCTGTCTGTTTCTCAGGATCACACTGTCTTGCCAGATCCCCTGCCTCTTCCTCCTAAGCCGCTCATGAAAAACTGAATATGTTTCCCTTGATTCAAGGGTCCTCCTAGGAAGTTTCTACTCACTAATTCAGATGTCGTAATTATGGGGTGATTTTGATCAGCATATAATGGATGTGTTGGGAAATTTCATATTGCTGTCTTTTCCTCTTCCCGACAAAGACAGGAAGTTTTTTTATTTTTAGGTCTATGACAACAAAATGAACATCAATTAGTCATAGCTTGATATACAGAGACAACTACTGTAAAATAAGGCCATTTGTAGGTTGCTTTTCCCCAAAAAGGTGAACACTGTGACTCTGTGGTTCTAAAATAATTTCTCTCTATATTTGAGCATAAACAAATGAAAAAATACGACATTGTGCTTAAAAATGATGATTCCAACATGACTTAAAGGCAGCATCGATCTTAACAAACAACATATGACAGGAGTTTGTGCTGAGCTGCCCTTCAAGCTCAAAACACACTGGGTAAATAGCTGCCTGTCAAGTGTGAGCTGCCAGTGTGAAGCACGATTACCTGCCTAGAAAACAACGGCAAGAAATAGTTCACTTGGCAACTTTAGTGTCTGACAACGCTATGACCACATCTCCATGGCAACATTGACAGAGAACAATCCATCATGCTGGCATGGCATGGTGACTGACTGACTGACTGACTGTCTCACGTTTGACAGATTCATATTTCTCTCTCTCTGTCCCTCTCACACCTGTACAGACAGTAATACAGGTTAAGTCAGTATAAGAAGGCCTCTATTGACCGTGTAAACAGAAGGAATTGAATCCTTATTATGATAGAGGAGTGCTAATACACACTGCTGTATTTACACCAAACCACATCATAGGCAGAACATCATTGGAGATCAAGCTCGCTCTAGCACAAATGTTGGCAAAATGCACTTCTCACATAGACTGACATGGAGAAACATCTGAAAGTGGACTTTTGTCTCTCTTCGCAGACAGAAAACCAGAACAAAGTGTGAAGACGGAACCTGTAGTCGTCAAATACTGGAGGACACCTGAAAAGACATCGTCTAACCACCAGGTGAGTTTAACATTGACTTGTGGGCCACATAGAAGTACTAGCTGTGGTTACACCAGCAGTACCTGCAATTAAAGATCTAACTTGACCCTATGCACTTTGTTGCACATTGCTGATCTTATTGTCATCTCTGAAGCAACTTTATTTTTTGGCTGATGTTACCAAGCCCTCTAATTTTTCAGCCTTTCCAAAAACCTGCCATATGGAGACCACTTTTTCATGATCTTATTAATTCCCAATGGTGAAAATATATACAGTAAATACATTTTTCCCATGTTTTACTCAGACATTTGTCAAATTATGGAGGTAAAATACGTTGTGAACAGCATCCATATTGGGAGGGTATCAGAATAAATTACAATACTCATGCAACATGCAACATGGTATTGACATCATACTGCAAAGTACTTAAAATAATACAATGTTATTATCATGCTGCATTCAAAAAAATTAAATAAAAATGGTATTGAAATTAGTCAATATAACCATGGGATTACAATGTCGCCCTTCTAAGGCAAAACAACAGAGTTATGACTGAAATTGGGACTGTATTAGACAGGTTTGGTTCAACTATGCTCAAATTCGAAGAAAACAGAATGATAATATTTTATTATCCACATTTGGCTGGACAATCAAAAAACGCTGTAGCCATTTTCTTCAATGTTGACGTAGCTACTACATTGTGTCTTTGTAGAGTGGTATGGTACAATGACTTAAAACATTATTGTACCACGGGAGTTTCTGGACCAAACAAAAACACCAAAAAAGTCTCTTTATTTGATTCTTACATTCTGAGCCAGGCTTCCTCAAAGCAAAGCATTTGTGTCAGATTTATAGTCTCCAGTGATCCTTGTGATATAATAAAGAAGTGCCTCGAATTCCAACTTAACTGAAGTTAACTTAATCGCCCTCAAGTTCCCCAACACTGATACAGTTGCTATAGTAACAGTAAAACCTACCAGTTCAGACCCAAGCCCGGTTAAATCTGGTTAGAATGACAAAGTGGATTTTGAAAGCATTGTTGTGCATGCAGGAGGCAGAAAGTGCCTCTGTTGTCAACAATCAAGGGGTTTGATGTGATTTCATCTTTGTTTCAGGCTTCAGGATATGCAAGCTCAGAGGGAGGTAGAAACGGATCACAGGCTTGGAATCCGACAGCCAAATCGACCAGAAAGGTGGACACGGACCAGTCTCAGCATGCTGGGCCTCAACCCAACAACCCAGCTTTGAGAGATCCCACAAATAGACGCAGGAGTGCACCCGAATCGTTTTCTCTCAGCGTGCCCTCTAGTGGGGACAACGGCTGTGCTCCTAAATACAGCTCTTCAATATCATCCATCACTCTAACTTCAAAGAGGGTCACACGCACTTGTAGTCTCCCTGACACAAGTCGACCTACGCAGAGGTCTCCGAGCCCCATGACAATGATGAGTAAAGATGCCACCGATCCTCCAAATGCCTTCTCTTCACATGTTAAGGCACGAAGAAAAGCCATAGTGGTCAAAGTCACTGAACAGCTGAACAAAAGCAAAACTAGCTCCGATCCAAGCACTACAGGGCGGCCCATCACCCTGACCCCTGGCTATGACCAAGGTTGCAAAGAAAATGACGACCACGTGGTAATGAGGAGAAAAGCAACCATAGTGAAAATGACAGAGCAAAGAGAGCATTTTAGTCAAGGACAGCCCTATACATCAAAAACACCAAAATACAGATACAGCTACACTGAAGGAATCTACGGAACAGATGTCAGAACACATGACAGCAACTCTGGCGTTAGTCTGTTAGCTAATGAAGCTAATGTCGCCATGGCTAATCCCTCATGTTTTGGTCGAGAACAGTCAGATACAACAATGGCAGCAAAATATAGACACAGCTACACTGAGGGACTCCAAAAAACAGACAGTATAAAAAACAGTAACTCTGGAGTTAGCCTGTTAGCTAATGTCGCTAATGTCGCCATGGCTAATCCCTCACGTTTTAGTCGAGAACAGCCAGATACAACAATGACAGCAAAATTTAGACACAGCTACACTGAGGGCCACAACAAAACAGATGCCTTGAAGTATAATTGCAATTCTGGAGTTAGCCTGTTAGCTAATGAAGTAAATGTCCGTTTGGCTAATCCATCACATTTTTGTAGAGAACAATCAGATACAAGAAAAACAGCAACATATAGGCGAAGCTACACTGAGGGACTCAACGAAACAGACAGCCTCGCATACGGCAGTAGCTCTGAGGTTAGCCTATTAGCTAATGAAACTAAAGTTGCCACGACTAATCCCTCATGTTTTAGTGGAGAACAGTCTGATTCAACGGAAACAGTGAAGCTACACAGACGCAGCTGTACTGAAGGACTTAATGGAATAGACGGCATAAAGTACGACTGTAACTCAGGTGCTAGCCTGTTAGGTTATGAAGCTAATGTCCCCTTGGCTAATCCTTTTAGTCGAGAACAGCCCAATTCATCAAAAACAACCAAGCTACACAGACACAGCTACAATGAGGGACTCAGTGGAACAGATGCCATAAAATACGACTGTAACGCAGGAGTTAGTCTGTTAGCTAATGAAGCGAATGTCCTCTTGGCTAATCCTTCACATTGTAGTCGAGAGGACTCCGATAAAACAAAAAAAGCTAAATATAGACATAGCTACACTGAGGGACTCAACGGAATGGATGCCATAAAATACGATAGTAGCTCAGGAGTTAGCCTGTTGGCTAATGAAGCAAGCTTGGCTAATCCCTCGCCATTAAATCAAACTTTTACGGTATCGATACAGCCAGGAGAAAACAAGTGGAAGTCTAGTATGTCTCTTTACCTCAACAACCCAACAGACAGTAGTACAGTAGAAGAGACCAACAGCAGGAAGTATAAGCCGCCTCAAAGGCCTCTTAGCTGGGATGCTAGCCTTTTTAACCACACAGAGCTTGACGCTATTGCAGTTATGCATCCAAAATTTCACAAGAGCTCTCCTGTTTCCCAGAAGACAAATATCGACCTTGTTAGTTCCAGTAGCAGTGAAGCCGGCAGGCGTTCTGCCTCCAACAACGATGCAGGGA
Source organism: Moxostoma hubbsi (assembly GCA_032164185.1). Classification (NCBI taxonomy): domain Eukaryota; kingdom Metazoa; phylum Chordata; class Actinopteri; order Cypriniformes; family Catostomidae; genus Moxostoma; species Moxostoma hubbsi. The sequence goes on along the minus strand of JAVLUX010000173.1, from coordinate 1,677,370 downwards.
TTCCAGGGAAAGAGGTATTTCAATGGGATCGAACACTTCAACAGAGGGAAGAAACTATTACTGTAATCAAACCTCTCACTCTACTAAATGTACCAGGTACATGTAAAATGACTCTGGGTATTCAGCAGCACACACACACACACTATAACACTCGGTAGACTAAGTGCTATGAATGTTCTTTGATGTATAATAGATGTGCATTATCATGTGAAAGAGGAGAGGGGAGGTTTTAATTTATGCATTTCAGAGCAGATACAGTACATGTGTCAACGGTGGACTGTCCTCCAACTGGAAATTTTCTCCTGTCTATCTTTCTCGGTCTTTTTCTCTCATTTTCTCATCTTTTCATTTTCCCACGCATCTCTTTGCATGCATAATCTATTTCTACCCTGCTTTCAAAACCAGTTTTGAGCTTCTGTGGGAATTCAGAGCTGCTAAACATGGGGGGAAAATCTGACAGCCATCACAATATATGCACACAAACTAATTTACTTGGCTGTCTATATGAGAGCTTTAAAAATCACACATTCAAGTCAACATTCAGAAGGAAATGCAACATAAAACTACGACTGGTCTTTACTGTAGGATTATAATCAGGGCTGGACTGATTGGCATTTTCCCGGTGGGCCGACGCACTTTGGGGCCGATCAGGTGCAGACTGGCCATTGGCAGAACCAAATTGGCCGACCGCGATAAGCTAAAATGAGCCACCGCGTTATGTAGAACGGACCACAAAACGGCACCGCGATATGCAGAAAAAGACAGCGCACCCCCTCCTTGCTCATCAACCTTGGGCTCAACCCCCACTCAGCAACTTTTGGGCCTGTTGCGATGTTAAATCCCGGGCCGATTTCTCTTCCCAGTCCAGCCCTGATTATAATACATTAATACTTATTATAGCTACTAAAGTTACTCGGTCAAGAGCAGTGAGTGTTTACTCATTTTCCTGTTATGGTTGTTTGATTATTATAATGACACACTAGACGGCAGCAGGTCTATTAGCTTACATTTATATGTATAAGTCCGACATTTAAATACAAATACGCTTTTTTCTCCGCTGTTTGCGTTCACTTTAGACATCACTCTGTGTTTACATGAATACCTCACCAAGATGTCGAAATTTGACCATTCAGGCACGCATTAACTCATTTTCGGAACACGTACGAGTGTTCAGCACACACATATATGGCGCCTGTCAATCAAACAGGGCACAGCTGTTACTAGATCGCTAGCGAATTATAAAATTACGCACTCTGGATTATTTTCAACAGCAGAATGAGAATATTAACTTTGTAATAAGTGACACAGGCCTAGCTTATCAGAAATATATTTAATTACTTAAAATAAAGAAAAATTCACTTTAACTTGCCCCTGCAAAAATCTACTTGTCCCGGACAAGCAGACAAGTGTTAATGTCGAGCCCTGTGCACATATGTGTTGTTGCCTTGTACTTACATTTAAAGTACCTGTATTTAATTAAATATACTATTAAATTTACCCCTAACCCTAAACTTAACACTACGCCAACCCTTACCCTAACCCCTAACCCTAATTCTGCTTTTAAACCTACCAATACAGTACCTCAACCTTAATAGCAGCAAATGTGAATCTTGTGAGAATTTTGCAGAACATCATGTGTTTACACAATAAATACATTGTATTGTGTGTATTTTAATGTAAGTACATTAGGTTAGGTCAGTGGGACAAAGAAAACACGTCCAGGTCACATTTCACCCCAAATCGAGAGGGGAAAAAAAACAGGATTTACATTTTGAATAAAACAAAAATTTTGCCTATTTTTTAGGAACATTAAGATTTATTCAATTGTTATGTTAATTTCACAAAAATGAGTCCACCCATTTTTTAAATGTTTTTTTTTTTTTTGTGTGTGCAAAATTTCTTATTTCTTTCTATTGATTTTAGGGTAAATGTGACCCGAACCTGTTCTTGACGGTTTCACCCAAATAACACCAGACTCTGAGGATGACATACACTCTCTTTGTTCTTAGATAACTCGCCTCATCTCACCGCAGATGCTATTTTGGCCTTAAACGCCGCTGCAGTTATCGCTAACATAAAGCTGCAGGCCCAGCAAAGACAAGGAGTTCAGCGCCACAATTCTTCTCCAGATCAAAGACAAAGTACATTAAACACAAAAACAGCAGGTATACAAACCATGATCTCTTTTGGTTGAACTATCCCTTTAAGACTTATGTTGACTAGTTTGTATTAGGGTAACACGACACTCAGAGGTCAGTTGTAGTTTTCCACAGTGTGTAAAATGATTATATTTGTCTTGAACAGATGATAGAGGGGTCAAGGAAGACAGCTATCCCTCTCCGGACACTGATGAAAAGACTGAAACACCTTCTAGGTGTACACATGCTGAGTTTGTCCCATTTGAGTCTCAAGATGCCACTCTGGAAACTTCTGCTCAGCTTTCACTGAGAGTGAGTTATTTTGATCATAATATAATCCATTATATTAAGAACTAGATAGGGACATTTCCTGAAGAAAATGTGAGTGGTGCTTGCCGTGGCAAAACTTGTCAAATAGCATTTTCTAACTAGTTGCTAAGCACTAAAATAATGGTCATAGAATGTTGCTAGCATGTGTTTTTCATGATGGTAGCATGTAGGTGTTATGTTTGTGTTAGCATGATGCTAGCATGTTTTTAGAATGTTTTAGCACTTCGCTAGGCAATGCTAGCATGTGTTAGCATGAATCTAGCACGTTTTTAGCATGTTTTAGGACTTTGTTAGGCGATGTTAACGTGTTAGCATGATGCTAGCACGTTTTTAGCACTTTGTTAGACGATGCTAGTATGTGTTAGCATGATGCTAGCATGTTTTAGCATGTTTTAGCACTTCGCTAGGCGATGCCAGCATGTGTTATCATGATGCTAGCACATTTTAGGATGTTTTAGCACTTTGCTAGGCGATGCCAGCATGTGTTAGCATGATGCAAGCACATTTTTAGCATGTTTTAACACTATGCTAGGCGATGCCAGCATGTGTTAGCATGATGCTAGGACGTTTTTAGCATGTTTTAGCACTTCGCTAGGCGATGTTAGCATGTGTTATCATGATGCTAGCACGTTTTTAAGCATGTTTTAGCACTTCGCTAGGCGATACCAGCATGTGTTAGCATTGTGCTAGCACGTTTTTAGCATGTTTTAACACTATGCTAGGCAATGCCAGCATGTGTTATCATGATGCTAGTACATTTTAGGATGTTTTAGCACTTTGCTAGGCCATGCCAGCATGTGTTAGCATGATGCAAGCCCGTTTTTAGCATGTTTTAACACTATGCTAGGCGATGCCAGCATGTGTTAGCATGATGCTAGCACGTTTTTAAACATGTTTTAGCACTTCGCTAGGCGATGTTAGCATGTGTTAGCATGATGCTAGCATGTTTTTAGCATGTTTTAGCACTTCGCTAGGCGATGCCAGCATTTATGTTGCACCTTTCAGTCGCACACAATAAGACACTGCTAAAGGTTTGTTTTTCAGCATCCGTCACACTGACATGCAGACACAAGCACACAGACAGCTTTGTGCGTCTCCCTCTCTCCCATCTGCTGCTGTCTCCTCTCCTTAAATACTCCCGCCACCCCTCACTGGACCTCATTCACCACTTATCTTCCCGACCTCGCTCTGCCCAGATGCCGCTCGGCCTTGCCCTGCTCACCACATCCCCACACCTGCCATTGGTCAAACAATGAGCTAACCATTGGCATGAGTTGGGTTATGGTCTGCAGTTATATAGCGCCTTTTTAACCTTAGTGGTTTTCAAAGTGCTTTACACTGCGACTCATTCATCCATTCACAAGCACTTTCACACTCCAATGACGGCAGAGCTGCCATGCAAGGTGCTAGCCGCCATTTGGAGCAACTTGGGGTTCAGTGTCTTGCCCAAGGACTTGCCATGTGGAGTCGTGTGGGCCGGGAATCAAACCGCCAACCCTTCGATTAGTGGACAACCCACTCTACCACCTGAGCAATCAGACCTCTAAATGGCTTTGCATATTAAGCTGGTATAGAAGAAAGCACTCTAACACAGAAAAAGTTCCACCCTTCATCTTTAATTTCACCAGGATTCTCCAGCAAAACGTAGGAAGTGGCACGTTAAACTCAGTTTGCAAAAATGTAGTTATAGTAATGTTCATTATACGAGACTAGGTTAAATTAAGTCCCTTAAAAGGAATAGCTCACCCAAAAATGAAAGTCCTCTCATCATTTACTCATCCTCATACCATCCCAGATGGGTATGACTTTCTCTCTTCTGCTGAACACAAACACAAACAAAGACAATGCAAGTGAATGGTGACCAGACGTTTGTAGCTCCAAAAATCACATAAAGGAAACCTATAGTAGTGGTTGAGAAATAGTCCTTTTTTAACTCTAAATCTCCACTTTAAAACTTTCACTTTCAGATGTAAAAGTGAAAGTGGAGATTTAGAGTAAAATGGACTTAAATATTGATCTGTTTCCTCACCCACACGTATACTATCGCTTCTGAAGATACGGATAAACCCACTGGAGTCGTATGGATTACTTCTATGTTTCCTTTATGTGCTTTTTGGACCTTCTGAGTTCTGGTCACTATTCACTTCATACAGTACACATCTGAACTGAAATGGCATGATGGTGAGTAAATGATGAGATAATTTTTTAGATTTTTGGGTGAACTATCCCTTTAAATGACAACCATTTCTCCCAAAGTTTTTCCACTCCTCTAACATCTTCTGAAGTTTTTGCATGTGTCATGTCACATGAGCGTGTGTCTTCTGTTCCAGTGCATTTAGTTAGGGTAAGGGTTAGCACCATGATGGGGGGTTGGGGGGGGGGGGGGGTGTCTTAGGGATCAT